>MJUT01061930.1:365056-382762 GCA_002080005.1 Gigantidas platifrons
GAATGTCTGGTAAAGTGAGACAGACTTTGGTAATCTCTGCAAGAGATGGCTATCACGGACCCATAAAAACCAGGGTTAGACCAGATGTGCCGGCAGAGTAAGCGTCTACAGCCTCTTTAGGGACACCCGCCGTGATAGCCAGAGTCAAATCCGGTGCAGAGGAAGAACGAAGCTGATCAAGGAAACACATCTGTTTGCATCTGTGAAACAGTTGTCTCATAACGGTCCACCAAGTCGTGATGGCGTCCGTAGAACTCCAGGAGCGATGACTTCAACCTTTTAGCAAACATAGCTTTGTCTCATGAGTTTGTCAGTTAGCAACCGGGCTCTGTCTAGAAAATCACGATATACACCACAAGCTCTGGAGTAACCGACAAGAAACTCAATATGTGCTGCAGGAATGTTGTCACAAAGAAAAGGGAAATTCACGATGGGAAATGTGATGTCATCGCGTTTGTCATACAGCTTCGTAGAAAGTCTTCCTCTGTTGTCAATTTTGAAATGAAGATCAAGATATGAAGCGGATCGTGGTGTATCGGTGGTATCCTTAATCTCTAAACAGCTAAATTCACGGAACAAATGCATTTTGTCAGATGAAAAAAAATGAGAAAAAGGAATCAGTGGTCGAGTGCCTGTGACATTTTCAATGCGCCCATAAACTTTCAGCATGGGACTTTATAAATAGTGGACTCGTCTGGGGTGAAAAATATCAGTATTCGGTCAACCGAGGCCAAGTAATGATCCAGACTGGGACACAACGCAGTATAACCGCCGAACCGTTGCTGCATATTGTAGTAATACAACAAAATCTTATTATAATGTAGGTATATTGATTAAAAGTAAGAATAAACAGTCGGACAAGGAGCTTTGTGGCCACTAACGTAACCTGGACGGACGGACGGACGGACGGACAGACGAACATCTTTAACCATGTACCTCTCACATTGCTTCTGGGAACAGCTTTTCTTTTTTGTGTCGGCTGCAACGAAATCGCTTCGCGCTCGACACAACAGTCCAAATTTCGTTGTTGTAGCAGTCAACAACTGAAGTTCAACCGTCTTTGATTTTAAAACTTAATTTATATCTTTGTCAAATGTCGACGTGTTTTAGTGAACTTTGCTCAGCTTCATGATCAAGATATTGTATCCAATCAGGGACGAAAAATAACAGATTAAATATTAGTCCCTGGTCCAATACACCATTGTTGAAAATAATACCCATTAGGCCATTACCTTAACTGATCCTAATTTGTTCTTTTTACTCTATAATGAAAAGTTTTGTATCTTGGTTACCACAGGGACTTGAGTCTTATTTACACAATTATTTGCTTTTCCGGAATTCTGATTGGTTAATCAGGTGTAAGAAGTCGGATTCCAGTTTACTATTCAGAAGCGATCTTGTCAAAAAATTCTGGCTCCGGGACTACCTTTCAAATTAATACTACGCACTGTGCATTTTCTAGTGTTTGAGGCTCTCTGTGAAACTAATTGTGTAGATATTGGATTGGAACTGCAAGTATAAAAAGATTTTTTCGGAATTTATCAACATATAGACTCGGGCCAATTCATTTAAACTTTGCATATATTCGGACGTTCTATGTTTGTAAGTGAATCGGGCCAAGTTAACAAGATGATAAAAGTCCGATAAAATAGCGTTTGATACTATAGTATCTTAGTGAGGCGACAAACATCAAACAAAAACAAGAACTTGAGAAAAATAAGTATAATTCCCCCCCTGTAACTATTTCACAGCAACCAAATTTCTTCATATACATCTTCATATGATGTGTTTCACTTGAGAAGTTTCATTGAATTCCATTTAGGAGTTGGGCTTACAAGCAATACCCTCAAACTTTGTTTGCCGGGGGGGGGGGTATAGGATCGGGTAATTTTATAGGGATGCTGAGGTATCTATAATCTTGTATGTTGATCATGGGCAAGGATCAAACGTAAAGTAGAGGTACAATGTACTGTGTGGAAGCTCACAAAGGGTTACCCCATCATCCTTAGTTGTGAAAAGTTTTAATTATTATCTTTCCTTGCGTTGATGCAACAGCAAGAAAATGTCATCATGCACGATCTTCATATGCTGCTGTTCCATTGTGCAAGTTTCATCGACTCCATTTAGGGGCTTAAGATGTGTTGCGTTTACGAGAAATATACCTATACAATCAATTAAGTCCATCTATCTCCCCCTGCAGAATTTCAAAACTATTATTTTCATATGATGCTTTTCCATTGTATAAAGTTTCACCGAACTCCAAAGCGTTTAGGAGAAGTTGCGCTTACGAGATCTATGGACAGACGGTCAGTCAAACTTTGCATGGGGGATATAATTAGGTCAATGTTACCTGTATTTTACGCTTCACTGACTTTGATAAAATTTTACATCTGAGTTTGCGTATTGTGTCAAATTACATGAATTAACGTGACACGGAGAACGATTATCCATGTTATCCATGTCGCCTACATTCATGTATTATTGCTCAATTACAAAGGATTCCAAGTCTCGAAACTTTTGCGACAAGCGGATTACCAATTAAGTTTGGACATATCGGTACCTTGACACTGGACACAGTTGGGTCGAAACTTCTTATTTTCCTTCACGCATCGTCTATACCAGCCACTTATTATTTTATGCAAGATCACGTAGATGTGAATGCACATGTACTTATACCAACAAATCATTTAATTGTTAGTAAATGTCATCTGAAAAGTAATAATACAAACATTTATAAAGAAATGTGCAAGATATTGCTAAAGGGGACATTTTCGGACTATCGGACCTTCGGACTATAGGGCCGTCTCCTATGCAACAACAACAAAACTCATTTGAAGTGAAGAGGTCGTAGCAATAGTTGACGACCTTCTCTTACACTACATGCATAGTTGACTTTCCTATTGATAGAAAAAAGTGCCAGTGAGTGAATTGGAGTTATAAAAGACAGGCAATATACTCCTATACCAATTTCACTATAAACGCTTGTCTTATAAGGTTACAACTTATAGATTAATACATGGCCTTTTTCATATTGCCCTTGTTATCAGCAAGAGACCTTGATATCGACCCCTAGGGCTTTAGCCCGAGTGACGATATCAGTCCAGGGATGATGACAGTGGCAATATGAAAAAGGCCATGTATTAATCTATTTATCACATACTTTGCCAGGGCAGATAACATGTTATTGTCCTTCACAAGAGGGCAGATAACATGTCATTGCCCTCGTAAAATGTAATTGCCCCGGAGGCAACTAACACGCCGCAAATTATGCTTTTATTACACATGCAAATTCGGCGTTATTTCAATAAAATATGTGATAATATCTATTATCAACCCCAGAGATCTGGTAGTTGTAGGTACGAAGAAACTATCGAAAATGAAAATGCTTTTAAATTGAAAAAAAAAAAAGAAGAAAAACATCATGACATACCTACACTGTATTCTCTGGTAAATTTGGTTAATAAAAGTATCAATATATGCATTATGGCATTTTTCATATTGGTCCTGTTACATGCCCTTGGTATTAATAATGGTCTCGGACAACTGTAATGGCGTCCTCGGCCATTATTAATACCTCGGGCATGTAACAGGGCCAATATGAAAAAGGCCATACATTAATACTATAATATTATGATTGTATAATGTATCCTCATCATAATTATTTAAAACTTAATTCGTTTCTTCTAGAATTTTGAAACCTTGAAAAAAAATAAACAAATGGCGACAAACAACACAGACATATTAATGGTGGCAGCCATAGATTTTGGGACTACATATTCAGGATTTGCATACTCCTATAAAGGAGAATATGACAAAAACAAACTTGATATATATGCTAACCACATATGGAATTCTGGAGGAAAGCAATTCATGTCTCAAAAGACCCCGACATGTATTCTTCTAAATAAGGACAAGGAATTCGAATCGTTTGGGTTTGATGCAGAGAATCAGTATGCTGATATTATCATTGATGGGGAAGCAGACGACTATTATTTCTTTGACAGATTTAAGATGATGCTTCATACACGAGAGGTATGCTAAATATTGTATCGTATGATCTTAATTGTCGGAGAATTGTTTACATTATTATTTATTATAATGAACACCACATATATTCTGCAACTACAGTGTATGGCCAAAAGTTTTTCATCAAAATGGCCGACGTCAAGATGTATTACCCAGTGATGACAACGGATATTCAATGGACTATTTCATAATTAAACAAAAACATTACTTACCCTGGCCTTGTTCCTAATATTTTGTTGCGTGCATGACCTGTTGGCCATACACTGTGTACAAAATGCGTCTAAGCTAATAGAAATAAAATTTCAAACAATAGATCCTTTAACAACTTACATTGGCAAGAAAACTATATTTTAAAGGTAACAATCAT
The DNA here is from genome assembly GCA_002080005.1 of Gigantidas platifrons. Lineage (NCBI taxonomy): Eukaryota > Metazoa > Mollusca > Bivalvia > Mytilida > Modiolidae > Gigantidas > Gigantidas platifrons. The sequence continues at coordinate 369,450 of MJUT01061930.1, forward strand.
CATACATATTAATTGTTCATTTAATTGAAATATGATAACATATTTATCTTGCACAATACTATGAGGTTCTAAATAACAAAGAATTAAGAACAGGGATGTATAAGACCACTTTCAACAATATTTCATTTATATCGAGTTTTGGTGGAGGCATATTGTTTTATCCTTGTCCGTCTGTTTGTCCGTCCACATAATAGGGTACATGTTTTTTGTCCTTGTATTTTACAGGGTATTTGTACATGTACCAATAGTACTAGTGAGTATATTGTCGGATTTTCTTCTCAATTTTCACTGAAGTGCGGGTTGTTAAATTTAGTTCATAAATTTCGCATCACATAATGCTTTGTCCGCCTAATTTCTCTTAAAAGTTTTCAAGCCAGAATCTTTTTATTTTACAAGACTTTTGTACATGTACCAGAAGTGTGTATATTATCATGATTTTTATTTTCTTCGATTTTCACAAACAGTTGAACAGTCAATATTCGTGAAATTACGCATGTGATTTGTCCTCTTACAGCTTTCACGAGGGAATCATTTTTATTATTTTTCATACTATATGTACATATACTTGATTACCAAAGGTATGCATATTATGGGGATTTTCATTGTTTTCATTTTTCTTCGGTCATTTTTTTTTATTATCTCATATACTCGTATGCTTTGTTCAACTTATTCCTCTTACAGTTTTCAAGCTAATATGATAATAGGAGTTACCAAACTTGGGACGAAGTCCAACATGTTTTTTTAAGCAATATTAACTCATATATATGGACCTATATTTTTTTTCCAAAGTAGATCAGGGGCGGATCCACACTTTCTTAAAAGAGGGGGCAAATAGGGGGACCCAAACCCAAATTTTCCGTCGTTTTTAAAGGTTTTTCGCCAAAACGGGGACCTGCCCAGTCCGGTATTGTATATTCCGGTACTCGACGTCTCAATTTCATAGAAAATATTATTTCGGACAGAAGGAGGAAGAAATGAAACTCTTTTAATGATATTGTCAGTCCCATGGTATATGTTTAATGGGCTAGGACACACTGCGATTTTGAGTCATTTTTTAACATTCATAACCGGAAGTAGTTCCAGAGTTTCAACTATACATACAACATTTTAATTAACGAGTTGATTACAAATCTATGAGTTGAAAAGAAGGTACGAAACGTCTCACTATACATTTTTACCCCGGTACGAAACGTCCCGATCTAGGTACGAAACGACCAGGTTACGAAACGTCCTGCACCCTTCCAGATTACTGCGCATCCGATTTTCTGCAGATTTAAAAACGTATTGGTTTCCGGTGTGTCATTTCCGGTGCAAAGAATTTAAGCCATTAGTGATATGGAAAATATTGCTATTTCTATCATAGTTGGGAGTTCGTCCCATACAATCTTTTTATATTACCTGATATTTGTACATGTAAGAAAGTTGGACATATTATTATCATATACGAAAGATGGATATATTATCAGGATTTTTATTTTAAATTTTCACAAAATAGAGCTGACATGTTTAAGTATATAGAGAATAATACATGGTAAAATCCGTATCATCCAGAGGGCCTTTAGGCCCGAGGGATGATATTGGTCGAGGGTGATACGGCATATGATACGGATTTTGCCATGTTTTATACACTTTATCATATATTAAAACTGAAGAGTATACAATTAATTTGTGTGTCAAATCAGTTGATAAATGGCTTTCAGGTACAATAAGTGAGTATTCACAATAAACCCTCTAAAAGGTGTACTTTGATGTCCTTTTATCTGTTATTTCATATATTTCGGCATGCCTTTGATAATACATGTATTTTATGAAAATTTTGAGAAAAAAAATTGAAAATTTGAATTTTTTTTTGAATTTTTACATTTTTTTTCTTAAATTTTGAAATTTTATGAAAATGTTGAATTTTTTTGAGAATTTGAAATTTTTGAAATCTTGAAATTTTTTTTAATTTTGAAAAAAAATTGGGGTACGATAAAGGGTAGGGGTATGATAAAGGGTAGGCATCTGGCACTTTATCAAATATTCAAAACTACTGTATTTACCACTAAATATATGATAAATAGAGAATAATACATGGCAAAATCCGTATCATATGCCGTATCATCCCGAGATAAATGTAAAAGGTGTACTTTGATGTCCTTCTATCTGTTATTTCATATATTTCAACCATGCCTTTGATAATACATGTATTTTATGAAAATTTTGCAAAAAAATTGAAAATTTAAAAAATTTTTGAATTTTTACATTTTTTTTGAATTTTGAAATTATATGAAAATATCGAATTTTTTTTTTTAATTTTGAAATTTATGAAATTTTGAAAAATTTTGAAATTTTGAAAGTTTGGAAATTTTTTAAATCTTGAAATTTTTTTAAATTTTGAAAAAAATTTGGGGTATGATAATGGGTAGGCATCCGGCACTTTTATCAAATATTCAAAACTACTGTATTTACCACTAAATATATGATAAAATGATATTTATAACATTTATGTCATGAGCATCAATTTGATGATAAAATTTGCACTTTACAAAAACAGCTACAAATACTGTATTTGGCAAAGGACTTATATATATTTTTTTTGATTTCTTGATATTGTTTTAAAAAAATGATCCACAGTATGAAAAGATTGAAGATACTGATGTTGTAATCAGAATCTGCAAGTCAAAATACAGACAATACAATGGCCAAAAGAGAAAGGGCAAACAAAGATCAACAAAACACTACACAGAAAACTAAAGATGGCCAAGCAATACGAACCTCACAAAAACTGAGGGCGAAATCGGATGCACCAGAAACGTAAACAGTCACTTCTCCACTAGTGACTCACGTAAATAATCACATGTACATATCCTGTGTATATTGTCCAGTATAAGGTATTTTGAAATGCATATGTAATTTCATGTACGGAGTAGAACACTCGCTGGCATCATGTAAAATTCAAGTACAGAGTAGAACACTCGCGGGCATCATATATATATGTTACAGACACAACAAATGCATGACTAACAAATCACTGTTTGCACTTAAAACCCATTGTTTAAGTGCTGTGTGTGTGTGTGTGTGTGTCATATCAATGAAGAGAAATAAAAAAAAACCAGTGATATCGTGATATATCTTAATTTCTATCATGATGGCAGGATATTTCGAAAGACATGGAAATAAGTGATGTCAGAGGAAGATCACTACCAGCCATAGATGTGTTTTCTGCTGCTATTGGGGCATTGAGACAACATTTGATGAATCAGGTGGAGAAGCGAGGCATACATCTCCGCTCAGATGAGATAAAATGGGTACTTACAGTACCGGCCATGTGGACAGACAAGGCGAAGGAGTTTATGCGTGAAAGTGCCGAACAGGTATGATGTCAAACAGTAAATTAGCAGTAGTTGGAACATTTAGTGTACTCGGAATATCTATAACTATCGAAATATATATATGTATATTCGTTTTTTCTATATACATTTTCTATAAACTATTAATTAGAAGATAAAAACGGCATGTAGGGGCAGTCGTGGTCGTAATCGTATAGTAGTTGGATTTACAACTACCTATGCAATCAGTGCCTATCACCACTAACGTTATGAGTTCGAACCCCGCTCATGGCGAGGTGTATTCGAAACAACATAATGTGACAACGTTTGTCAGTGACTTGTAACAGGTCAGTGATTTCTCCGGGTACTCCTGTTTCCTCCACCAATAAAACTGACCACCACGATATAACTGAACTATTGTTGAAAGTGACGTTAAATGCTATAAACCAAACCAAACCAAACCTAACTAACATCATATTTTCTGGAATTTTCAGTTACATACATTTAAACAATCGAGTTCTCCGTCGTCAATAATTCATATTGTAGATTTTGAACATTTTTATCCAATCATAGCTGCGGAACTGGAGCTTTGATGTTCATATTATCATATTTTTTTCATAAGAGAAGACCGTACACACATAGGGGCTGTTAACAATCATCGCACGAAATAACCCAAATATACTACTAAAAGTATTATACAAAGGGTAACAACGAAATTTTACCCAGTCCACTTCAAAGTCTTATATCGCAATGAATAACGGTCCGAAACGTCCAAAGTTAAGCACGATATTACTCCTAAGCTATTTTATTTTCAGAAAAGTAAAGTTTCCTTACCTTCACTGGACTCAATGCTTAGGGTTATGGTCTTTAACGCCACTTTCAACAATATTTCAGTTATATCGTGTTGCATCGAGTACACATCTCCATGCACGGGATTCGAACTCATAACTTTAATGGTGATATACACTGATTGCACAGCTAAGTAGTTGTACCACAACTACCACACGACCACGACGAATCCACAGTGGATTCAAACAATATTTATATTTATATAATTACATTACTTCCGTTTTTCATTGAAATGTTACAATATGATTGGTTATGAAGTGGTCACATGATTATAAAAGCGATGTTTCACATCCGAATGAAACTCAAACCCGAACTTGCACTTGCCTCCATTTTTACGTCAGATGTAAACAATCAATGGCGTAGTAATTTCCAACAGCAAATAATCTAACGCAAATAAAATTCACAACGAAAAATTCAACTACGTTAAATTTTGGTGTGATTTAAATATAATTATAAGAATTGAATGCATTCATTTTCAACATGAAGCGCTACTGCGCTTCATTGAAAATGTACTTCGGTCAACGCTTTCATACCCCAATGAAACTTCAAAAGAATGCATGCAATTCTTAAATAAATGAAAACTACTTATCATGTTGCATCAAACTAAGCTTAAATTCCACAGTGACATACCATTCATATGAATTGTTTTGAATGTTCTGGTTTTATTCACATGTCATAGATGATATAGCTTGGTGTTTTTGGTGGTTCTTTATACCGGAAGTGAAATTAGGTGTGTTTGGTCGGATGTCTTCAAAATTTCTCTCTTATCCCACGATATCAGAATCTGTCTGCGATATAAGATGTTGTCTCAGGCGCGTCTGATTTATAATATCATACTTTCGTTTTTACTAGAAATTACAAAAAGCATATCTGGAGCATAGATTAAAAACAACGTGTCGCACAAATGTTATATTAAAACCCAAGAAAAATAGCTCACACAATGTATAACAAAAGAAGATGAAGTGTGTAAGAAATAGAAGAAACTAAGCCATGCTATGTTTTTTTTTTGTTTGTTGAAAATTTACTAAAGTTTGGCTTCTTATCAGAGGAAAAACATATGGACAAAACCCTCTAAATGTAATATTCACACTCTTTAAATGGAGCCGTGAAATATGGTTTTCAGCAGAGTAATAATAGGATAACGCATTTTGTAAGACTTTTAAAGAATGCTGTTGTAGGAGAACTATTAATCGGAAATTATAAGTCAATGACTTTTGGAAAACTTGAGAAAAATAACATTGATAAAACAAATGTATTTTGAAAATGAAATGCATCAATAATCTGAACATGAGCCGTAAACTTATCAGAGCTTTCGCTTTTCTGAAAAAAGAGCGAGTGTGACATATTGTAAGACTCCATAAAAGTTATCGCATTTCGCAAAACTTTATTTCTCATAAAAAAAATGTTGCAATTAATGATTTTAGACAAAATAACATTGCTTAATGTATGTGGACATTTTTTACCTTTTTCCATAATCTATCTTTTCTTTTCAGCTCTGTTTTGGTTTCCTGACTAAATTTTGTTCCGTTGGACAACGGTCTGCTGTGTGTTCTTGAACGATTTTTTGCCAATGACGTCATAAAAATGTCATTAAAAAAATGACGTACAAAAAAATTGGACATTTTCCAATTTTTTGACTGAAAACTTTTTAGATTTTTTTCTAAAAGTAAATCCTCAAAGTCCCTTTGAAATTTTACATGCGACTAAAAATGTTACCTGGGACAGCTGAAAAACTGGTTTTTCTTGTGTTAACGACTGTGTATATAAAACTGCAGTGCTATATTTTGAGATTTATCTTGTTAAATTTATTATACTACAAATAAATTAAAAGAAAAATCCACGCCGCTTTTTTGGAACAAGTACGAACAACGCGCGTAACGTCTATACTAGAGAACGTTTCGATACAGTTTTGAACGTTGTGTTATGATAACGTTAGGAACGATAACTCGTGGCTTAACGTCATTTGGCAATGTCCCACCTTAATGTCAATCATTGGGTATCTATGATTGATTGATTGATTGATTGATGTTGAACGTCCAGCGAGCAATTTTAAAGCTATATTCAGGACGAGAACATGTTTACAATAAATCAATATGTAGGTTGAAAACGGGGGACGGATAGGCCATTGGGCAAAAAAAAAATTAAATGCCAAGGGACTCGAAACAAGGAAAAGTGATGGGTAGGGACGGAGAATTTAGCCAGTGCAACAAGTCTCCTATGAACCACTCATCATGAGCATAATGCTCATGATGAGCTGTTACACTGGGTTCTTTAACGTGCGAAGAGGGTGGCAATCTCTCAACACGAGACCTCTGTGAATTTATACATCTCGCACAACCGACGGACGCCCCTTCAAGCTGAAGAAGCTCTCTGTCCAATTTCTATACCCCGGGGTTTCTGCGAGGACTAGTGCCTCTAGGACGGAGAAACCTTGTGCCTATTCTACCCCCGGTGTATCAGGCTAGAACATCCGACCGCCAGATTGTCCGCACGGACATAATTGCCTAGGCAGTATCATCCGGGCTGGACGATTCAGCCTAGGCAATCTGTTCCGACCCCAGGAATTTGTTCCGGCCTTTGTTTCATGAAATTAAAAGAGTTCAGATGCAAATTAGGTTAAACCTTACAATCGCCACAAGACACAATATTCAGTGAACACTTCTTAAAAGACATAGTATATATTGAACGAATCTGTTCAGTAAATTATTTGGCAAACATGGAAGATAGCGTTTATAATGCACTTCTGAAGTATGCAATAGACAAAGAATATTAAGAAGGACTAACTGAAAAAGAAAAGCGGAAAATAAGAAAACAGGCAAAGCAATTTGTAGCAAAAGACAATCGTCATATAATGCATTTCTAAATGTTCGAGGGCAAACTGATGTTCTATGAATTTTGTCAAAATGTGTGTTTCGATGGCCCCTGCAGTTTGTGCATATATGAATGGGATGGCAAATTGTCCCCTTAGCTTCTCTCAATATTTTTGTGTTTCCTTGTGTAAATAAAGTATAAAATACATAGTATTTGTCATAAATTTGTTTTGTATTTTTAGCGTACATTTTGTGATAACAGACCAGACCATATTGCCTGGACCAGGACTATTCCGCCTAGTCTCAAATGTCCGACAGGACGATTCAGCCTAGGCAATATGGTCCGGTCGGACAATCTGGCGGGCCGGGCAATATTGCCTGCTACACCGGCACACCCTCTGGGAGGGGCTCATTTGGGTATCTAGAAATACGAAATACACTAGTATAGTTGACATGCGATGTAAGACAATGTTGTTGTCATATTTTATGACATGGCTTAACTTAGCGTCCCATTCTTAACAAAAATTGCGACCTTGTAGTGTTAATATCCATAGAGAAAGTCAAGGATGTATTCATTCATTAAAATTATGAAGGGAGAATATAAAGCATGAACCATTTACCTTGTGATAGAGTGTATTATTTGATTTTCAGTGGAAAAGGGAAACGAATGGGCATATAAAAATTAAAATAATATTTTGGAAAAATTGATAATGTGACACATACTATAATCTTATGTAGATCAAACAGTTTAGAAATGCTGTTTAATATAAAATATATTTTCGTCTAGGCTGAAATAAGAAAAGATCGTCTTTTGATAGCACTGGAACCAGAAGCTGCTTCTATCTATTGCCAGCATCTCCCACCAGATAAATTGACAGGGGCACCAGAAGGATTTTCTATATCTGATAATGATGCAAAATATTTAGTGGTAGATATTGGAGGTAAGGGCCGTTTGGAATCGGACACAGAAAACAGTATTTAATATTTATGTAAATCAACAGGCCACTTTTGATTATTAGAATTCCTTACTCCACTTTCTTAGCGATACAATTTACCTCTTTATGTAGCCAAAAAGACCAGTCGAATCTCTGAGTCTAAGTCCAAGGAATCAAAGTATTCGAAATGTCCTTGATTAATTAAGATAACAACTAAATTACAAACGGACCAAACATCTATTCAATGAAACGAAGATTTCGAAATGACGACGTTACACTTTTGTTCAGGTTTGGTTTGGTTTATTGTGTTTAACGCCACTTTCAACAATATTTCAGTTACTTAGTATATCGTGGCGGTCAGTTTTATTGGTGGAGGTAGCAGGAGAAAACCACCGACCTGTTTGACCATTGACAAACTTTATCACATAATGTTGTATCGAGTACACCTCACCATGAACGGGTTCGAACTCACAACTTTAGTAGTGATAGGCACTGATTGCACAGGTAGTTGTAAATCCAACTAGCATACGATCACGGCCATGACGACCCCCACTTTTGTTCAGTATATGGCATCCTTTTCTAATACATGATACGTGTATATCATTTACAAATTTTTTGTAATTTTCTATCTTTCAGGTGGAACTGTAGACATTACAGCTCATCACAAAGTCGGTGAAGATGATATACAGGAACTATGTTCTGCATCAGGTGGAGCGTGTGGTGGAACAACAGTTGATAAAGAATATCTCAACTTGTATGAAACCATCGTTGGTGAAAGAGTAATGGAAACACTACCAAAAGACCACACTGTCAGTTATTTGGATCTTCTTAGAGAATTTGAAACTGTGAAGAGAAATATTACGGAAACGAAACGACTGATGATTAACTTCACAATTCCCTTAACCGACCTAGACGCGCTTTGTGAACGTTTCTTGGAAAAAGACTTTAAAACTGCGATAAAGGATTCTGAATACCACGATAAAATATCTATCGTTGGAGACAAAATGCGAATGAATAAAGAATTAATGCAGTCACTGTTTGAAACTACAAAAGTCAACATAATACTGGAAATTCGAAATGTCTTAGACCGATTACCGACTACAAATCTGAAAACATTTCTTCTTGTTGGTGGGTTCTCAGAATGTCAAATTATCCAAGATGCAATAAAACTGGCATTTCCAGATACACAGATTTTGATTCCACAGGTGGATGCAGGCCTAGCAGTTGTAAAAGGTGCAGTTCTCTTTGGTCACAAGCCAGATTTTATAACTTCAAGAATCACCCAGTATACCTATGGTAGACGTATCAGGCCAATATTTGACGAGTCCAAGCATGATCCCCAAAAACGTGTGGAAGGAGAAAACGCAGACCGATGCCAAGACGTATTTGAAACTTTTATGAAAAAGAACAAGTCGGTCCCAGTTAATACCATTGTTAAATTAGAATACCACACAGTGATGAACAACCAGTCGACTGTTTCAGTTGCCATTTATTTCACGAAGAAGGATTCCGCCAATTACGTGGACGATCAAGGTTGTAAAAAGCTTGGCGAATTTCCGGTTGACATACCAGAACCTTCTGAAGAAAGACGTTATGTTGACGTAGAATTTCGATTTGGGTCTACAGAACTGCAAGTCACAGCTACAGAGAGAAAGACACAGCACAAAACTAGCATGGAATACAATTTCATAATGTAAGGACATTCTACAGAAACTAATATTTATTGATAACAATGTTATATTCATATCACATAGCCATATACTGGTAATACAAATCACGTAAATATCAAATTTTGGGTGCTTGATCACAGGCACTTGTTTCATACATATATATTTGTTTACTATCTACATCTATCCATAAAGAAAGGTCCTTATCGGTTTCGTGACGGTTGCCTCAGTTCACGGTCGAAAAAACTGTTAGAATTTCTTTAGTGAGTTAAAATTATTCTCTACTTTAAATATGATAATTTTTCTACAACATGGTGTATGACACGCCTACCTTGGTTGCCAATTACCTACGTCAGAGCTCATTATATAATCCAACTTGAAATACACAAAAACACTCCATATTTTGTCGGCTATACCGATCCAGCAGTGAATAGGATGGAGTGCTCTGATTGGTCAATCGAAATATCCAAAAATAAACTTGGAATCCTTGGTTGTGTTTATTTAAATTTACGCTATTTACAACAAATTTGTGGACTTTATTATCACTAATATTGATATTTGACACGTTCAAAACAAGGAAACATCTCGTGTATTTTTTACAGGTGATTTTATTGTTTTTTTTTAATTCACTGCTGGATCGGTGTAGCCGAAAAAATATGGAGTGTTTTTGTGTATTTCAAGTTGGATTATATAATGAGCTCTGACGTAGATAATTGGCAACCAAGATAGGCGTGTCATACACCATGTTGTAGAAAAATTATCATATTTAAAGTAGAGAATAATTTTAGCTCACTAAAGAAATTCTAAAACAGTTTTTTCGACCGTGAACTGAGGCAACTGTCGCGAAACCGATAAGGGCCTTTCTTTATGGATAGACGTAGACAGTAAACAAATATATTTATATGAAACGAGTGCCTGTGTGCTTGATGCATTTTTTTAGCAACCCTTAACATTCTGTAATTAAAATTAGATGCTTGTTAGAACTGTGCTTATCTTGTCATCCAAATACATCTAGAACGACATTCGGTATCCGGTCATGTCTAAATTCAATCGACCAATCAACGAGTATCATTTAACAGCATATAGGTTTTAAAGAGGAGAGTATCATTACCACAATGTACTGACTGTCGTTGGATGATTATATATTGCTATAAAAAATAACTATACTATAAATATAATTAGATAGCTAACAACATTGAAAATAAATTTGTTCTCCCCATGATAAAGCTAAGAAATTGCTGAGTTGTCCTTAAACAACATGTTCTCCCCATAATAAAGCTGAGAAATTGTTGAGTTGTCCTTAAACAACATGTTCTCCCCATGATAAAGCTGAGAAATTACTGAGTTGTCCTTAAACAACATGTTCTCCCCATGATAAAGCTGAGAAATTACTGAGTTGTCCGTAATCAACAATCACTCACTCACTAGATTGCTAACATCATGGAGTGCCATGTTCTTGTTAGTTCTTGGTGTCATTTCTTTAGGAAAAACTTTGTTTTAGGATAATTTCACAAATAAGAATTTCACATACATGAATCTATGTTTATTAAAGCTGAAAAAAATATTAAGAAAATAATGCATACACCAAACAATGTCAATTAAAATGGGATACATTTTATGAAAAGCAAATTAAACTGGAAATCAATTTGTTATACACTAAACAAGAATAAATGTAAGCAAAGCATTATCCAATTCCAATGGAAATGTTTGCATATCATTGTCTACTCAGAATATAGATTACAAAAAATGGGAAAATCAAATGGTAAATACATTTGTAAATGTCATTTATGTATAAATGAAATAGAGTCCCCTATTCATTTGTTTTACAGGTGTCATAAAATTAAACATGCATTAGATGAAGTAAAACACATATTTAATAATATCGTTTTTGAAAAGAATATAGAACGTTTTAAAGAACACTTCATCTTTGGAGTGCATGAGGGAGAAATAACCGAAAACTTACTTTTATTGAATTGTGTAACTTGTATATTAAAATGGGAAATTTGGAAAACACGAAATTATGTATAGGATACCGTACATTTCAAACAAAAGAACTGTCCTTTATTGGATCTGGGAGGCTTCTTTTTCCGCACGAGTACACAGATGAAGGCAGAGACGCCGAAGGCGTCGAGGCCTTTACCCGTGTATGAGTGCGGAAAAAGAAGCTTTCCATATTCTATAGTGCTCAGTTCTTTTGTTTGAAATGCACGGTATCTAACTTGTACAATAATTTAACTTGTAAATAAAATGAAATATGCATGTTTTTGGTTTTTCAGTTTTTTTCAGTTTTTTTTACTTTGTACTGAAAATTTATTTATATTTTAAAGGAACACCTGGCCTGCATCAAGGGGGGAATTATAAATAGAAAATTTTATTCAAATCTGGTTATGTGCATTTCAACCCTTACCGAAAATATAACTCTTTGGCGAATATTTGCCGTAAATAAACAGCGACTTTACTGCAAACTTGCGGCGAATATTCGCCGCGAATAAAGCGCAAACATTTTACCATGCAAATTAAGTTCACCGCAAGCTTGCGGCGAACACTGATAGCCTTTTAAAGAAAACTGCGATATTTTGGCGAACATTGATAGCCTTTTATGGGTTTCTGCGATGTTTTGGCGAACACCTTGTCCATGATAAAAAATGTATGCTAATTAAGTTCGCCGCGAGTTTGCGGCAAACACTGATAGCCTTTTAAAGAAAGCTGCGATGTTTTGGCAAACATTGATAGCCTTTTAAAGAAAGCTGCGATGTTTTGGCAAACATTGATAGCCTTTTATGGGTTGCTGCTATGCTTGGGCGAGTATTTGACAGCTATGTCATTCGTATATGGTAGCATAGGAACATGTCAACCCCTTCTCATGTCTGTAGTGTACAGCAACCCTTTTTTGTAACTTTATGTAGAGTGACCCATTTTCTCCTAGCTGCTATACTGGTCGGGGAGTAGTTCTCGCCAAAAAGCAATTCTCGCCAACTGTCTCATTTAGCGCGATCGCTCGCGAATTTTCGTCTGATTTTTTCACCATCATTAAAGAACGTCGTACCAATCCTTCGTATTAATTTTTATCGAATTGCATTGTGAAATATCGTTAAAATTGGATAAAAACCCTACTGCACCCCACATTCTGTCATAACATCAACAGGGGGTCACGTGTGTTGGTACTCTTAAAATAGAAAAACATATGGTATGATCATCGGAGAATCTAGTGACACCATATTTCCAATATATCTCTACAAATCTTTAAGATCTTTCTAAAAATTGTCACACTTTGCCTTATTACTCATCCCTACAATCCAAAATACTCACGGTTGCAGAATAAAAATAGATTCCATGTGGATGCAAATGGCCGCCTGCGCATGCACTGTTTACGTCATCAATTACCTTGACCGCTAATTTATACATGGATCCTATATTATCACATTGGGCATAAAACATGGACAAAATATTAAAATTAATTCTAGAAAAACTGGAATTATTACTTTTCATCAATAAAATGAAAATTATCAGGTAAACCACTGTTGAAAAGGATGTATTTTACGGAATGGCGGAGCGGCGTGGGGATGGCATGAGAGCCTTTAAAACAGCGATGAATAATTATAAGAGTTTTCTACAAACTATTGCAAAAACCTGTTAACCTTTTAAGAAAGGGTTTTAATTTTCTAAAATGTCGTTTTTCTTTCCTTTTGATGCTTTAGCTTCACAAAAACAATATTTCTGAAAGTTGGCGAGAATTGCTTC
>MJUT01061941.1:0-12099 GCA_002080005.1 Gigantidas platifrons
ACTCCCTACACTCCACAATGACAACACTACAACTAGGAGTATTACTCCCAGGTCACAAGAAGCACAAATCACTATAGTATATGAATGATTAAAAATGTTGTGTTTAACGCCACATTTAACAATATTGTGATGGTCAAATTTGATTGGTCTAGGAATTCAGAATACCAATGAAAAACTACCGACCTTAAGTATGCTACAATCTTTATCACATTATGCTGTATCGAGTACACCTGGCCATGAGAGAATGTATGATTGTAAGTGAATTTTGGAGATAATCCATATCTGCAAGTACGACAACAAAATACCCTGGAAGAGCGATTTGTTTATTTTTATGCAATTCATAATTATTATCTTGAAAATCACAAAAGAAGGAGTTTGGATCATGGTTTCCTGGATACATTTTTCTTGTACTCGGCGATAGTTGGTTGGTTTCCCTTGGAAGTGCTAACGGCAACGTCTTTGTCTAATCCCATATTAAACAAAATGGGTTTACACGATGTCGTTCATGTGAAACACAAATCTCTTCTCATCATATATTTTGCTCAAACATTTCTCAAAGTACTACACAAACGTCTGATCTACAAACTAAATTACCATCGCAAATCATCTCAAATATCAAATTGGGTCCAATCATTCCTTGAAAATACAAACGTTCTGGAAAATGTCACTTCAGAAAAAATGCCCGATGCATTCAGGGTAGCACAAGGTACAAATCTAAGTTCAATTCTATTCTTAACTTACATTAACAACATTTTAGGATATCACAAACACAGCGTCAGATTATTTGCAGAGGCTAACTTCATTTACAAAACGAATACATTCACACAAACTGTTTAGATTTGAAAGACGACCAAGATGTGGCACCCATTTTGGATTTCTGATCGACAAAACAAAAACAGACTTTTGAAAAGGACTATTGGAGAGATATTACAGCCAAGTTTACTTTCAAATGGGTTAGTTGTTTAAGGGGGTAACATACACTACAGGGAGATAACTCTTTAAAATCAGTTGTTTAGGACAATACTAATTTTAAATGCTTTTCCTACAGAGTTCTATGACTTCACAACTTTGTCCTGAGGTGGTGGCCATCTTGTATTTCTGATCGACAAAACAAAACAAAAAATCTAGAAAAGAAATATGCCCCCGCATTTGATAATCATGGACAAAGTTGTTTTGTTAGGAGTGATTTTTTAAAAATGAAGTGTCTGTAAGACACAAATGATGCCCCCACCTGACCACAAGAAATTACAAACAAGTTAAAAACTGTAGTAGGAGCCATTCAAACCATGTTTCCATTATGTAGCTAGTAGTCCAACTACCTGTCATTTTGTGAATATTTGACAAAAATCCCCCCTCCCGACTTTTCGTCGCAGGGGCATAAAAAGTCCAACTAATTGTCATTATCAAATATTTGATGAAAATCAAAATCCTGTGCACATGCACACCTCCATTATGTGTATAAGCAATTAAGCATCATACAAAATATTAAAGCTGTAGCTCCAAAACTGTAGGAGAAGATAGCCGGACAAACCATGTATCTATATCTGTACTAACGAACAAAATGACCAAGTCCAACTACCTGTCATTTTGAGAATATTTGAAGAAAATCAATATCCTGTGGACATGCACAGCTGCATTATGTGTATAATGTATAAACATCCTGCAAAATATTTAAGCTGTAGCTCTAAAACTGTAGGAGGAGTTAGCCAGACAAACCATGTTCCCTTTATGCAACTAGTACGAAAAAAATGACAAAGTCCAAATACCTGTCATTTTGAGAATATTTGAAGAAAATCAAAATCCTGTGGACTTGCACATCTCCATGAAGTGCATAAACATCCTACAAAATATTAAAGCTGTAGCTCCAAAACTGTAGGAGGAGATAGCCGGACAAACCATGTATCTATATCCGGACGGACAATGGTAAATTAATATGCCCCCGACTTTTCATCGCAGGGGCATAAAAAACAACCACAAACTTTTGGTAGGGTCAGAAATGGGACATTCTTACTATCTAACAATGCCATCACAATTGTGGTTTCTGAGAGTTCAGCCAAGTAAGGTCATTGGTAAAGCCACTATAAATATATATAAATTTATACAGTGGAACTTGTGCAAAAGCCACTATAAATATATATAAATTTATACAGTGGAACTTGTGCAATCCAACACCTGAGTTTTCCCAACATCTTCTGACATCTGACAAAAATTTATGGTCCCAAAGTAATTTCCTTAACACTGTTAAAAACCTTATATATTCTGAAACCTGTCACTTCTGACATCCAACACTGCTTTTCAGTCCTTGTGTTATTAATTACACTTAATTAATCCTGTCCTGTCTAATCTGATCCTTTGATCTTCTAATTAATAGGACTCACCACATTTAAAAAAAAAATGCTTCCCACAATATGGCATACCTATATGAAGCTTGTGACCAAATATCAGATTTCTGCCATTAATAGTTGCCGAGAAAAATGTGACGAAAAGTATCAGGATGGACGGAAGAACAGACAGAGGTAAAACAGTATACCTCCCCTTCGGTGGAGCGGGGGTATAAAAATAGGGAGATTTGACTTCTCCCTCAGAGAACATGACAGCCAGTGTATGACAGAGACTTCAAAAAGCTTTAGAGATACAACGTTAGTGGTGATGAACACTGATTACATAGATAGTTACAAATTCAACTACCAACCACAATGGTCACCTCTGCAGTAGTGGAATGTGGTCAATACTTATTTACAGTGTTAAAGAACATAATTTTTTCCAACTGAAATAAACCAATATCAAATGACAAACTTTATCACATAATGTTGTATCAAGTGCACCTCACCATGAGCGGAATTCAAACTCACCCCTTCAACAAGACATGTGTCATTAATAACAAGATGTATCCACAATATTTAGTAAATATATTTTATTTTTTATTGTATCACAGTCAAATTAATCTGCATCATGGTCTTTATACTGTCTTCGTAATTTTTCCTTCTTTTTCACATTGTGATGTTTTTTCCACGGTTTTTCATTTAAAGACTGTGTACTGGTACTGGGTAAAGATGTACTAGATTCTGACCCTATTTGCCTCACGCCTTCGACACGAGTAAAGTTAGATACTGCAGTTGGTCCTTTAGAATGAGCTTTAGGTTGAATCTGAAATAAAAACAATTTAAAAAAATGTATATAAATATAATAAATCCCACAATTTGTTCTTATATTAGAAATAACAACGGAGCTGTCAGTTTAATTGGTGGAAGAAAAGGAGAAAACCACCACCAACCTGCCACAAGAAACCGACAATCTTCATAAGAAAACCACCACCAACCTGCCACAAGAAACTGACAATCTTCATAAGAAAACCACCACCAACCTGCCACAAGAAACTGACAATCTTCATAAGCGAACTACTTCAGTGTTTGGGTGATGGTGTTTAATGCCACTTTCAACAATATTATAGTTATATCGTGGTGGGAAGTTTTATTGGTGGAGGAAACCCGAGTATCCGGAGAAACCACCGACCTGTCGCAAGTCACTGACAAACTTTATCACATAATGCTGCATTGAGCACACCTCACCATGAGCAGGATTCAACTCTGAGCGTTAGTGGTGACAGGCACTGATTGCACCAGGAGTTATAAATGTAACTATCATACGACCACGATGATCCCCCCAACCTGCCACAAGAAACTGACAAACTTCATAAAGTGATGTTCTATTCAAATGTTATGGCAAGTTATGTATCTACGACAACAGCCATCTCGTATATCATTAACCAATGATATGATGTATATGCTCCCACATGGACTGAAATTTCCCGGAACCATTGCTTCATCCATTACTAAACCTACTGGCCACCATAGAGGCATGCAGCAAACAGTTGATCAATCTACCATTTTCATACATACCTTTGTGAAAAATTCTTTATCTAATTTGGACTGATTTGGGGCAGACGCCTAAAAAATAAAATAATATCTATATTATAATTTCTCATTTAATATATATATTTTTTAGAGGGTGTTGTATAACAAGCTGTGGTAGATATTTTTGTAAAAGTTTTTGTAAGATATTTTCATTGAAGTTTTTCATAAAAAATTAGGGGTTGACATAGAAAATGACAAAGTGATGAAAGGGCTGTACCTCTGGCATGCATGTGAAAACCTTAACAATTTTTTTTTTGAAAATTTAAAAAATATCAATCAATAGTGAAAAAAATACTATGGTTAAACTGGTTGTACACTTTATTTCTAAAAACAGTCGTGTTCACCCTCTTGAAAATTTAAGTCATATATCTTGAACTTTAAAATTATTTAGCCTAGTAAAAACACAAGTCACAGAAGTTTGGTGTCTCTTTGAGTCATAAATAATATATTTCAATAGTTACCTTAAGTGAGGCTGACACTACTTTTTTCTTGTCCTCTGGTATGACTGTACAGGCACAGTTAAATTCCTCAGGATCTGTTCCTGGAGGGTTTTTACAGAACAGCAGTTTTCCCTGTAAATAAACATTTACTATCTAAAAAGATCTTTTAATACTTAAAGGTGAACTCTCATATTTGCTGTGCAAGGTTACATCACAGATAATCATGTTACATTAACATTCCAAAGAGGCTGTCATGGCTGTGATTGTATGGTAGTTGGAATTACAACTACTTATGCAATCAGTGCCTACCACAACTGATGTTGTGAGTTCGAATCCCGGTCAGGGTGAGGTGTACAGCATTATGTGATAAAGTTTGTCAGTGGTTTTCTCCGGTTTCCTCTACCAATAAAACTGACTGCCACGATATAACTGAAATATTGTTTAAAGTGGCGTTAAATACCATAAACCAAATCAAACCAAACCATATTTGCTGTGCAAGGCTACATCACAGATAATCATGTTACATTAACATTCTACAAAGTTTATTTTACCTTAACTAGAGTTCATGACAATGACATGCAGACGATCAAATAAGACCAAAAATATACCTGTGTTTTCACTATCCCTACTGTCAGACCCTAGTTTTTAGTGTCTACCTTAAATTTAAATATTGCCATTTTTGGACAAGCACTATATACTGTGAAATCCTTATTAATCGTGGGGGTTTAATTTTCGCTGATTTCGTGGTCCACATGAAAATAAAAATCCAACGATATACAATTTTCCCTATGATTGTTGCCTGTAATGTTTGAAACCAGGAATTCAAGAACCCATGGATCAATGCATTTTGTAGAAACCACGAAAATTATTACTAACGAATAAAAGTACCTTCACAGTAAGTCATGATTATATCCTTGTCCTGTACAACCTAGGTTGAAAAATGTACATGTAGCTACGTGTACAACCTAGGTAAAAAATGTACATGTAGCTACGTGTACAATCTAGGTAAAAAATGTACATGTAGCTATGTGTACAATCTAGGTAAAAAAAAATTAGCTATGCAGAAACACAGGTATTTTTGGAGCCTAACTAGTTCTCTATAGAATGCAGTGATGGAATAAGATGTCAATTATATAAAATTGTACAACATATTCAATTCTTACACCTTATTACAGCTCATTAACACCAAGTAACAAAACATTAATTAACACCTTTATATTATTAATTATTAATTAACACCTTTATATTGTTTACTATGATCAGAAGAACATGCAGCAAGACATGCCTATGTTATGTCATTTATACACTACAGATTTACATTGCGGCGGATTCACAACTCAATGGGGCAACAAAAAACGTATCAATAGGACGGATGAAAAGTATACAATTGGGCGGATTTAAACATTAATAAATTTCGGAAGTTTTTTGTCTTATATCTATAGATTGTTGTCTGGTGAGCATTTAATCTACACGTCTTTATCTACCATTCGTTGTCTTGTTTGCCCATATTTGTTTGCGTCTTAATTATTTCGAACTCCATTTCACAACTTTTTTTTACATGTACATGTAGCAGTGGGTGATTAGATTTTACAAATATTTGAATTAAGACAAGTCAATATGCAGGTAATAATACAGGTAAGTAAAACAATTTATCTGCCTCATTGTAAACTTTTTTCCACCCCTTTGATACTTTTTGTATATAAGCAAATCTGCTCCAATGAATGTTAGCCTTATACATAATAACAGGCAGGTGCAGATTCATACAGGGGGGCACCAACTCTAAAAATAAGCGTCCAATGATCATTTGTTGTTAGACAATACTATGTTCTTTATTACTATTTTCATCATCTCATAGTTAATTCTCAGGAGCTTATAAGGGGCTTTGCCCCACCAGTCTCTGGCCTGGACCAATGGGGACGTTAGGCTCCTAATCTACTAAATGTGCACCCCTCCCACATGAAATTCTGCATTCGCACCTGACAGGAAGATAATTCAAATACAAACAAGAAAATACATTTAATAAATATGAGGCTTACATAATGCAATCTTGGTCTCATCACATTTTTCCAATTAAATAAAGGGCCATCGTGGTTACAATCATATGGTAGTTGGATTTATAAATACCTATGCAATAAGTGCCTATCACCACTAAAGTTGAGTTCAAACCCCGTTCATGGCGAGGCGTACTCGATACAACATTATGTGATAAAGTTTGTCACTGACTTGCGACAGGTCGGTCAGTCTTGGTTTCCTACACCAATAAAACTATGATATATCTGAAATATTGTTGAAAGTAGCATTAAACACCATAAACCATAAACCAAACCAATTAAATAAAACACTGCATTAATTTGTGAAATAACATTAAAAAAAAATTGGAATCGATCTTTTTTTCTTCTTCAATGAATTTCCATCCTTCCCATATAAAATCAAATGGTCTCTGTATTTGATTTTATTACATGTTCAACCTGTGTTAACTTTAGACCATACATGTATCTGGGAAAGGTTTCCAGTTTGGGTACTTCTCCTAATGACAATACTCTAATTTCAGGGAGTGGGTAATTTTTTTGGTGAGCCAGCTATGCACTTTACCATCGCTTTCTTTTGACCCATCAGATCATTCAGCACTTGATTTGATTTGATTTTTGGTGTTTTAACGCCAATTTCAACAATATTTCAGCTATATCATGGCGACCAGTTATAGTGGTGGAGGAAGCCGGAGTACCCAGAAAGAACCACCGACCATGGGCAAGCAACTGGTAAACTTATCACTTGCAACTGCGAGTCGAGTGCACCCTTTTTTGTAATTTACAAAGCCAGGCGCGAACCCACGCCATATTGGTGATAGGCTTGTGTGAGTTGTTAGATCCAATGACCTAACTCAATGCACTACCCGGGCCCCCATATTCAGCACTTGATACAAGCATGTCAATCACCAAAGATGCACTCGTTCAGCATAAAAAACAGGAACACTTAGTTGAGGACTTGTGTACACAAGAGAATGAGCTCTTCCTTTTTATAAAATGGGGTTGCGTTTTCAGATAATATGGTCATTTTCACAATACCCCCTCATAGATGCAACTCTTATACTGTATTGTAGAAAGGCAAGTTCTATAGATACTTACTTTAACATAATCTTTTAGTATATATCTAGATGTTCTTGGACAGTCTGGTAAACCATTAGATGTCATAAACCCTCTCATCACTGTAAAACACAATCATCAGTGTTAACATGCTTAGGCTAGGGTTATGGTGTTTAATGCCACCTTCAACAATATTTCAGTTATATCGTGGTGGTCAGTTTTATTGATGGAAGAAACTGGAATACCCGGAGAAAACCACCAATCTGCCGTAAGTCACATAAAGTTGAACATATTTTGGTAGTTTTTTGTTTTTTTCGAATATTATGCCTATTTAATTATTTTAAATAAATTAAAATAAATAAATAGCTAACTCTATTTTCTTAAGAGTGGATGTCGTGGTCCTGATCATATCCTGTACAATCAGTGCCTATCACTAGTAACGTTGTGAGTCTGAATACCACTCATGGTGAGATGAACAGTTTACAACATTATGTGATAGAGTTTCATTGTTTGTCAGTGGTTTTCTTCGGGTCTTCCTGTTTCCTCCACCAATAAAACTGACCACCACTATGTAACAGAAATATTGTTGAAAGTGGCATTAAATAACCATGATCATATCTCTAGTTTCTAAGATCATGACATTCTGAAAATGTTTGTATAAAAACATATGGACTCCATTTCACTTTTACTCCAGCATTTTTTGCAGACACACTTTGTGTAGATTATATAAAACTCATATTGACACCTATTCACTTTCACTTACCTGTTATGTAATATAAAAATAATAGTCTCCGAGGAGAAGTATTATAATCCACTGGTAGTAAAAGGAGAATCTGTTTCTACTATGATCAAAATGCCAAAAATATTTTCAGTTGTTAATTCTATGGAAAGGAAATTGGCAGCAATTCCCATGCGGACATGTACCCACCATGGTGATTATAAGGGATAGGGTTAGAGTTATGGTGTTTAATGCCACTTTAACAATATTTCAGTTATATCATGGCGGTCCGTTTTATTGGTGGAGGAAACCAGAGTACCCAGAGAAAACCACAGACCTGCCGCAAGTCCTTCAGTTCTGTAGAAATATTTTAGGTGTTAGAACCACTACTCCGAATTTTATGCCATACGGAGAACTTGATAGAACACCTATAGATATATGTATAAAATTAAGGATTGTAAATTTTTGGAATAGACTTATTTCAAACGAGAAGAAAATTAGTTGTATTTTATATAAGATTACGTTTAATTTGAGTATTATTGATAATATTCAATTTAAATGGCTAAAATTTATCAAATCAATTTTTGAGAAAACTGGGCTTAATTATTTATGGAACCAACAACAGCCAGTTCATTCAGTGCAACTAAAATTTATTGTTAAGCAAAATCTGACTGATCAATATATTCAAAACTGGTTTAACCAAATTGAGAATTCTTCTAGGTGAGAATTTTATGGCATATTTAAAAATTAATTTAATTTAGAGAAATACTTATTGAAATTATTACCACATGAGAGAAACATGATAACAAAGTTTAGATGCAGTAACATTAAACTTCCATTAGAAACTGGAAGATGGTCGAATACTCCCAGAGAAGAACGTATTTGTCATCTGTGTAATGTTGGTGTAGGTACTGAATTTCATTTTTTATTTGAATGTACCTCTGCTGATGTACAAAGGCTTAGATGTAAATTTATTCCAATTTATTATACTAGATATGCAAACATATACAAAATGAAAGGCCTGTTATCTTTGTGTAATGTTAAGTTTTTGAAAAAATTGTCATTATTTATATCTAAATTGCAAAATGTTTTGTAATTATATTCTGAAGCTGTATTATTTTAAGTTAGTTATATCCGTCATTATGTAAAATATTTTGTATAATATTCCTCTTGTTACACTTGTATATGTGTCTGGGTGAATAAAGAACTTGAACTTGAACTTGAACTTGACAATCTTTATCCCATAATGTTCCATCGAGTACACCTCACCGGAGTGGGATTCGAACTCAAAACTTTAGTGGTGATAGGCAATAATTGCATAGGTTGCTGCAAATAAAACAAGATGTTGCACACTACGTCGTGCTAAGAATACCCCCCCTCGTTCATTTGTATGTCGCACGGTAAACAGGAAGTAGATGTGCGGTAAACCTGGAAAGGGGAGACACGGTACAAGTCACCATGCCAAAGCCATATATCAAATATAAAATCATTTCTTCCAGTAGAAGCTGAGATATCTGTTGCGAAAGAGTGAACGGACGGACAAACGGACAGACGGACAAGGTGATTGCAATATAGACCCATCTCTACGAGTGGGGGTATAACTATCATACGATCACAACCACAACGATTATAAATATTACAAAAATTTAAGCAGTTGGTCAAACACGCTAAGAATATGAAATAAAAATATACAAACTTCCATAGGTATTCAACAATTCATATGCTGTCGGTGGTCTGTTGGGATCCTCTCCTTCCAGTGGGAGAGGTATATTGATGCCATACATCTCCTCAAGTATATTCTTGGGTATGTGATGACATACCTTGTCGTGTGTTAAGGATAACATAAAATATATCACAAAGCAAACAGGTGAATGATCAATCTAATTAAAAATAGATGTTTGCTGTATCTTTCTTTTCTTGTTTGTCTTTGGTGATACACTAACTACATCCTGTTTAGTGTTATGTCATGTGACCTTTCATTCAAGTTTGACAGTCCAATCATATGTAAAATAGTAAAATATATTGACCAATCGACAACAGCTCTTTGTGAGTACTCGGTTTTAAAACCTCAAGATAATTTTCGTTCATTGCTGATGCTGTTGAAAATATGAACCCTGATGTGACCCTACACAGAATGTCATTAACTGTGAGTGTGTCGCCAAAGAAAAAAATATTGAAAAATATGAGACAAACATCTAATTTTCATTAGATTACTGAGGGGATAAAATTCTTAGAGAAATACCAGGATATCAAAGTGGAAAATGTACATGTATGCGGTTTGGCAGAGTGCACGAGTGATTGCTGTTTAATGCCAAATGAGCAATTTCTCAGCTATAACAAGTTATCCTTCAATAAGATAATGATGATGAAGTGCACTATGTACTAAACCAACACACTTATTATAGTACTAGCACACTGAAATGGGTAGACATGTTGCTCCACTCTGACATATTGTCCTGATTCTGATCCAACCATTCTTTTCTCTTACTCTTTAATGATGTGTAACTAGTGGAAAATGCCAATTTTATACGTCTTTGATCTGACCGGGGGTTGAACCCACGTTTTACCACACTCAAGATGAGCACATAATCCACCGATGTAGTTGTACATGGTTTGAAAGGTCCTTTGTAAAAACATGCATTGATTCAATGTGAATGATCTGTATGTTATTGATATTAAGTGTGGGAAAATTCTATGCAAACATGTGTTTGTGTTTTCAATAATTGGCTTCTGACATTTCCTTGTTTTTATTTTCCCATATCAACACTTGTTAACATTCAAATTTACACTTTGAAAGGTTCTTTCTAAAAATAGGCATTTATACAATAAAACAAAAATAGGCATTTATATAAAAAAAACAAAAATAGGCATTTATATAATAAAAAAAAACATCTCCTAGAATAATTTCAATATGATTCACCCTAAATTAATACACATTTAAACAAGAAATGAATTACCACTGCATTAGAGTCAAAAATACACAAAAAAACAGTGCAATCAATTTTTCCATTGATCTGCAATAAAACTGTCAAAGTTTGAATTACTTATAATAATAATAATCGTCCAATTTGTTTTGGGTTTTTTTTTTATATTTTTGGATGTCAGGTAACCCCATTAACAGTGTATATCAAAAACAGAAATGGTCATTATCCTATGTATATATAATACATGGAATGAAAATGTCAGATAATTAATTTGCAGACAAACAGATATAAACATGTAAATCATATAAACAATATAATACTATACAGAAACACCCATCTTTGCACTTTAGGGCCTCTTGTTTGGAAGATAGATGATGACAACAATGACAGACCTGTAACATAATATGATTTAAGTCTATACCTAAATTTGGTTATTCAAGTAATAGTAATTATTAGTTAGTATATGTTTTTTGAATTTCGTAAATCACAATTTTAATCATTTATTTACGGTAATACATTTTGTATTGTCATGCGCAGTTCTAAGGGGAGTATTCATCACAAACTCTTTATGATTCCACATTCTGGTTCAAACAGCAGAAGATATACAACTATAAATACTTTTTGTAGTCGTATAAAAATGAGGTTGACCATTTTAAGATCAACAGCTTGAGATCATGAAGGGGGAGTTTAAAGTACATATAACCTTTTTTAACAACAAGGATACAAGAGCAACAGGAGGAAGATGATCCCTCATCTGGTCTATAGGCAGGATACCGTTGACTACCAGTTCTGCCTTGGTAGAAACAAAGGATGGAAACACCAAACCTGGACAGTCACATAACATTAAGTCATTCTCTACATATAAAGTCTGAAAAAAGAAATAGTATTACAAAATATAGGAACAAAGGATGGAAACAACAGACCTGGACAGTCATATAACATTAAATCTGTCTCTACATATAAAGTCTGAAAAAAGAAATAGTATTACAAAATATAGGAACAAAGGATGGAAACAACAGA
>MJUT01061941.1:24390-36944 GCA_002080005.1 Gigantidas platifrons
AAAAAAAATATGTTATGTTTGGTAGCAGTAAACAGTTAGTCTTACTTTTATAACAGATTGTGAAAACGGTAAATTGATTAATATCAAAATGACCAACTGTCACCATGACTACATAGTTTAATATTAACACATTTACTATTGTTCACACAATTATATTTTAAGAATCTACAGGATGGTTTATTCTTTTGTTCTTGCATATATGAACTTTAACTTTTTTTTTAAACATTTATGCCTTAAAAACGTGCTTTAAATATTTTGGGACTTGCAAGTATTGACTTTTCAAGGTTTGTTTTAGGTTTGAAAAGTTCAGTCTAGCCACCGACACATGGGTAAGGTGATCACACTACTATACAATATAATTAATGTATATGATTCTTAATAGTAAATTTTATTTTTTTTAAATATCAATAACTTTCTTAAGTGAATAATTGATCAGTATATACGAGGCACGATACAAGTATTTCAAATCTGGCATAATTTTTGTTCAGAACTAACGAGTACGTGAAATTTTAAAATAGATTCTCTCAATACATAAAACAACTAACGAACCGACCGCAAGTAATCACAAATCAGACAGACCACAGGTGAACATTTGGGACACTTGAAAGACCTTGAAATTTCTAAATATAAACGAGAATCGAAAGTATGTATGCCAATAAAAATGTATTGTTTTATTTTTGTTAATTGTAATATAATTTGACATTCTAAATATTAAGTAAAACTATCAAGTAAAAACATTTTTTTCAGATGGAAATGTATTAAGTAAGAGAATACAACTTGTAGATTCTTAAAAATAATCAACTCATCCTTGTGGGTCTCGCTGATTATCTTTTTAAGAATCTACAGTTGGAATGCATTCTCCATTACATAACATTATTATATTATTATAAACTGGACGATTATTAGAAAAACACCATTCATCAAAATAATCAATACACCTAAAACAAAATAGTATTGAACCAATCATGACATCTGGAAAATTACGGGTACTCATTTGCATGTACAATTGAACATCATTAACTTGCATTCAGATATATAATTTCTTGGAGTGAATACTGTATTTGTACTTTTAATCATGACAAGTGTGCTTTGTGAAAGAAAATAAGTACAAATATAGTAAAGTAGAATGTTAATAGGGGACCAGAGACCCTTGCAACTGGCCTAGATGATTCACCATTTTCAGTTGGGACTCATCAAAGTTTTCAAATTTTAGATTTTTACAATGGTGAGACTCATCAAAGTTTTCAGAAATGTCTTCTGGACTCATCAAAATAAATTGCTACAAGTATCCCTGAGCAATTTGATCAATACTTGTATGATTCAAAGTTAAATCACCATTATGGAATGTCTGTGTTACAGATGACCACAGATATGTTCCATTTTATCATTACAATACCTCTTTCTGTCTTTCTGTTTCTGCCAGTGCTGACCAAAATGCCACCATTATATTATTGTCTGTAAAATAGTCACACCACATCTTCCTGAAAATATATCAATATATATATAGACTACATTTGTATCTCACTGTGCCATAAACAGTCTGGTATAATATGAAACAGGCACGGCCATGAATGCTCACGAATCTGAAAATTATCAGCCAATTTCACACTCATCCAGTGCATCAAAATAGTGTCAGGATTTTTTGGGCAGAGATATATCGTGGACGACTTTTTTTAGGGTCGAATCTAGCCTCATTCAATCGAACTCTCGTTCCTTATGAGATCTCAAAAGTTAACCTCCGCGCAGAAAAAAAATTTCTTGTCAGTATGTCAGAAGAGATTTAATAAATTTAAAAATATCAATTATAAGTAGAACAAGCTTACAAAATGACTTTTATTACACATGGTTTATGGGTTTCAGAGGAATCGGACGTACGAGAGAGGGTCCGAGATCTAGCATCACTTTTGCACTTTATGTTAAGAAGATCTTCATTAGTAGAGTGTGTAAGTGTGTTACACTGAACGTGTTTACAATGTGCAGAAAAAAATATATCCATCAGTATGTGAAGCCATGTGAAGAAAATCCTAGGTACACATTTTTAACCATAAAGAGCTTGCTTCGCTCGCATATAAGTTATCTGGGATAAAATAAGCTAAACACTACTATGAAGGAACCAAGTATTTACTTTGAGGTATCGAAGGAAACACCTAATCTGAGTTCAAGATATCAAGGTTTCACTGCATGTATAAATAAAAGATATTTATTCGTATGAGCTTTAGAAACAGGGAGAAAAGTGAGACTTTAGCAAGCTTTAGCGTGATTTTATGCCCTGTATCACAACGAGTACAAATAAAGTTTATTTTTACCGACAATGTACATATATTGTTTTCATCCAGCAATGTCAAAAAGTCTAAACAATTGCAAAATTTTACTGAAAAGGAGAAACAAGCCTCGTTGTTCCATATCATGCCTGTGTTCCATATCATGCCTGTGTTCTATATCATGCCTGTGTTCCATATCATGCCTGTGTTCTATATCATGTCTGTGTTCCATATCATGCCTGTGTTCTATATCATGCCTGTGTTCCATATCATGCCTGTGTTCTATATCATGCCTGTGTTCCATATCATGTCTGTGTTCTATATCATGCCTGTGTTCTATATCATGCCTGTGTTCCATATCATGCCTGTGTTCTATATCATGCCTGTGTTCCATATCATGCCTGTGTTCTATATCATGCCTGTGTTCCATATCATGCCTGTGTTCTATATCATGCCTGTGTTCTATATCATGCCTGTATTTATTCTGTTACCGTTTCTTACTGTTCACTCTACATGTATCAGAAACCAGAAAAGCATTTATTAGGTCCATGGCAGAAAAATTTATTTGACCCCTTAAATAGTACTAAAAATCACCAATTGCAGGATAAATGACTTTAGAACGTTATATCAGAAGTTTCTTCATATTTAAATATCTACAATAACTAGTCAAACCTGCCTTAAAGCGCACCTCTATATAGCAAATCACTATAAAGGGCAGTCTCATTTTTCCCTTTAATGAATAATGTATATAATTTCAACCTGTACATAAATGGCACATTTCCAGGTTTTGTTGTAATAGTAAATTACCTTTGTCACGATCCACCTCCTTTATTCAAAATTAAATAGTTTGACAGTTAATCTTACCTCTGTTCTTGTGTAAGCAGATCTGCTTTATTTACTAGCAGTAAATTGACCTTGTCATGATTCACCTCCTTCACATAATCATCAACATCTTCACAACGAAACAACAATGGATTCCTAGCATCAACGATCTGTACAATAATGTCACTGTAAATAAAGGTGGCATCATTTAATGTTCATACAAATCAGTCTGTCCGTTTTTACCTATTATTATGTCTGGCACAAGCTATGTCCCTTTTGGGTAGGTAGTTCTATATACCGGTAGCCAGCACAGAAATTTCCCGCAGTTTACTGTTTTTTAATTATTATTTAGATATCTCAAGTAATGTTTTCTTCCTTTGCACAAAACTTCCTTAACATTATATAAAATGCATATTTACATAATTTCCACCCACCTGAAATAATATCAAAATTCCTACTAATGAAAGATTCTAACAAATATTAGAAAAGTGCTCAGTGTTCATGGGTGTTGAGATAGCTGTCATTTATTGACAGTACTTGCTACTAGAATCTTGCTTGTTACCATTACTGTAGAATACCACAACAGGTACCATTACTGTAGAATACCACAACAGGTACCATTACTGTAGAATACCACAACAGGTACCATTAGTGGAGCAGGAACTTCTTAGCCTGTCAGAGTACCTGAGTTCACCCTCGGTTTTTAGTGGGGTACGTGTTGCTAGATCTCTAGTTTTCTGTATAGTGGTTTGTAGATCTTTCTTTGTCTTTTCGTCATTTTTCGTTTCACCATTGTGTTGTCTGTCTTTTTTTGATTTACAGATTCTGATCACGATTACTCCTTTCTTTGGTATCTTCAAATTCTTCTTGTACATGACACTGTTAAATATGACATCACAATAGAGATCTATAGCCCACCTTCTTTCTATTACTCGCCACAGCTGCCTCCAAAAGTCTAAATTTTTCTCATAGGGTGTCAAAACAATACCTTCTACCTCTGACAGCCTACAACACAATACAGTCAAAGGAACATTGAAATAGGGTCATATAAGACAGGTGGTCACTAAATACAGGTTTAATTAATATGAAATGCAATGTGAAGGGAAATAAAAATTACGGTCACACAATACAAGTTATTGTTTAATAGAGGTGGTCACTAAAGCAGGTCTGACTGTATCAGAAATTGAGTGAGTGAGTGATTGTTGTTTAATGCCAACTCAGCAATTTTTCAGTTATATCATGCCATTCATGGCGAGAACAAATTATTTTTCAATGAAATGGTGATATTAGAAATTGATATTTTGACTTACTGATACATATGCTTAAACCTGGTTATCTTAAATTCTGAAAAGTGTTGGGGTCGTCTTGATCGTAACTATATGGTAGTTGGATTTACAACTACCTATGCAATCAGTGCCTATCATGTCTAACATTACGAGTTTGAATTTCACTTGGGAGAGGTGTACTCTATACAACTTGATGTGATAATGGTTGTTATTGACTTGCAGCAGGTCTGTTCAGGTTTTCTCCAGCTACTCCTGTTTCCTCCACCAATAAAGCTAACTGTCACGATATAATTGAAATATTGTTGAAAGTGGCATTAAACACCATAAAATAAGTCACAAACCATCAACCTGTTTTTATCCTGCAATTGTGTGATTTTAAATACTAACTAGAGGCTCCCAGGAGCCTATATAGATCACCTGGGCATAATAGCATGTCAATAAAACTTGATAAAAAATAACAAATGTAGCCCTCGTCATTGCAGACCCTGTCTCCAAAATAATTTGGGCAGGGGTTCCTCCTTTAATGTATGTTATCAACATTGCTATAAAAAACATAAATGTCAATGAGTCTCAAAATTTAGCTTTTTCTATTTCCCATTTTGTAATAGAGTTGCTTCCCTTTGATTATTTGAGTAACCAAAAGCAGTGAAAAAAAATGCATTTCAAGAGGAATAACTCTTCACATAGTTGTCGGACATTTTCAACTGTGGAACTTTTTTGTAGATCTTGACATGCTGAACATTTTTGCAGTTTAAACTTGACATCT
Organism: Gigantidas platifrons; assembly: GCA_002080005.1. Taxonomy (NCBI): domain Eukaryota; kingdom Metazoa; phylum Mollusca; class Bivalvia; order Mytilida; family Modiolidae; genus Gigantidas; species Gigantidas platifrons. The sequence goes on from MJUT01061941.1 coordinate 29,526, forward strand.
ATCTCTTATAGTTTTTGAAATAAAAAACGAAAAGTATTAAAATTTTGAAAATTTGATGAAAAAAGGGCAATAACTCCAAAATGGGCAATTAGATTTACTTCACAATTGCAGAATATGCAGATCTTGACATGCTGAACATTTTTGCAGTTTCAACTTATCATCTATCTCTTATAGTTTTTGAAATAAAGAACGAAACGTATCAATATTTTGAAAATTTGATGAAAAAAGGGCAATAACTCCAGGATGGGTAATTAGATTTTCTTCACAATTGCAGGGTATGTAGATCTTGACATGCTTAACATGTTTGCAGTTTCAACTTATCATCTATCTTTTATAGTTTTTGAAATAAAGAGCGAAAAGTATTAAAATTTTGAAAATTTGATGAAGGGCAATAACTCCAAGATGGGAAATCAGATTTTCTGCAAAGTTGCAGGGTTGGTAGATCTTATCATGCTGAACATGTTTGCAATTCAAACTTATCATCTATCTCTTATAGTTTTTGAAATAAAAAACGAAAAGTATTAAAATTTAGAAAATTTGATGAAAAAAGGGGCAATAACTCCAAGATGGTTACTCAAATTTTCTTCATAGTTGCAGGGTAGGTAGATCTTGATATGCTGCACATTTTTGCAGCTTCAACTTATCATCTATCTCTTATAGTTTTTGAAATAAAGAATGAAAAGTATTTAAATTTAGAAAATTTGATGAAAAAAGGGCAATAACTCCAAGATAGGTAATTAGATGTTTCTTCATAATTGCAGGGTAGGTAGTTCTTGACATGCTGAACATGTTTGCAGTTTCAACTTATCATCTATCTCTTATAGTTTTTGAAATAAAGAGCGAAAAGTATTAAAATTTTCAAAATTTGATGAAAAAAGGGCAATAACTCCAAGTTGGGTAATTAGATTTTCTTCAAAATTACAGGGTAGTTAGATCTTGCCGTGCTGATCATTTTTAGCCCATGTCAGATTTCTGATATCATTAACGGTTTTTGAGTTATTACCAAAAATGCGCAATTTTACCATATGTTCTATTTTTAGTAACAGCGGCCATGTTGATTGGTGCACGGCTTCACCGGACACAATTTTGAAACTAGACACCCTAGTGACGATTCAGACAAAGTTTGGTTCCAATTGGTCTGGTAGTTTCAGAGGAGAAGATTTTTGAAAAAGTTTACGACGTACGACAGATGATGACGATGACGACGGACGCCAAGTGATGGCAATAGCTCACATGACCCTTCAGGTCAGGTGAGCTAATAAAGGGGGTTAAATAAATTTCAGTGTTATTTAGTCATGGACCTAATAAACAGGGGTTGAAATTAGTGTAAGTCTGGAGGCCCGAGACCTGTTGTTTTTTGGATGGGCCTGTAGAATTTTAGAAAATTTAAATGGAAAAGGTCCAGATTTTAAGGAAATGGGTGTTCAGGCCTGCTTATGCCTTGCTGTAATTTTGTACATGCTAATAAAGTATTTCCGATACCTGATTCATGTACAGCGACAGAAAGCAACGGTCACAGATGACACCATTGAAAACAATTAGCACTCCGCTAGTTTCAGCTATTCTCAGACAATTTGACAGGTGTTTTGTACTTTTTGATATAGCAAGATAAATACAATATACGTACACTGTCGTTAAATATAAAATTAATTTGCACTCGCTGTGAATCAGGCTAGAAAAGCTTGCTTTTCTACCTGTTTCTAAAGCTTGTAAAAATAAATTATATATTATTTGACAATGTACGTACATTGTATATATTTTAACTCTTAAAAGTGTTTCCTTGGAAAAGTCAACAGGAATATTATTCCACTTGTTAATCCAACTAAATTCATCAATTCTGAAACAAACCATTAATGAAGCCATATACACTAGCTAAGCCATTATGACCCTCCTCCTCTCTTCACCTTTGGCAGCCGTAGCTAGATTTTGGAGGTAATACGGTGAAAACTTTAATTTGATAGTTGTAACCAATCAGGTTTATGGTTATAGTGTTTAATGCCACTTTCAACAATATTTCAGTTATATCACAACGGTCAGTTTTATTGTCCAACACTATTTTATTTACATTGTGGTGGTCATGTTAATATATGAATGGAAACTACCATACCTGGAGAAAGATACAAATGTAACTGACAAACTTTATTACCTAAAACTGCACTGTGACAAGAAACAAACTCAAAAACCATTAGTAATGGTAGACGCTGGTTTTGTACAAAATGTAGATATAGGAAGATGTAAAACCAGTTACAAGATGATCTCAACCATGCCTGGCCCCCAACTCTACCCCAAAATTACTTAAAATAACTCATGTCTACCACAACATTTATTTATTGGAAGTTTTAACATGGATTGGCGGATATTAGTATTTTATCCCGAGCCAGAAACGAGGGATAAAATTTACTAATATCAGCCAATCCATGTTAAAACTCAAAACACATTCTGGCTTCCATGATTTATTTCGATTCTGATATGTCTAAGAGTACAAATACGGTAGTATACTTTGATTGGACGACGGTAATTTATACATACGTTTGTGGAAAATGTCGCACACAATTTATGTACCTCGAATAATACTGCGCCCTCTATCAGCATTATTCGGGTCACAATTTATGCTGCCAATGGAAACGTCAGTCACATTCATTGACACATGTGCTAATGAGATAATACGAAGAAATAATTCTGGGGTTTTTTTAACAAAGGGAAAGAATGAGGTCATGTTAGAATATAAAATAGAAATTCAGCAAAGAACAATAATTCTTAAACAAGACTTAAATATGCAGTTGTAATCAGTGATATGTGACAATGATGTGTTTGCTATATATACCAATGATACAGTAAGATATATGTTAATATGAGGACTTGAATGCTTGCACAAGAATTAAGTATGTCTCTTTACAAGGATAACACTTAGTATTTTTGCTGCAGTTCACTGTCGCCAGCTGAACTCCTTCAAATAAAAATGTTAGTAGACCAGCAACTAACTTTGCATATGAAATATTCAAAATTTTAGTAGCCAGCAAACTATTGTAAAAAAAAATTCCAGGGACCCTGGCCAAATCTATAAGTGGTCTTGTGCTACACATCGTGAGCTTCTATTTGTTAAAACTCGTATAACATGACAATTTATGGACGATATATCAGATTTCTGTTGTATTTCTGTACTTACGTAGATAATGATTTTCTCCACTCTAAAAAGGATGCCTTCTCTCTATTATCTAGTTCTTCTGGTGATGTTGTACTGTCCCAATGTGGCCTGTCAATGAAAAATGTTAATTTAAGACTGTCTGTCAGACATACAGCAAGATTTCATACTCTAAATAATAATTAATGGTTGGTTCGGGCTATTGGAGTTTGTCATCACTTTCAGCCATACTTCAGCTATATTATATGATTGAACACTAGTCTCTAAAGCCCTAAAAGTTATAATGAACTGACCTATAACCCCTGTCCCCAGACAGGTGTAGATGGCTGGAAATCTTAACTATCAAGGTAGGTATCTGGATCCAAATGTACATCAGTCGCACTTAGGCTTAAAATTTACAACATTGTACTTTTGAGGAAAAATTAGTGATTGATCAATATGTGATGTCTGTCACCAGATTATATGTAGTAAAATAACCAATAGGAATGAGCTCATATTCAAAATGTAATAATATAATATATGGGCACATATTAAACTAATTATTGATAAATCTAATAAAATGTGACACTTTTATTAATAAAATGTCATTACAAAATGTCAAAGTAACATACATCACTTTGGGTTATGGGGGGTTATGGTGTTTAATGCTTGTTTCTACAATATTTCAGTTATATCATGGTGGTCAGTTTAATTGGTGGAGGAAACCGGAGTACACAGAGAAAACCACCGACCTGTCACTGACAATACACCACTTTGGTATAGATTCTTTAATTTACTCTTTTATTTTTTGACAAAATCTTCTCAAAACTATCTTTTAACCAATAAAAATGGAAAGTTAAGTATTCAAACTTTGAATTTCAACTTTAAAAATTGCAAATTTCAGGTGTTTAATTATTTTTTTTCTGTTTGTCCCCTAAAAAATTGCACAAAAGTTCAAAGTGAGTGATCCTACTGGCAGCATGTGATAATTTTCACAAACGGCTGACCTACATGTGATAAAGCCTCAATTTAAAAACCATAGAAACCAAACTTTGTTGATCCAGAAAAAATTAACAACCGCTCTCCATGAGGTTTACTTATTTGTATTTGTACTTTTGTTAAAACATCATGGCCAGATAAATCTTTAAATATCTCACGTTTCACTAAAAGTCATAAGTCGTAAACGTAAGTGTACTCTTAAGAGTTACGACCGTTTCACTAATAGAGTGGTGGTAGGTACTCGTAAGTCGTAAATCGTAAACATATGTGCATGTAGCAAAGATGGCCGCGTTGTTTGTAACTCTTTTTCAGAAATAGAGACATGTTAGAGAAGACGTGGCGGATTTCTCGCAATAAACTCAACCCACTTTTATTTACTAGTACAGTGCAACAAATAAATAGAACCTGAATCAAATCATTATTTGAATCTAGTTCTTCAATTCATTTATAGATTAAAGCATTTCTTGAAGAATTATTAAACGGCTCTCTTGAAATTATTGAATGCCAAGTTTATGATAAATTACAACTTTCATGGCAACCAACCATTGGCTGGGATTTTCATGCTTGATAGAATTTATTTTTCATGTCAGTACAAAACCATTCTTTTTTTCACACATCAAGTAGATCTAATTTTTTTCATAGATACATGAGACTTTTAAACAATTTCTGAAAAAAAAAATTCATTACAAAAGATTTACTATTAAATTCAAGCAGATATTTATCAAGACGTCTTTGTAGAGCTCAAACTTTACAAAAAGAGATGAGAAGTCTACATACATTAATCAGAACAAGAACTTTATTTACCCCCAATATTGTGTGTTGCTTGGAAACAAATTTTCTAAACTTAATGAGCTTTCTGTAACTACAAAGAGACTTTCTATGTTCTAGTCACTATTCTGACTTTGTTTTGCTTGGTAGTGTTTATAATCCACCAGTTATATGTTATGTTTTAATGTCAACATGTTCAAGTATCTTGAATGTTAATGTTACTTCTTGTTTTTTCATAAAAATGTATATTTGCAAATAGTTTGTCTTTATGATCCAATAGTTGAATAAACATAATTGCTACATTATATAATAATCTCAAACATCAATTTTTTTTTATTTTCCTTAAATAAAGTTCTTCTTTTCCAAGGCTGTCCTCTAGATCTGCACTGCATACATTTCTTGAAGAATCTCCTGATCGTTTTTTTATTGATTTTATATTCTTGAACACAATTTCTTTTATTGGTGTTTTCAAACTTAAATTTTTTTTCACATAGAGCAAAATAAAATATTTTTTAGACTAACTTAGACATAATTTTGTTTTCTTAAAAAAAAATCCCACTTTATCAATAGTAAGGATATCGGTTACATATAGCATGTAATTTATAGAAAAAACATTATTCTATAAAAATAAGTTTGGTAACATTTTACTCTTATAAACAAATACATTTTTTTGTAATAGCTTTGATTTATTTATTATTCAAATTTTTTTAAAGCAAATATATTTAAGAATTAGTTGGATAAAAAATGTGAAGGATTTTTTTTTATTATCAAGGGGTGAAATGAAAACAAGCCAATAGGTATAACTCGTATTGCCAGAAATAATAAATTCCATAAACATATACATACATTTGTAACATAAATATGCATTTTTCCTTTGATGTTTTTATGCAGTAATCAACTTAAAAATAGTGAACTTTTACAAAGCATGGTCTAACATGAAGATCTTAATGTTATTCCATGATTCTGACATCACATGAGAATAATAGTTAAGTTGCTATGGAAGTGGGAGGAGCTTACATCATGGTTTAATATAAAGATCTACATGCTATTCCATGGTCAATCGTGTAATTTCTGTTACAAACCATATATACCATGGATCTTACTCATGAACTTATTTAAACAATTGGTTTAAATAAGTTATTTCGCAAGATCCATGGTATATATAATACTTGTATATCAAACAATATCAATATTTTTCACAAATCGTATCAATACTATAAAAATATAAAAAAAATTGGCAACAGAGTCCATCTATCGTTTCCTCATTTAAATATATGCATAAATATAAATTAAGAGGTGAAAGGTGTTTTTTTTTAAACAAGTCACAGTAAAACTTTCAATATAAATACTAACAGTCATATATTCCATGTAATATAACAAACTTTTACACAGAAATTTACATAACCATGAAGGAAAAGAACATTTCTTAATTATTGAGCAGATTTCTCAAGTAGAACCACCCTAACAAAACTGATCAAAATGGTGTACCAAATCAAAAGGAAAATAGAAATTTCACCGTCTTGCTAATTAAATAATTTTAAAATTTTAATTATCCCAATGTGAACTTTAATGTAATCAGTTTCCGAGATATACTAAAAATGATACGATATTTTTTTTACCTCCGTTATAGGAGATGTCGCAAGTTGTAAGACGTAACTCTTAAGATTAGGACTAGCTTAGTGAAATGCACATATACGTGCACGTAAGGAAATCGTAAGAGTGATCTTAGACTTACAATCTACGATCACTTTTGTGAAACGGCCGCCAGGTGAGCAAATCAGAGATGTGATCTTAAATAGATTGTGGTCAGATAAATATGTCAAATTTCTCCAACATCTGTTATAAAATATAGTGTTAGGGTTATAATGTTTGACGTAACTTTCAATAATATTTCAGTTATATCGCTGCAGTCAGGTTTATTGATGGAGGAAACCAGAGTACCCAGAGAAAACCACCTACCTGCCACAAGTCACAGATTAACTTTATCACATAATGTTGTATAGAGTACACCTCGCCATGAGCAGGATTGTTACTCACAACTTTAGTGATTGCACAGGTAGTTGTAAATCCAACTATCATATGATCATGACCATGATGGCCCCTGTTATGAAAGAAAGCTTACACAATTCGACCAATATCAAGAAAGCTTACACAATTCGACCAATATCAAGAAAGCTTACACAATTCGACCATTATCAAGAAAGCTTACACAATTCGACCAATATCAAGAAAATGAACAATTACCTCTCACTTCAAATCATTTTTTATGTGTATTAAAAATTTTCACAAATAAATGTATTCATATATTCTATAGATATTGAATGGGTGGGTTTTGCAGTCTTTCTTCTATCTTGCTTGTTTTATCTGCATAGGTAAACTCAATCTAATTCAAACTAGAACTGTCCGCATAGCGGGACTAATACCCCCCGCTTCACTCTGACTGTGTCCAAGATTATTGAAAACTAAGTCTACACGGAAAATATATTATTTGTCAAATTATAATATTTAATCACATTCAACAAAAATAAAAA
>MJUT01061941.1:80767-121654 GCA_002080005.1 Gigantidas platifrons
CCATAAAACGTCCACAGTTGACATTACGTCATCGCCATGCTCGATTTGACTGGTCACATGATCATTTGGGGTGGATTATTCGCACATGGAGACGGGTCCACTGGTCTGATGAAAGTCGTTTTTTGTTACGCCCTACCGACGATCGTGCAAGGGATTGGCGCCAACGAAACACTTCATTTCAGGACAACCACATTTTGGGCACAGCTGCTTTTGGGGGTGGGGGTGTAACTATCTGGGGTTGTTTTTCCTTTGACTGTAAGTTGGACTTGTACGTTCTTGATGGTAATCCGACAGGCCAAAAATACCGTGACAATGTGCTCGCTCCACACGTAGTTCCCCATTTCGACAATCATGCGTTGGCTGACAGGCTAATGTTCATGGACGACAATGCTAGGCCACATAGAGCCCGAATTGTACAACATGTTTTACAGCAAGAGGCTGTTAGACAATTCCATGGCCTGCGATGTCGCCAGACATGAACCCTATAGAGCATGTATGAGACTTTATTGGCCGAAATATTAACCAACGCAAGCCAAAATGTCAAAATATTGACGAATTAAGAACTGCTATCTTACAGGAGTGGCAACAGTTCCCACAAGAACGGCTTAGGTGTCTTGTGCGATGCATGATAAGGCGTGTTACAGAACTTCACAATAAACGCGGTGGATATACTCGTTATTGATTTTTATGCTTTACACATACGCACAATAGATGCATTTAAAAGTTTTTAAAATCTGAAGACTCTGAATTTTAATGCAATGTTAAAAACCTCCATTAAAGACAAACTGGTTTTACGTTTTTCCAGCGCCTGTTTTGAACCCCATATTTTCCACGTCATAGTCACGTCTTTCAGGATGATAGATACTTCGTAGATTGGTACTTTTAGAGCCCTTGGTGTAGTCTTTTAAGAAATGTAAGAAAAATGGTGATATATATTTTATTGTTTTAACAGTATTGATGTTAAAAAATATATCGATAAAAATATAGGGTGGTGCTTAACTTTTGTCGGAGTGTAGATATTTTTATGCTTCACATATTTATACTATACTTTATTTTAAAATGTAAGAGATTTCTTTGTCATAGAAATAATATTTATTACACCATGTACACTATATTTGATTCAATTTGAAATATATTAACAACCAATGTCCAAGTTTTGAATTGGAATTAGAATTATCTCCCTTTGCTCCGACACAGTTTCACTATGATATTATTGTCCATAAGATGATATTATACTGTCCAGATAAAGGACAAAATATCATAGATAAGACAAAATTCCATGACAATATAATCATGAAATATTGTCCTGGAGGACATTATTTCATAGGACATAATTTTGCTTTACATAAGCACATATCGGGACGACTATAGCGTATCTATAATGCAATTGGGTCTTCTTTGAGATTGTTCAATAAGAGTTTCTCTTCAAATTCAACAACATATTAATTTTTCACAAATGCCAAGACCATTGCCACTGGTTTTGTTGCACAACGAAGTAATGAATGGTCAGTCATCGTGTACCTTTAATTTGCCTCTCGATGAATCACTGGAACATATTTGTCCCAACATTTTGTCTTTCATTTTTTAATGCTGTTCCGTTCAATTTTAAGTTTATCCATTGGTTTTAGCACCAGAATGTATGACTTATTTACAGTAAGTATACTTGGATAAATCCTTATAATTGTAATGTTTTAACACGAATCAGTGTCTTAACTTCATTTAAGTTTGTCTGAAGTGACTCTTTGATGCTGTTCGAAATTCGTGCTTACTGCATATTGAACCCACAAGACAACCAGAGAGCACCCCCTTTGGGCCGATCACATCGACAATGGGGATATCTATTTCTCAATTTGATTAAAATAAGATCTTTCAGTTGCTACCTTTTACTGATATGTCCCGGATTGAGAGCTCGGAGGGTCATATACGAGGGACCTTACATGATGAATATATAAGGATATGATAAATATGGGTAAAACCTTTTTCGGCCAATCGAATTGCTCGTACTATGCAAAGCAGCTAAGTAACAATTCCATAGTTTCCCAAGCGGCATTTTCTTTGGATGGTACTATGGCACTGCTATGTGATCCATAATGGTAGTTCTGCAGATATCCCAGTGCTCGACATATCTGTAAAAGGAAGCAACTGAAGGTTAGGTGATGGTGCTTGACGTCACTTTCAACAATATTTCAGTTATATCGCCCAGGTCAGTTTTATTGGTAGAGGAAACTGGAGTACCTGGAGAAAACCACCGACCTGCCACAAGTCACTGATAAATTTTATCCCATTATGTTGTATCGAGTGCACTCGTCTGAGCTGGATTCTAACCTACAACTGAAGCGGTGATAGACATTGATTGGACAGGTAGTTATAAATCTAATTACCATACTTTCCCTGGAAGCAAATAAGGGTAATAACAAAATGACCGAACATCGAGCAATCTTTCAAAGGGAAAGTCAAAAATCAACAGACAAAATCAGTTAACTGGAAAACTGGGAAAACCGCAATGGCCCTGACTTGGTACAGGCATTTCTAAAGAAATGGTGGATTGAATCAGATTTTACAGCGCCAAACCTCTCGCTTTCATTATGGTTCAAAGGTGAGAGATCTGACTTTAATCAGATTGGTTATTTCTATACCATGTGAACACAACATCCACCCACAGAAGCTTTAACATTAGAAACTTCATCATAGTACGTGATGTGTTGATGATAGTGATAATAATACTGATCACTCTTATCAAGGTGTTAAATGCATAAATTTAACACCCTGTTGTATTGAGAATTATATCAAACTCACAGGGTTTACAGATTTTCTTTAACATCTGTGGTCAAAACAAGTTTATGATCATAATTATAAAAGACACAAAGAAGAAGTGAAGATCATTTTGGATTATTGAAGGCACACACAAAAAAAAAGTATAATTTTGGAATAACTGTTTAATGTTCATCAAGACAAGGTTGTAATATTAATTGTTGAAGACAAAAGGAAGAAAAGAAACATTTAGCAGTAAATAGTCGTCGTTCATTATGAATCAAGACATTTTGGTATCTTAGGATATTGTAAACAAATGGAAGAAGATAATCATTGACTAAATATTTGTGGTGTATTTTTTAATCAATAATTAAGGTATTGTAGACTCGAAAAAGACTCATTTTGGATTATACATTTATCATCAGTGAAGACATGATTGCAATCATAAGATACTACAGACACTAGGTAAGTCAAATTCATTCGATCCCAACAGTAAACAAGGTTTAAGTTTATGGTGTTTAACTCAACTTTCAAAAATATTTCAGTTATATCGTGGCGGTCAGTTTTGTATTGGTGGAGGAAACCGGAAGTACCCGGAGAAAGCTACCGACCTGCCGAAAGTCACTAGCAAACTTTATCACATAATATTGTGTCGAGTATACCTCGCAATGAACGAGATTCGAACTCACAACTTTCGTGATGATATACACAGATAGTTGTAAATCCAACTACCATACGAATACTACCACGGCGGCCCCTAACTGTAAACAAAACAATTAGGCATTGAAAATAAGAAAAGACAGTATTTAAAAACTTCCTTAAACATGTCTTCAGAATAACGTTAGAGATATTGTTAGCGTATATTTCAAATATAAAAATGCAGCGATGTTGATATTGAAATAAATACTACTTAATGAGATAAAACTTAAAATTATACTTTGTGTGAAAATCTAATATGTTCATTGGATTAGACTATGCATGGTAGCATTGTACATTTGTATATACAACACATTACAAAGACTAGTGGAGAAGGAACTGCTTACCTTTCCGGGGCACCTGAGTTCTCCCTCGGTTTTTAGTGGGGTTCATGTTGCTCGATCTTTAGTTTTATGTGTATGTTGTGTAGATCGTTGTTTGTCCTTTAGTTTTTAGTGGGGTTCATGTTGCTCGATCTTTAGTTTTATGTGTATGTTGTGTAGATCGTTGTTTGTCCTTTTTTTATTTTGGCTATTGTGTTGTCTGTTCTTCTGTTTTTCAAAATCCAAAGCTCAAGTCATTTAATAAAACAATTGTTGACATTTGATATCGGTTGCCATGATATTTATCAACACAAGAAGTGATAATTACCTCCGTCGTCATGGTAGCGCTTGGTAATTATTGCTTCTTCTAGTTTGATAAATCATCGTGACAACCTTATCAAAAGTAATTCATTACATACTGTCACCCTCCGGAGCGGGTGACAATCTGGCTCGGGATAAAATACTAATATCCGCCAATCCGTGTTAAAACCCAAAGCTTATTCTGGCTTCCATGATTTATTTCTTAATTATATTTTAGAAAATATATCAACAACTTGTTTACCTGCACGATACAATAATTTCAGTTCTGGCAACATTTATGTTCAGAATTGATGAGTACATGAACTTTTAAAAAGATATACTCTCGCAATGGAAACAATAACTGAAGAACTGACCACCTGTTATTGCAATTCCGACAGACTGTAGGTGGACACTAGGACACTTAAAATATCTAAATATAACTGAGAATCGGACGGATTTATTCCAATATAAGTTAATTGTTATATTCTTGTTAATTGCAAATCTAATTTGTCTTTTTAAATATTGAAAATGTAAATATATAAGATAATAACACCATCGTAGATGGATATATATATATGTGAAGAAGGAGAATACACTTCATTTTGCAGATTCTCCATTACTTAATATTTGCACATTTGTCTGTAACAGAAAGGTAATTCATTTCTTTTCTAAACAATTCATCGCGACATCTGAATAAAGGAATAATGTATCCACATGCGACTTTAGAGTTTTAAGTAATTAAAGTATGCATAGGTTTAACCATGGCTACATAAACTAGTAAGTTGTTCCAGAGATAGTACATTGTATATTATTGTATGGAGAAAGTACCAGCAATACTTTATTGGTAAGTTCTGCCAAACTCTTAGGTTTTTTTTGCGTGGTTGACATTTTTTCAAGGTTATTCAGGCCATTTTACTTTCAGAAATTGTCTACAAAGAAGGAGATGCTCCAATTTAGAATTGAGCACTTCTAGTGGATATTGTTTATCAACACACAAAAACTCAATGAATCCCCTTGGTTTACTCCTCATCATATACAATGGTATTCATAGTGTAGATTTTGAAACTTAACGGTAGACTTTTTTGATATATTGAATGATATTACGAAGATGTCAATAGGGTTACAAGAAGCAGTAAATTAAAGGATATGGACAATACATTGATTAGAAAAAAATTTAGCAATAGATAAACAATGGTCGGCAAAACATTAAACTGAAATATAAAAATTGAGCAACATGAACCACAATAAAACAAATATTTCTTACCAACCCCCATCCTATGTAATTTATATTAAACAAGGCCGTTCTTCAGACAGACTGAATCTAAAACCTTTTTAAGACAAACAAAACAAGCATATTTAGCTTTTTGCTTTTGTGTATGTCTTTATTGATGAGTGATTTTAGGATAAAATTGTTATCAGCAGTTCTATGATTTTTCTAAACCCAAGCAGATGTTTGTTTCTGATATGTTCTACTAATCAACTTTCATTTCAACAACATTACACTATATCTGAATGTAGATATTGAAGTGTGATATCCCGGACCGCCACCTTATTTACAGCGTCATTTCCATATGCGTAGTATCGAAGCAAAACAAAGTTATATTCATAGAAGAACGGATGTCATTGTTTGCCAGAATATTCTTCGACTACAGTGATACATACGGAAGTGAGCAAACAAGTGGACAACAAGTTGACTTCTAAAGCGGATTTCATGTGAGGTTTATGTAAATTTTCTACCTTGAGGTCAAAGGTAAGTATTAAAATTAGAGAGGTCAATATTAAGATCCATTTTTTTTATTTATATTTTTCTTTGTAGTCAGAAGTTTGAAACTGAATGTCATAGGTCTAAAGATAAATTCTGACGGCTCCTTATCTCCGTAAGAAAAGTTTGAAGATACCAAAGGAGTAATCAGAATCTGTAAATCGAAGAAGAACAGACAACACAATGATCAAAAGATACCAAAGGAGTAATCAGAATCTGTAAATCGAAGAAGAACAGACAACACAATGGCCAAAATATACCAAAGGAGTAATCAGAATCTGTAAATCAAAGGACAGACAACACAATAACCAAAAGATACCAAAGGAGTAATCAGAATCCGTAAATTGAAGAAGAACAGACAACACAATGACCAAAAGATACCAAAGGAGTAATCAGAATCCGTAAATCGAAGAAGAACAGACAACACAATGGCCAAATGAAAAAGAACAAAAGGACAAACAATGATCTACAAAACACACATAAAACTAAAGATCGAGTAGCACGAACCCCACTAAAATCGGGGGTGAACTCAGGTTCTCCGGAAGGGTAAGCAGTTCTTGCTGCACTAGTGGCACCCGTCGTGTTAATCTAGCTACACTGTGATAAGTCATGAATGAGGAAAGGACCGGGAAGAGTTTACGACAAGTGGAGCATATCCGTGGTCATTTGTGACACAGACATTCCATAACGGTCAACCAATTATTGGTGGCGACAGTAACATTTTCGAAGTGATGACTTCAACTTAACCAAGATTGTATTATTTATTATGCATCTTACGACAATGCAAAAGCATGAAATTACGGAGAACATTATTCGCTTTCATATTTTTATTTTTGTGACTCGAACCTTATAATAGATATAATTGAACCTCATGTCCTTACATCCATAATGTTTCTCCTTTTGCTTACAATACTGGGCAAGATTATTCAGAACTAAGAAAGATATAGTTCCAGCTTTGTATAAATAGTAACAACTATTGTGCATTTCAATAATTTTATTTAACGTATCCAAATATATAGAAGCTATTTATAGACACATTCGGAATGATGCAACATCTAACGAAGCTTAGCACAGCAACCAATGACACCACGAGGAAAGATTTAGAAAGTACGCTGTTTAAACTTGAAGGTCAGTGATATTTAAATAAGGGTAATAACAAAATTACCGAATACCGAGCAATCTTCCAAAGGGAAAGGCAAAACTCATAAGTCAACAAACAGACAAAATCAGTCAACAACTGGTAAACAGGGAAAACCACAATGACCTTGACTTGGTACAGGCATTTCCAAAGAAATGGTGGGTTGAATCAGATTTTACGGCGCCAAACCTCCCGCTACCATTACGGTTAAAAGGTTTAAAGGTTAAATCATCATCTTATAGTCTTCATAAGTATAAACTCGCAATATCATAGAATAAATACAGCCAAACATGTATATAAAGGACACTCAAGAGAACCAGAAAATGTGGCCTTTATCAGGGGCGGATTCAAGGGGGGCGCCCAACCCCCCCCCCCCCCTAAAATTGGACAAAATATGATTTTTTTGCGTAAAATCGTGATTTTTCATACGAAATACCCCCAAAATTTTCGCGCCTCCCTCCGCTCGGCGCGATTTTTTTTAAGTGCGCCCCCCCCCCCAACTTAAATCCTGGATCCGCCCCTGTTTATGAGCAGTTGTCCTTTATATAAAAGTTAATTTATATGCACTATCCTTTAATGGGAAAAAGTGAGACTGTCGTTTATAAACAGTAATTTACTATGGTAGTGCCCTTTAAGGCAGGTTTGATTGTACTGTCATATTTTGCATTTTCTTAAAATCAATGGACTGCAGTAAATGTTAATGGATCCAGCGAACTACCACAAAGCCTGAAACAATAAAATTATAAAAGTTGGTCACAAATAGGGTTATAATGGGTGTTCATAACCACTTTCAACAATATTCAGTTTTATTGGTAGAAATATATTGTTGAAATACATGTAGAAAACAGCCTTATGACCGCAAGTGACTAACAAACATTTTCAAGTAGAACTCGCTGCTAACTATATTTCCGAATCGATTTACAGCTTCATTGCAATCCAACTTACTATCATACGATCGCAGCCACGACGGCATACATGGAACTATGGACGATAACACTCTGTAATTGACAGATGTGGGAGGAGTTCTGCGTACAAACGACGATGGCATACATGAAACTATGGACGATAACACTTTGTGATTGACTTATGTGGGAGGAGTTCTGCGTAGAAGCGACAATGGCATACATGGAACTATGGACGATAACACTCTGTAATTGACAGATGTGGGAATAGTTCTGCGTACAAACGACGATGGCATAGATGGAAGTATGGACGATAACACTCTGTGACTGACAGATGTGGGAGGAGTTCTACGTACAAACCTTTTGTTGAAATATTCTAAGCGAAAAGGGCAATGATAGTTTAACAGAATTTGAAACTGTTTGAAAAATATTTCGTATTCAGTAAAATGGGTTTGTAATTGGTTTTGGTTTATGGTGTTGTAATGCCACTTTCAACAATATATCAGTTGCATCGCGACGGTCAGTTGTATTGCTGGAAGAAACCAGAGTACCCAGAGAAAACCACCGACCTGTCGCAAGTCACTGACAAACTTTATCACATTATGTTGTATCTTGTATGCTTCGCCTGAGCGGGATTCAAATTCACAACGTTTGTGGTGATAGGCACTGATTGCATAGGTAGTTATAAATCCAACTACCATACGATCACGGTCACGACGGCCCCGTTTTGTAATTAGAATGATGTGCTTAAAATAATCCAAGCTTTACCGTTAACGTCTATGATTTTATTTTCAGGAAAAATGTCGAAAAATATGTCGTTCTCAAGATCACACACATCCCCCAACAAAGTAGTAAAGTTAGGGATGTTTACCATGCTTTATTCAGTATTTTCATTGTGTGGATGTTACTACTGTGGCGTTAGCATTCATAATTATCAAACAGAAATTAAGGTAATTACTTAAACTCTATAAATAAGTCCACGATAATTACGCTAGTTTACGCCATTAATTAGTCAACGGTAATTACTTAAGCGCAATAATTACATCGCTGTCTTCACCAAAGATGTCGTATATAGGATATTATCCTGCAATTGTGTGTTTTTGAGTACTAATACAGGGAGTCAAATAAACTTATTTAGTCATGGACCTAATAAAGAATTTCTGGTACTTGATTCATGTAGAGTGACACAATATACATGAATTGTTGTTAAAATAAACTTATTTTGCACTCGCTGAGAAACAGAAAAGAATAGCTCACAAAATTATCGCCTTTCCACCTGTTTCTAAAGCTCGTACAAATATATTTTATATTTTCGGACAACGTATGTAAATCGTATATATATCATTTCATCTATGGTACCGAAGGATGAATTTAGCCTCGGTTTCTGAGATTGCACATATTTGTATGACATCGTCGTTCAGTAAATATAGATTATAATATGACGCCGTGTTATCGTCAGTTTATATAATACTCAACAACAACACTTTTAGCGCAAATGCGGTAATGTTGTCAATTCGGCTATTCCGTGTACCCTCCCGCGAAATGGTGTACGTTATACTGACCTACATTTACGGTAGAAAATTGAAATTCCGCGAAATGTTGTTGACAATTTTGGCACGTAAACAACATGACGTCATATGAAGACTTCCAGTTAGAACATAGAGATCCTGACGTTTTTTGGCTTCGTGTACGCCTCCTTGTCGAAGTGGGATTTGTAGTATTTCCCCTTTCTTTTGAATTGATCTTCATCAATGACAACATTTATAGTAATCTCAAATGAAAGAAATCGTATCTTTGTGTTCGGGAGGGTAACGGAACAGCCAAATACATTGCTGTGTGTATAGGCGGCGTTTTGCAAGTAAATGACCGTATTTGTCCTATTAGAATCGAAATAATCCATGGCTGCCATGGATTATTTCTTAATTCTCCTTCAGTTGCCCGTGGGTTACGATATTTCTTCACTCAAGAGAGTTAAATTAAAAATTTTAACCACAAGCCGTCAGGCGAGTGCTTAAAATTTTTAATTTAACTCTCGAGAGTGGAGAAATATCGTAACCCACATAGACAACTGAAGGAGAATTTGTTTCTCGCATTATTCAACACGAACTTTATTTCAAAATTTGAAATTAATGCGGGGAAAGGCACGAGACATTTTAATTCTCTAGAGGATTACAGATTTTTCCACCACTGGTTCAGCGGGGTTAAACGGCGTTATAATGGGAGAACATGTTTTATATCACGCCGATCGACAATAATGTCATCCCCGCGGTTTCAATCCAACGATTTTATAGTTGTGCTACTTTTATAAGACGTTCCACATAACAACATAATTAAGTTTTACCTTTGTGGATTCGGTGAATGTCGATCAGTGACGACGCACAAAGCGACCGAGATGGACTTATTCAGTATTGTTGTCTACTGAACATAAAACCGTCATTTTTGACAGCTTTATCGGTTATATTCAGTATTGTTGTCTATTGCACATAAACCGTCATTTTTGACAGCTTTATCGGTTATATTCAGTATTGTTGTCTATTGAACATAAAACGTCATTTTTGACAGCTTTATCGGTTACTTGTGGTTTACTTCCTTTGATCACCAATGTTGCGTAATACCTGCCTGTTGCTTTCGATGACCTTATTGCTCGATATGTCTTTTGCCATTTCCGGAACCGAAAATCAGTTATATTGTGACGCTGAAGGTATTACAACAACATCAAGTACTATAGTTAGAGCATCATTGACGATAACATTGTAAAATTAGAGCCACTTTCATGATCATACGTATATAAACACATGTTTTTAGCCATATTTAGTAAGACGTGTTTAGATATAATCAGGTACGACGTGTTTTCCTATTCATTTCACCAGAAGATGACCTTTTCTTGTATAATTTGAAAAATGAAACCCCCTGCCGTTGTTTGTTACTTTTTTCATTTGTTGTTGGTAAATCATCTTTGAAGATAATATTGAAATGGTGATAAATGAGTAATAAAATAAATAGTTATAAAACAATCAATATACAACCATTATATATATATACTCAGTTTGATAAGCATCAAACAAACAAACAAAAATCAATAAGAAGAGTTTGAAGATACAAAAGTGGTAATCAGAATCCATAAATCGAAGAGGAACAGACAATACAATAACAAAAAGATACAAACAACGATCTACAAAATACTACACAGCAAGCTATTTTAAGAAGAGTTTGAAGGTACCAAAGGGGTAATCAGAAACCGTATACCGAAGAAGAATAGACAACACAATGGCCAAAAGAAAAAGTACAAAGGTACAAACAACGATCAACAAAACATACATATAAAACTAAAGATCGAGCAACACGAACTCAAGTTAAAAATCGGGGATGAACTCAGGTGCTCCGGAAGGGTACACCGTTTCTGCTCCACTAGTGGCACCCGGTGATAAGGCTCTTGTCCACAATGATAGTACAGAAAGGTACATGTTTGAGATCGTTCTTAAGTGAAGCCTGCCTAAAGCGACATTTTAATCCTGCGAAACTCGAATATCAAGTCTAAAAACTGTCTAATCTATTCCAAAAAATATTCCAAGCAAATTATAATAGGCGTTGGCAGATTTTATTGCATATTGTAAGGTGTGTAGATTGGCGAAATATCGTTAGAAATATTGGGGTGGTTAGGGGTGTTAAAGATGTTATATCTTAAAAGTAAAGGTTTACAAAGAAAGAATATTTTAATTTCCGTCTTTAATATGAGAATCATGCTAGTTTATAGTCCCTGGATGATTATCTTTTTAAAATATGTCTTGCACCAGCATGACGGCATCATTTCACTAAATGGGGTGGGGGTGTTTGGACCTATATAACAATTTTGACCCGCCACTTTTTATTGAAGTGTCTGTACAAAGTCAGGAAAGTAAGTGGTCATGTATATATCTGTTAGGGGTATTGATCATGCCTCTGTTTCTACAAATTGTTTTCCATTTGATTTTGGAATTATTCGGATGGTATGGTATGTTTTGTTTTTCATTTTATTTTTCAGAGCATAGATTTGTTGAAAACAGCTGAAAAGGAAATAATAACCATATATAGCTTAAATAAGAGGCTACAATCCTTCTTTGAAATGACAAACGAAGAAATGACGGAACATGATTTATCTGTAATAACGTCTATGTTGGCAGACTTGTATGAACTGTATCTAGGTCACAATCTTGCCAATGAGACTATTTTGTCTATGCTATGTATGGACGATATGTCAAAGATATTACTCCACTACAAAGACACCAAATTTATCTTTGATTCGTTCTTTTTGATCATTGATCAAATAGGAGACAAACTTATTTCACGACTAATGTCCGATGTTTCTACAAGAAACCAAGATCCACTTGTTCGCGTTTGTAATGTCGTAAGAGCCTCGGCACTGCTTGAAAAATGTCACTATCTTCTCAAAATGGGTTGCAGTTTCCCCGGAGAGTTTGAGTACCGTAGCATGATATTCAAATATTTGAACTATGTTAAGGGTCATTTGATGTCATTATTTATGGTGGAATTAGTGGCGAACACAACTGATGTCATTCGGGATGTTGACAAATTCATCTTCAGTTATTCATCGTTTGAACAAGAACTTACTGTTGACAATATGTCTTGTGATTCTTTAATACAATCACGTCTGTCTATTAATGTATCTACCAAAACATTGAACATTGGGCATGAAATAATTTTAAAAGAAATACAGCTCCGCGAAGGCCGTGCTAGTTCTACACATACTAATTTGATTGTTTCTATCATAGTCCTTGTTGGGACGTGTGCAGTGTGTGCTGTTCTTGTCATTGCGTACAAATTCAAACTGGAACAACTAAGTGACCTCAAATTTTGTGACAATCTACTAGAGGAAGAAAATACATACGAAACCGATTTCTGTATGATGACTATGACCGACGCTATTCCGAAGCAACTGTTATCGGCTGTCTCGCTGAAAGCTAACGAAAATGTCACCAAAAATGAAAACGATATCAAACATGATTCTGATGATGATGCCGACGACGATGTATTTCATAGTGCATCTTTTGATATCAATCTACATCATACACATGGTCAGAAATCATCGTCATTTCCATACTACAAGAACGCCAGACATAAAAAGCGTACCACGAAATCAAATTCGTTAAGATATGCGCATTCTATCAGTAGGAATGGGATATTTGCAGACGATCCCTACAACCAGGAACTAACTGTCATGATGATTGATGTTGTCAATTTCAACAGTCTGTTAAATTACTTATCCGCCAGCGAAGTCGTTAATATAACGACCCACATATCTAGATTGCTTGACGACAGAGCGTCATATTATGACGTCTTTGTAGCCTCAAAGGGTTCACCACCGTTCACTGTTATTTCAGGTAACTATGAAGTAAATATATCAACATTCTAAAACCAATTATTGGCGGCTAAGACTATTCATCTTCTGTGTAATTATCCACCTACATATAGCATTTAGGGGGGAAAGCATAGCAGTTAAGAGAGCCTTCTACTATATAGTATTTAATAAAAACATATAGCATTTAGGAAAACAAAAAAGAAAAGCAGCTAAGAGAGCCTTCTACTATATAGTATTTAATCAAAACATATAGCATTTAGGAAAACAAAAAAGCAAAGCAGCTAAGAGAGCCTTCTACTATATAGTATTTAATACAACGTATAGCATTTAGGAAAACAAAAAAGCATAGCAGTTACGAGAGCCTTCTACTATATAGTATTTAATACAACGTATAGCATTTAGGAAACAAAAAAGCATAGTATTTAAGAGAGCCTTCTATTATATAGCTTTTAGGACAACATATAACATTAAAGGGAACATATAGCATTTAATAGAGCATATAGCATTAAGGAAAACTAAAAGCATAGCAGTTATGAGAACCTTCTACTACATAGCATTTATTAAAACATATAACATTTTGGAAAACGTATTCCATTTAATTAAGCATATAGCATTTAGTACAGCATATAGCATTTAGGGAAACATATAGTATTTAAGAAAACATATATCATTTAAAAGAACATATAGAATTGAAGAGAACAAATAGAATTTACGAGAACATATAGCATTAAGTAAAACATATAACATTTTAGAGAACATATGGCATTAAGTTAAACATATAACATTTTAGAGAACATATGGCATTAAGTTAAACATATAACATTTTAGAGAACATATGGCATTAAGGAAAATATATAGCATTTTAGAAAACGTATATCATTAAAAACATATGGTATTAAGGAAAACTTTATGCAATACAAATGAAATAACCATTGCCATGTTTGATTTCTGATTTACAATTTAGAGTGTCTTAAATGTATCTGTTATATATTAATTCAGGGTATTGTGAAGAGCAAAAATTACATCATTCTTCACAGATCGCCAATATGGCTCTGGACTTGTGTGTGTCTTGTGGGGATATTGAGGTTGACAACGTCCCAGATTCTAAACTTCGTTTACGAATTGGCATTCATACAGGTAAGTTCATTCAGACCATGGACTTGCAATAACAAAATATTTGAGCAATAATCCAACAATTTAAAAATTATTGACCAGCGGCATTGCAATAATAAAATTATAATAGCAAAATTATTAGACAATGACCTTGTAATAGCAAACTTATTGGACAATTAATCACGATAGCAAAATTATAGGACAATGACCTTGTAATAGCAAACTTATTGGACAATTACTCACGATAACAAAATTATAGGACAATGACCTTGTAATAGCAAACTTATTGGACAATTACTCACGATAGCAAAATTATAGGACAATGACCTTGTAATAGCAAACTTATTGGACAATTAATCACGATAGCAAAATTATTGGACAATGACTTTACAATAACAAAGTTATCGAATAGTGACCTTATAAAAGCAAATTTATTGGACAATTATTTACGATAGCAAAATTATAGGTCAATGGCCTTGCAATAACACAATTATTGGACAATGACCATAGAATAACACAATTATTGGACAATGACCTTAAAATAAGAAAATTATTGGACATTGACCTTGCTATAACACAATTATTGGACAATGACTTTACAATAGCAAAACTATTAGACAATGACCTTGCTATAACACAATTATTGGACAATGACCTTACAATAGCAAAACTATTAGACAATGACCTTGCTATAGCACAATTATTGGACAATGACCTTACAAGATCAAAATCATTGGACAATGACCTTGCTATAGCACAATTATTGGACAATGACCTTACAATAGCAAAAAAATTGGACAATGACCTTGCTATAGCACAATTATTGGACAATGACCTTACAATAGCAAAACAATTGGACAATGACCTTGCTATAGCACAATTATTGGACAATGACCTTACAAAATCAAAATCATTGGACAATGACCTTGCTATAGCACAATTATTGGACAATGACCTTACAATAGCAAACACATTGGACAATGACCTTGCTATAGCACAATTATTAGACAATAACCTTACAATAGCAAACTTATTGGACAATTACTGACGATTGCAAAATATGCTAACTTATTGCAAAAAGAGCTTGAAGTAACAAATACATTGACTCGTATGAGAATATTTTTGCTCTGTTTGTATCATATAAGTATTCAGTGTTTATTAATAAAAATCGTTTATGATACTAGTATATGGGTCTTAGCCCTGATACATCAATTACTACTGCCAGGGGATCCAGTGTTTGTCTATGTTGATATCATAAGGCCTTTGAAGTTTCTTCAGAACATTAGACTTTTATATAACATTGATAGAAGATACAAAAGAGAGAAATAGAATGTGAGAATACAACTCCTAAATCATTTAACACGAATAGTAATGGTTAAACAGAAATAGAATGTGAGAATACAACTCCTAAATCATTTAACACGAATAGTAATGGTTAAACAACATTTAGATATAGATTTGAGAAAACATAAAATAATATCTGTGATATCAAAGGCTTTGAAATTCCATAACCATCTCATTGTCTAATCACAACCGACCTATCAAAGAAGGAACAACATCCCGAATGTCGACAGAATGTAACAATGATGAAAGTTTACTAAATTTACAAACGTTTATTTTCATGTTCAAGATACTTTATTGTGTGAACGACTATACCATTTAGAATTAGAATTTTACATGGACAGAGTGAATTAACTTTGCTTAATTTATAACAAGATAGAACTCTAATTTATGTGGAGCAGAGACTGCTAGCCCTTCCGGAAAACCTGAGTTCACTTCCGATGCTATCTATTTTCATGTAATAGTGATTTACATACAATTAACTGATGATTTTATTCGTGTAGATTATGGCTATGCCACTGTTGTGTCACATCCAAGGAAAAGATTTCATGTCTATGGTGAAATACTGAAAACAGTCCAGGTGTTACAGAAAACGTCATTTTGTGAGTACAGAAATTCCCCCTCCCCCACCTTTGAATTGTCAATACACGTTAATAGTTAGACCATTGTGTTCAAAAATATAACATAACCACAACAATACGAAGCACTCTTCTGTCAATCCTCAACGTCTATATTAATATACAAAGGACAAGGACACAGAATCCTGTGGAAATCTAGGCACGATAAAGGTGGCGGAATGAAACCTCTTAATGAGACCCCATCCCTCTTATTTCTGGATATCTATATCTTCATCGGCCATACAAACATAAACAATAGAAAAACAAAACATTCACAAATTCGCCAGAACACAACCTTACATGGTTATAAACAATAGAAAAACAAAACATTCACAAATTCACCAGAACACAACCTTACATGGTTATCTAATCACATAAATGACAACGACAGAAAACGTTGAAAATCTAGGAACAAAAAGGTGGCAGGGATAAATCTCTTAATGGGATCCCATTCCCCTTCTTTCTGGATATCTATATCTTCATCGGACATGCAAACATCAACAATAAAACATCCTTCACAAATTCGCCTTGAACAACTATCAATCTACACATTTTCACAAAACTAACAACTTAAACATTGGAAGTGTAAAAGATAATATTTAACTTTTTACTAGCCAATCATGTAGAATATGTTTGTTGTAGATCATTATTCTAGAAAAGGACAGCACAGTTGATACTATTAATAGATTTTACATGAGTTAATAATGAACACTCAATAATATAAATGGTCTTCATGAGAGAACTAGAAAATATATCGTCAAAATGTAGCAATTAAATTTGGACAAAAATGTCAGACTACCATTAATTTGTTGCTTAGAAACAACATTTCCGTAATAACCCGGATGAGAAATGTCATTTGTGTATGATATCTACAGCTCGAATTATATGTGTATTTCGTGGGTAATGTATCATACAAATATGTTTGGTTGTAAGTAGTGTATTACAGAAAACACCCTTTCTGCTTATATATGTTACAACACACCAGTTTGTAAATGTGTATTCTATAAAACATTTATTGTTTAGTAGTGTAATACAGAACAGAGATAATATTATGTTGTGTATCATGTTTAACAAAACACATGTTTTGACGATTTCGTATAACATCAACTTCATTTTATGTGAAGGAATAACAAATAACTGTTTTTTTTTAGGTATTTTGTGTTTGAAATTTTCCATATATTCTGTCATTAGAAAACATCATATATTATTTTTAATCCACAATCTTGTCACTGTTCTATTCAATTCATAAATATATATGAATAAAATGAAAAAACCCAAAAATACCACTCTAGCATTGCAAAATCTAAAAATACCACTCTAGCATTGCAAAATCTAAAAATACCACTCTAGCATTGCAACATCTAAAAATACCACTCTAGCATTCCAAAATCCAAAAATACCACTCTAGCATTGCAAAATCCAAAAATACCACTCTAGCATTCCAAAATCCAAAAATACCACTCTAGCATTGCAAAATCCAAAAATACCACTCTAGCATTGCAAAATCCAAAAATACCACTCTAGCATTGCAAAATCCAAAAATACCACTCTAGCCTTGCAAAATCAAAAAATACCACTCTAGCCTTGCAAAATCCAAAAATACCACTCTAGCATTGCAAAATCAAAAAATACCACTCTAGCATTGCAAAATCCAAAAATACCACTCTAGCCTTGCAAAATCCAAAAATACCACTCTAGCATTGCAAAATTTAAAAATACCACTCTAGCATTCCAAAATCTAAAAATACCACCTTAGCATTACAAAATCCAAAAATACCACTCTAGCATTACAAAATCCAAAAATACCACTCTAGCATTGCAAAATCCAAAAGTACCACTCTAGCATTACAAAATCCAAAAATACCACTCTAGCATTCAATAATCCAAAAATACCACTCTAACATTGCAAAATCCAAAAATACCACTCTAGCATTGCAGACTCCAAAAATACCACTCTAGCATTGCAAAATCCAAAAATACCACTCTAGCATTGCAAAATAAAAAAATACCACTCTAGCATTGCAAAATAAAAAAATACCACTCTAGCATTGCAAAATAAAAAAATACCACTCTAGCCTTGCAAAATCAAAAAATACCACTCTAGCATTGCAAAATCAAAAAATACCAATCTAGCATTACAAAATCAAAAAATACCACTCTAGCATTACAAAATAAAAAAATACCACTCTAGCATTGCAAAATCCAACAGGGAAATTGTAGAAAGAGACAAATGGATACCACTAACACATATAGACATGACTGCTCGCTTTACTGGCTTGGTACAGACACATCAATATAGAGTGGCGGGATTTAACTAGTTGTATGGGCTCACACCACCCACAGGGACTTGCTCCCGGTGAATAAAAAGATCGACTATCCACATATGTACACTAGGCAAGGGAGATACAAATGTCGTCGGTAGCCACGCTTCAACTCATTTTATTTCCATTAATACCTTTCATCTCACCGCTAGTCCTCCTTAATTCGTTTAACAATATGTTTATCTAAGAATTACAACAGCAGTTACCTTGATTAAACCCTACTCGACTTCAAAAAATAGCTTCATTCACTCCAAATCATCCTTTTCAACATCCGATGATTACCAAAACGAAACTGACGACCTTGAACTTACGTTCGGGCTTACTCGGAGTTTTTCTTTCATGCATGATAACTCCAGTTGCAAAACCGCGGGAATTTGTTGGCAAAACTTTTAATATACTAAAGCGGGATTTTGAATGTGAATGAACTGGAGTTATCGTTCATGAAAGAAAAACCCCGAGTAAGCCCGAACGTAAGTTCAAGGTCGTCAGTTTCGTTTTGGTAATCATCGGATGTTGAAAAGGATGATTTGGAGTGAATGAAGCTATTTTTTGAAGTCGAGTAGGGTTTAATCAAGGTAACTGCTGTTGTAATTCTTAGATAAACATCTTGTTAAACGAAGTAAGGAGGACTAGCGGTGAGATGAAAGGTATTAATGGAAATAAAATGAGTTGAAGCGTGGCTACCGACGACATTTGTATCTCCCTTGTCTAGTGTATATATGTGGATAGTCGATCTTTTTATTCACCGGGAGCAAGTCCCTGTGCACCACCCCCTCTTTGTGCAATAATGCGATCATGCCAGTGTTTTCCACTTGTGAGTAAAAGCCAACCCTCTCATTTTACAGAGCTAAAAGTGTTGTTATAAAGAATGCCCTAATCTTGAACATTATACATTATTATATTTACAGGTAACAAGGTACTGTTATTAAGAATGCTCTAATCTTGAACATTATACATTATTATATTTACAGGTAACAAGATACAGATAAGTGAAAGTACACATAAGTTACTGACCAAGAAACCTGTTTATAATATACAGAAACACGGATGTATAGACCTTAAAGTAAGTATTGATAGCAAGGAACACATTCTGTATATTTTACTTGTTCAGGACTCATCATTGTTAGCTCATTTACAAACACTGTAGCTCCTGGCGATATGTACTCGATATATGCACTCAGCACGTGCCCAGATGGCGGATAAGAGTGTTTTCTCGATGGCGCCACTCACGTTTTAATACGGAATGCCTGACAGTTGACCATTGTTGATGCCGTCTTTGATTGATTGATTGATTGATTGATTGATTGATGGATGGATGGATGGATGGATGGATGGATGGATGGATGGATGGATGGATGGAAAATAAGGGTAATAACAAAATTACCGAACACCGAGCAATCTTCCAAAGGGAAAGGCAAAACTCATAAGTCAACAAACAGACAAGTTCAGTCAACAACCGGAAAACTGGGAAAACCGCAATGGCCCTGACTTGGTACAGGTATTTCCAAAGAAATGGTTGGTTGAATCAGCTTCTAATTTCACCCTCGGTTTTAATGCTAACTCCTTAGTTGTCTGTGTGGTGTTTTGTCTTTTGTCTTTTTTTCTTTTGACCATTTTATTGTATGTTCTTCCTCGATTTATCTCTTTGGTACATTCGAACTCTTCTTGAACCAGTTATTGTCCTGAAATGAAAATGCCTGACATATTGACATATGGACGTTAAACAACCACCAATCAATCAAACAATCAACCTTTATATACATTTAATCCTGATTTATGCACTCACTGAAAACAATTTAAGGGAAGAAAACTTATGTACATTGAAACTCTTTAGACTGACAACTACTTCCTCAAAGAAGTGTGAAACTGTCTCTAGAGACCACCACTTGTGCCAAGGTCTGTCAGTACATCTGTTCTGTCTAAAGATATCTGGATTGTGTAACAATTAGAAGAGGTGTGACATTTCACAAGGGTTATGTCTGATTCTCAAAAGGTTTGGCAGTATATACGGCTTATGGCATGAAAATGATAAATTAAAAACAAATCGGTTTTTTTCACAAGAGATAATATTCATTATCAAGAGAAAAGATATGAGTTGAACATATCCAGAACAGGCATCATGGATCAAAGAGATATATGGGCCGTCTTGGTCGTGATCGTATGGTAGTTGGATTTACAAGTACATATTTAATCAGTGCCTATCACCACTAACGTTGTGAATTCGAACCCCGCTCATGGTGAAGTGTACTCAATACAACATTATGTGATACAGTTTGTCAGTGACTTGTTCATGGTGAAGTGTACTCAATACAACATTATGTGATGAAGTTTGTCAGTGACTTGTTCATGGTGAAGTGTACTCAATACAACATTATGTGATACAGTTTGTCAGTGACTTGTTCATGGTGAAGTGTACTCAATACAACATTATGTGATCAAGTTTGTCAGTGACTTGTTCATGGTGAAGTGTACTCAATACAACACTATGTGATCAAGTTTGTCAGTGACTTGTTCATGGTGAAGTGTACTCAATACAACATTATGTGATCAAGTTTGTCAGTGACTTGTTCATGGTGAAGTGTACTCAATACAACATTATGTGATACAGTTTGTCAGTGACTTGTTCATGGTGAAGTGTACTCAATACAAAATTATGTGATAAAGTTTGTCGGTGACTTGTGGAAGGTTTTTCTCCGGGTTCTCCGGTTCCCTCCACCAATAAAACTGATGCCACGATATAACTGAAATATTGTTGAAAGTGGCGTTAAACACCATAATCCTAACCATCATAGAAATCTCTTAACTAACATCATTTTCCTGTAAATATTACATCATGTGTATTGTTCTGTTTCAGAATGGAAAGAAAATGTGTACTTATTGGTTACTAGGAAAACGTATATCTGTGGCATCGATGCCACCGGAAATTGGTTTTAAGGGGAAAAGTATCATTGAGCACCCAATTGAATTGGAACAAAGACCATTGTATGAATTTGATGCTGACGAAAGAATGCCTCCAGCTTGGACGCATGCGCACCTGTTTCAACCGGATGATCATTCGATGCCTCATTGTTCTTTTCATAGTCTGTCATACTCTTCCACAAATCAGGCGGTATCGAACACATGACACTGTCGTCATTGAAGGAACAACACATGGCGCTAACATCATTGAAGAAACAATATATCACATTATTAACTTATAGTATATATTTTTCATATGCTATATTTTTAACTGATTACAAGAATATTTTAAAAATAGCCGGCGGAGTGAAACAGTTGACTGTTCCCCTACTTCCGGTTCCGAACTGTTCCATGCCCGAGAACGATACGCAGTGTGTCATTCCTGTCAAATGTTGTATTTCTTTCAAAACAATGTTGTGCCCCAATTTTTTAATGGTATGATATGCTGACATTATTATCTTGTTACTTGTTACTTGTCTTGTAGTTTCCTCCAGATGTTGGAGCACTGCACGATGGCATAGTAAAAATCTAGTATGTACATAGTCTAAAACGATAAAACAAGCACCCGCACCCTATAAGTCTAAAAGTCAAAAAGCTGAATATATTTACATTCACCACCACCGAGTTTCGCACTATATATAAAATGACTATATCGATAAAAACGTGCTGCATTTAAAATCTAAAAAGCGTTTTTTTTATTTTTGTATATACATAGGCGTGCGATTAGTTCCAGTAAGCCTGCTAGTTAAAAGTAATATCTGTGGTATACATTGTAGGTTGAATATCTAAAAGTATTTATGACATAAGCTAAAGTCTACAAGCTCAACTACGATATAAAAAGCATGTCATGCAGCCATACGCTAAGACTATTAAAACTACATAGCACACAGGAATTTCAGTAGCTTTTCTCAACTCTCAATGGCGCCTACTACTTATCATGAGTAATTTCCTAAATATTCGGAATCTTCAGTGGATTTGTGGTTATGTGCATGTATATAAGATAATAAAACAGTTATTTCATTCCTATTCGGCCGAATGCAACAGTTCTCAAGTCATCTCCAGCATCTCGGGTCAATAGTTTTGATTATTATACCTCAGTATATATTTTCTATATAAAATTAAATGCAGATAAAATTACTATTTTGCACATAAAAATCCAATTGCTGATTTTGTTTAAATAGTCTTGATGACTGATCATGACTATTATCCCTAGGGAAATAGTCTCGATGACTATTTCCCTAGGGAAATAGTTCAGTTCAAACAGCATACATTTCCCCGCGCTTTTATGGTTCGGATCTTGCGTGTTTTAACGTACATGCACCTACATGCCCGAGAGATACGATTATTTATTTACCCGACGATAAAATGGCATCTGCTGAAGCTTTTATTGTTGATCTTTTTTTCTTAATATTACTATTAAGAACTTCTATTTGTGTCTTTTTAATAGCCATATTTCACAGATTTCCTAGATTTCCTTTGGTATAATAAAACACTTATTTACTGGCTATTGATCGGACAATAGCAAGTTTATTGTCCCCCTCGACCCCAACTATTTCCCTCCGCTTAGCGGTCGGGAAATAGTTGGTGTCTCGGGGGACAATAAACTTGCTATTGTCCTCATAGCCAGTAAATATGTGTATACTGTTCCCTATATATAAACAGGCATGAAATAACTATATATCATATATAGATTAAAATACAGGTGTTTTGTATATGCATTATCAATGATTCTCCCAAGCCTATATCGTTTATACCCTATATCGCATACCCTTTATCGTATACCCAAAAAATTTCAAAATTTCAAAATTTTCCAAAATTTCTTAAAATAGCAAAATTGTTAAAAAAAAAATTCAAAAATTTTTCAAAAATTTCATAAAATTTCAAAATTTTTAATTTTTTTTTCAATATTTAAAAAATCTAAAATTCTCCAAAAAATTCAAAATTTTAATAAAAATTTAAAAATTCAAAATAATTCAAAATTTTAATAAAAATTTAGAAATTAAAAAAAAATTCAAAATTTTAATAAAAATTTAAAAATTAAAAAAAAAATCAAAATTTTCATAAGATACATGTACATTTTGTATTATCAAAATGTTGAAATATATGATATAATGAACATTACATGTCAAAATCTGTATCACATGCCGTATCAACCCTCGACCTATATCACCCGTAGGGCCGGTGGCCCTTGGGGTGATATAGGGTTTTCGGGTTGATACGGCATGTGATACAGATTTTGACATGTAATGTTCAGTATATACTGTCGTCATTGAAGAAACAGAACATGACGCCAACGTTATTGAAGAAAATTATAATGCATTGTATATATTTTATATATGTTCTGTTGTATATAGTTGTATTATGTTAGTAAATGAAGAATTGAATGCCAGTTCAGACATTTTAAATCTTTTACTTTTTCAATTATCATAAAGACCAGTTTTGTCAATTAAACATTATTTAAACTGAATAAATATATTTTATACATTTCTTGTACATTATGTTTACTGTATATGTAACACTTACCTAATTAACGTTTAATTATATTATATATAGAGTTTGGTTTATGGCGTTTAACGCTACTTTCGACCATATTTCAGTTATATCGTGGCAATCAGTTTTATTGGTGAAGGTACCCGGATAAACCCACCGACCTGCCACAAGTTATTGATAAACTTTACCACGTAATGTTGTATTAAGTATACCTCGAACTCACAGCATTATAAAAAGCTTTATAGTATGTCAGAAAGCTTTTATATAATAATTAGGCGAAATCAACCAATACTGTTAGCTTATTGTGTAACTTACAACCAGTGGTGCTTTAATAACTGTATCATAATTTATAGATGGCTTGAAATGATGTCATATTTGTTTAATTAAGATTTGATTGGATTTGACTTGATTTTTTGTGTTTTAACGCCACTTTCAGCAATATTTCAGCTATATCATGGCGACCAGTTTAGTGGTGGAGGAAGCCGGAGAGACCCACCGACCATGGGCAAGCAACTGGTAAACTTTATCACTTGCGGCTGCGAGTCGAGTGCACCCCTTTTTGTAATTTACAAAGCCGGGCGCGAACCCACGCCGTATTGGTGAGTCTTGTATGAGCTATTAGATCCATCGACCTAACTCATTGAGCCACACGGGCCCCTTTTTTATTAAGAAAATAAAGTTGAAACAGTGGTGGTCAACAACTCCATCAATATAAACAAATCCAACAGTCACCTCTCCCCCCCCCTTCTTATTGAACACAAAAAAGACCACGACATGTGACGTTGGATGTCTATGTCCATACTTGGGACAGGCACAAACATGTGGCAAGGTCAAACCGACCAATAGGATGCCAACCCTTCCTTCTTCATAACTGGGTCTCCAAATGGCGATACATATAGAAACACACGATAAAAAAAAACAGATTCTCTTCCACTCAAAAAGATCACATGTATACTGTCACAAAAATGAATAACAACATAATCTCGGACAGTACAATAGCATGGTGAGTGAGCTAGGAAGATAGAATCTGCTGTTTACATGGACAGTACAATAATATGGTGAGTGAATGCTCGTAGTTTACTGATTACTAGCTAGGAAGGTAGAATATGCTGTTTACGTGGACAGTACAATAGCATGGTCAGTGAATGCTCGTAGTTAACTGATTACAAGGTAGCTAGGAAGGTAGAATCTGCTGTTTACATGGACAGTACAATAGCATAGCCAGTGAATGCTCGTAGTTAATTGATTACTAGCTAGGAAGGTAGAATCTGCTGTTTACATGGACAGTACAATAGCATAGCCAGTGATTGCTCGTAGTTAACTGATTACTAGCTAGGAAGGTATAATCTGCTGTTTACATGGACATTACAATAGCATGGTTAGTGAATGCTCGTAGTTAACTGATTACTAGCTAGGAAGGTAGAACTGCTGTTTACATGAACAGTACAATAGCATGGTCAGTGAATGCTTTTAGTTAACCGATTACTAGCTAGGAAGGTAGAATCTGCTGTTTTCATGGACAGTACAATAGCATGGTGAGTGAATGATCATAGTTAACTGATTACTAGCTAGGAAGATAGAATCTGCTGTTTACATGGACAGTACAATAGCATGGCGAGTGAATGATCATAGTTAACTGATTACTAGCTAGGAAAATAGAATCTGCTGTTTACATGGACAGTACAATAGCATGGTCAGTGGATGATCGTAGT
Source organism: Gigantidas platifrons (assembly GCA_002080005.1). Lineage (NCBI taxonomy): Eukaryota > Metazoa > Mollusca > Bivalvia > Mytilida > Modiolidae > Gigantidas > Gigantidas platifrons. Next base: position 106,548 of record MJUT01061941.1, read on the forward strand.
TAACTGATCACTAGCTAGGAAGGTAGAATCTGCTGTTTACATGAACAGTACATGTGTACAATAGCATGGTCAGTGGATACTAGTAGTTAACTGATCACTAGCTAGGAAGGTAGAATCTGCTGTTTACATGGACAGTACAATAGCATGGTCAGTGGATGATCGTAGTTAACTGGTTACTAGCTAGGAAGGTAGAATCTGCTGTTTACATGGACAGTACAATAGCATGGTCAGTGGATGATCGTAGTTAACTGATCACTAGCTAGGAAGATAGAATCTGCTGTTTACATGGACAGTACAATAGCATGGTCAGTGGATGATCGTAATTAACTGATTACTAGCTAGGAAGGTAGAATCTGCTGTTTACATGGACAGTACAATATCATGGTCAGTGGATGATCGTAGTTAACTGATTACTAGCTAGGAAGGTAGAATCTGCTGTTTACATGGACAGTACAATAGTATGGTCAGTGGATGATCGTAGTTAACTGATCACTAGCTAGGAAGGTAGAATCTGGTGGTTAAAGACCATTACTCTTTAGATAAAAAAAAACAACTCATATTAAACTGATACTTCTTACAGATGTGATATCAACTAGTCATGAACATCTAAAGAAATCACCGGTCTACAAACAAGTCTAAAATTAGTAACACTTATGAAATGACTCTCAAAATCCGTTTTGCATTCATTGATACATTTTTACTAAAGTTACTAATATTAACGAGGCCATGATAAGGTACTGGTACTTATGTTTTTCACTAACAAATGTAAAGAATTCATTAAAAATTTTAATTAAAAAACAAAAGAAATCACCGGTCTTTGTGGGAGACCAGAATGAAGCTGTTGGTATCAAATATTGAACTTGAAATAATAATATATAAACGTCAGAGAATACCGAAAGTACAATCAAAAATGGACAATACGGAGAAACTGGCAACATTGGGTACACAAGACGAAGACAAAAACACAACACAATATGTGTTAGACACCACTTTCCGCAAAGAAACACATATTAGGTAACGTAATATATAACAATAATGAAATATAAATGTGCTGATTTTATTACTAATTGGACATACTGGTTGTAATAGCAGATTGTCCATATTCTTATAGAAATACACCTGCCTCAAAGAGTGTACTATAGTTGCTAAATGATACCCTTTATGTCTAAGATATTTTAAGTGTTTTACACATTTAGATGTGTCAGATCTGGACTTCTTAGACTAGTTAATTACTTCACCATAGAAACATGGATGGGAAACGTCGTTTTTTGTCAGATAGATTGTATTTACATTCAAGATCTTTATAGCTGTAATAAAAAAAAATTGGAACATTTTCAATAATTTATGAAAGCGGTATCCTTGGTGTAAAAGTTTTTTTCTGTTATCACGAAATTACGATCATTGAAGTCGGAAACATTTGAGTTCGCCCTCGTTTATTTACTTGTATTAGTTGGGTTGGTGTTGTGGGTGTAGTCAAATTAGTAAATGTCTTAAGGTTTCTCCATCAGAGTGATCATGCTTAAAAAGAACCGCCTCGCGCATGGATCTGTGACGAACCTGTCCGCAGTTGTATCAATTAAAGAAATTGGGGATTTTATCATCAACGTTGGATTACAAAATATTTTGAAATCTATAATGGTTCCAAGTCACAGCTGTTGTTCTTCGGGCTCAAGAAATATATGATTGTTAGGTACTTTTTCACAAAAATAATAGGTTTGAGAGTCTTCCATGATATGTACCGCAGTTGGAATTGAGATATTTAGAAATGTAGTTGTTCCATGTCACAGCTATTGTTCTGGTTCCAGAAATTGTCGGTTGCCAAGTATTGTTTTTAAATCAAGAATAGGTCTGATAGTATTCCATGATATCTACCAAAGTAGGAATTCAAATATTTTTCCCAATAGAAAAAGATTAGGCTAGTACAATCTTGGGTCTTGACAATATACAAGGATGACGGTTATTCAAGAATTGCTACTCCAGAAACGTGTCATGCGCACTACATTATATATCTACATTTTTATTTGTTTGTTTCCTATTAGGTAAGTTGAAGTTATCACTTCGAAAGTTTGACGGTCGCCACCGTGACTTGATTGACCGTTCTGTTCATGATTTTAAATTATTTTCTGCTTTATTTTTAATTTTTTAGATAGATGCATGTGCTTTTAAAAGTTTTCTTTTATTATTAATGTTGCTGGTTTCAATGTGTCTCATTTTATCCATGCTTTTAGTTTACTCACATCAATATATAATATGCTTAATTTATGCCTCTGATACTGCTGTGTTTTAAATTATGCTTCTACTACTGCTGTGTTTTAAATGCTTCATATCTTAGATTGGTTTTAAATTTTAAATTTCATAGAAATTTTAATATGACAGTGTTTTTGTTTGCTTGTTTTACAAATATTGTGTGCATGTTTTTATTTTATGTTGATATATGCATATTCTTATGTCGGATTTAAAAGCTCAGTAGAGCTTGTGTTGTAATGTTTAATTTATTCCGACTTTAAATAAAGCTTATTGTATTGTTATGGAATATGCGTCACAAATGACCACGGATATGTTCCACTTGTTGTAAACACTTCCCGGTCCTTTCCTCATTCATGACTTATTACCGGGTTTATAACTAGATTAACATGACAGTTGTCACTAGTGGAGCAGGAACTGTTTACCGACACTTCCAACAATATTTCAGTTATATCGCAATGTATCGTAGCATTCAGTTTTATTGGTGGAGGAAACCGGAGTACCCGGAGAAAACATCCGACCTGTCGCTAGTCACTGACAAACTTTATCACATAATGTTGCATTGAGTACACCTCGCCATGAACGGAGTTTGAATTCACAACTTAATGTGGTGATAGGCACTGATTGCATAGGTAGTTGTAAATCCAACTACCATACGATTATGACCACGGCGGCCCCTAATACCATTGTGTAAACATTCTCAAAATTCACAGCTTTTCATTAAAAACAAAATTTCAACCTCGAAAATATATTCAATCTCACTCATTTTCGAAATTAACTGAGATATATTTGATTCAAGATTTTGTATAAGAAATGTTTGAAGATATCCAAGGTGTAACCAGAAGCCGTAAATCAAAGAATTACAGACAATATAATGGCCAAAAAGTTGGTCAATATCCGCCAAGGAATGTCTATAGATGCTGGAGCGTATACAGAAGCAACAATTTACAAGATCCAATAGTCTTGAGTATTATTGCTGAATAAAAACGTCATGACATGTGCACATAAGTGTTGTTTGGTAGACTGGTATTATATCATTATTTCTAAGTACAAAAATATAAAAATCAGCGAACCAGTCTAAGCAAAAAAAAAAAGGTAGAGACAAATTCCGAAAGTACGCTATCCAATAATGTCACCCGTCGAGACGACTACCAAATATTTTGCGAATCTTTATTTGTTCCCTTTACTTTATGTGACCGAAAATGATGGCAGGATGTGGCCAGTGTCATTTTCATTGGTTAATCTAAAGTTTCCAGATTTAATCTATTTTGGTCTGATGTATAAAAACGTAGATATCTAATTTAGTGCGCACGACGCGTTTTTTGGAATAATACGTTCAAAATTGAAAGATTGGAAAGATAAATAATTGGTATACGTATGTCAGTCAAAATGCCATGCCAAAATCAAACTGTGTAATATATCCACAAAATGTCAAATATTTCACTTAATACAAAACAGAAGGTGCGAAAATGAAAAATAATAAATAAAAACATATTTTGAAAACTGACCGGTACTTGACACTTTACCAAGTACACTACACAATACAAAGTTAATGACGTTATGTGGTGAATATTGATGTTATTACCAAATTATTAATATAATGAAAAGCAAAACAAAAAATACCATTGTCAGAACAGTTCAAAAATCCATTAGCAAAAAATCATAGAAATAGACACAATTGATACCCTTAACACACAAATACATCAACGCTTAATTTGACGGGGGCCTGCGTGGTTGTGATCGTATGGCAGTTGGATTTACAACTACCTGTGAAATCAGTGTCCATCACCACTAATGTTTTGAGTTCGAATCCAGCTCATGGTGAAGAGTACTCGATACAACATTATGTGATAAAGTTTGTCAGTGACTTGCCACAGGTCAGTGACTTTCTACGGGTACTCTAGATATGATAACGTAACCCTCATTCATTTAGGGTTACGAATCGATCTCATTCAACGTATGGGAGCAAATTAAAATTTTCGTTCCGTGAACATTTCAACTTTCTTTTTGCATATCTGGTCATATCTTATTATTCCCAACAATTTTTAAGTAATGGTGATACGAAATAAGTGTTACAATCCCTGTTTCTATCTTCAAGACCGGTTTCGTATTTGAAAATTGTTACTTGTCCGCCATAACACCTTACGTAGACTCTCGCGATGGGCGGAGCCTATCCATATATGCCAAATATGGAAAATGTTACTACGAAAAAGTCGATTTTACTATAAAATTGATCCAAATAAGGATATCTCAAAAACGAGGCAAGTGCGCGTGAACTAGCAACTTGTAAACAAAATGTCGGACAGAAAGAAGATTTCATGCATTCAAATTTTCAGATGGATATAAGTCTACCATGGATTGCTGCAGCGATTATTTAACACCTCAAGGTTTACCTAAATATATTTATCTTTCACCCCCGTTAATTTTTCCAACCACTTACAACGGAATTAGGACAAAAAACCGCCCGGTGTGAATCACTCCGGGCGCTGCTCCCATACGTTGAATGGGATCGATTCGTAACCCTAAATGGAGCACAAGCGGAATGAGGGTTACGTTATCGTATCTACGGGTACATCCGGTTTCCTCCACAAATAAAACTGAGTCACGATATAACTGAAATATTATTTGAAAGTGGCGTTAAACACCATAAACCTAATTAAAACCTTGCATTTAACATGTATATATTGTGTCATTAATAGTAGTTTTTTTCCCTTTGTTGTTCAATTCACGATCTATGGATGCTACTTGTTCAAACTGAGGCTGTCCTCCTTCAGGTATAGGTAACCTTGGCTGATTTCGGATATCCTGTTTAGGTCCGTTGGTTTACTTGCTCCCAAAGCCTCTTAAATTATTAGACGTTGAACGTCCATGATGAAAGTTATTCCAGAAACGTGTCATGCGCACTCAATTCTATATCTACGTTTGTATTACTATTACAAATGTAATAACAAAGAATACGAGTCCTCCTCTTTTTTTTAACTCCTCAATGCTGTGCGCTTAGTGGAGACGTAAAAACACAAATTTTATAGTCTTTGGTTTGAACTGACTGAGGCTCGATACACGTCCGTAATGCAAGACTTATGGTCAGAAGTCAACAACCTAAACCCCTCAACCAACGAGACCCTCAACAAAGCGTAATATGGTACTAACTAGAGACAAACAGATCATAGGTCAAACTGACAAGCATGTAGTTACTATACCCGTATTTATTTTTCTACTGGCTAATTTCCCAAGAATACCAGAGACACAATATATTTAGCACAAATATAATGTCTTAGACATAGCTTATATATATATTATTGAAATTTAGTTCCTAAATAATGTAATTATTAATAATAAAAAGGTTCTCCTCCATCAGCCATAGCTGACCTTAGCTTAACCTTCCGGAGTACACGAGTTCACATCCGTTTTTAGTGGGGTTTGTGTTGCTCGATCTTTAGTTTTATATGTATGTTTTTAGATCTTTGTCCTTTTGTACTTTTTCATTTGGCCATTGTGTTGTCTGTTCTTCTTCGATATATGGATTCTGATTACCCCTTTGGTATCTTTTGGCCATTGTGTTGTCTGTTCTTCTTCGATATATGGATTCTGATTACCCCTTTGGTATCTTCAAACTCTTCTTGGCTATACTGTTCAGGATCTTCGGTTTTCTCTCTCCGAAATATTTCATAATTATTTGTCTTTCCAATCTTTTGATTACAGTGTACCTGATGAAGGTTATTACAGAAAGGTTTTGTGCCACCAAATAATAGATGTCTATGTTTTTATTAGGTCGCTACTTAAGATAATGAAGGATGGATTAGGGTTATGTATTTAACACCACTTTCAATAATATTTCAGCTATATCCTGGCAGTCAGTTTTATTGATGGGGAAAACTGGAGTACCTGGAAAAAAACCACTGACCTGTCACAAGTCACTGACAAACTTTATCACATAGTGTTGTATTGAATTAACCTCTCCATGAGCGAATTTGAACTCAAAACTTTAGTGGTGATACGCACTGATTACACATGTAGTTGTAAATCCAACTACCTTATGATCACGACCACGACACCCCCAGGTTGTGAAGGAAGAAAAACAGATCATTCAATAAGTTATATAAACAACACTTTTATTATTCATTCAATGTTGAACAAACAGACAACTTGTTTCAATATCGGAGTTATGAATGGAACAATTTACTAGAAATATTTTGTTTTTGCATTGTAATAATTTATAAAACATTTTAATGTCAGACTTTACAATGATATTAATGTGTGGTAAAACAGTTTAACATTTATTATCAGTATTGTCCTGATATTGTAATTATCAATATTCTACTGAAGTTGTTATTATCAATATTGCCCTGAAGTTGTTGTTATCAATATTGCCCTGAAATTGTTATTATCAATATTGTACTGAAATTGTTATTATCAATATTGTCCCCAAATTGTTGTCAATATTGTCCTGATATTGTTATTATCAATATTGTCCTGAAATTGTAATTTCTTAGACAAACAAAAAACCCAGGTTACAGTACCATTTCCATGAAAAGGTTTAACACAAAAAAAAAAAATACTGTACAGTGGATTATTTTGTGACATGACCTAATTTTTCCATTTTTTGAGGTTTTTTCATATCTACATATATAAAATCCAAAAACAGTTAATACAGAATGAATGAAAATCTTAAAAATACATCTTTTTTGTACAAGATTATGACATTTTTACATCCCTCAAAATGACTCACTAATGGTACTTTTTCCAAACTACCTATGAATCATTCAGTTTTTACAATTGTTAAAATGGCTATATATAAAATCAATACTAAATTTCCCTATCTTTAACAATAAACATATTACTACAGTCAAACCTGCTTTAGTGACCACCTCTATTAAACAATAACTTGTATTGTGTGACCTTAATTTTTATTTCCCTTCACAGTGCCTTTTATATTAATTAAACCTGTATTTAATGACCACCTGTCTTAGGTGACCCTATTTAAATGGAAGGTCACATAAGATAGGTTGGACTGTATTTGGAGCTACCATATAAGGAAAAGAGCCAAGTGACCTTCAAGACTTCATCATAAAAATTAACACAAAATATGGCAGGTGAAATAACAAAAAATGACTAATTGAAATATCATATAATTGATTTCACATATTCTTGATATTCACACATTTTACTCCTAAACTATATGACAATGAAGTGTGATGGATGAAGCTGAAGTTACCATGGTAATCAAAAGGTTAGGGTCATTGGTGTTTGACACAACTTTTCATTTTCAACAGTATTTCAGTTTTAAATTGTGGAGATCATTTTTTTTTATTGATGGAAGAAACACATAAAACCACTGACCTGCTATATTGAGACCAAAGGGTAGAATAGAGGGGGCTTTGGGGTTATGGTGTTTAATGCCACTTTCAACAATATCTTTTAGTTATATGATGGCGGTCAGTTTTATTGGTGGAGGAAACACGAGTACCCGAAGAAAACCACTGATCTGCCGCAAGTCACTGATAAACTTTATCATATAATGTTGTATCAAGTAAACCTCGCCATGAGCGGGATTCAAACTAAGAACATTAGTGATGATAGGCACTGATAGCATTGGTAGTTGTAAATCCAACTACCATACGATCTCGACCACGATGGCCCCAGCGACGATAGAACTCGCAACTGCACAGGTAAATGCATAGGTAGATGCAAATGATTACGATCATCAGTTACATGTATTTCCTATTTTATGTCACTAGTGATCAGTGGTTTGCTATAGAAAATCAACCACCTTGTCACTTAGATCAGGTGAAGATTCAGACGGCATGTGATCCCTCTTAAAAATTGTCTGCCGATCATTTGTTGTTAAGTAACAAATAAACATAATACTATTTTCTTCAAAACCAATTACATCGTCTGATAACTGGTATTATTAGGAGCTTACAGGGGCTTCGTTGCCCTAGATTCATTGTCTACAAAATGTGGGTCTTCTCCAACATAAAATCCTGCATCAGCACTTGTAAATGTGTGCCCCTTCTAACATAAAATCCTGCATCAGCACCTGTAAATGTGTGCCCCCTCTAACATAAAATCCTGCATCAGTGCCTGTAGATGTGTGCCCCCTCTAACATAAAATCCTGCATCAGCGCCTGTAGATGGGTGCCCCCTCTAACATAAAATCCTGCATCAGCGCCTGTAGATGTGTGCCCCCTCTAACATAAAATCCTGCATCAGCGCCTGTAGATGTGTGCCCCCTCTAACATAAAATCCTGCCTCAGCGCCTGTAGATGGGTGCCCCCTCTAACATAAAATCCTGCCTTAGCACCTGTAGATGTGTGCCCCCTCTAACATAAAATCCTGCATGAGCGCCTGTAGATGTCCTGTTTTTTGGTCATTGGTGTTTAACATCACTTTCAGCTATTTTCCAACTATAGTCAAACCTGTCTTGTGTGATTTTCCAGGGAACGGTGAAATATGGTCACTTAATACAGATTTGACTGTATACCGTGACTAGACTTATTGAGTTAAGAAAACCTCGACAGATATAACAAACTGACCGGTGAAATCCTCGGCCAATGGTAGGTATCTGGAAACAATGATACTTGAGGTGGTACCAGGTATCTGGGGGGAGGGGGGGAGGGGGTGGAGCAAATCTACACTAGTGTTCTAGTGTTGAATTGAGATCAGTAGTCAACGATACCTTTATCACTAGCCTGTGTATGCCACTATTGATGCTACAAGAATTATTTCTAAATATAATACTACTATATTTGGGGGCATTGCTAGCATGTGGTTATGGTTGTTTGACTTCTGACTACAAGCCTAACACCGCTGACGTCAGTTTGAGCCCTATAACTCACCTCAAGTGTTCAGGTTTCCATGGCATAGGGTTTATTAGTCAGGTCTGAATAACTGTGGGTTTTCCTGTTTCCAATAAGTCTGGTAGTCACAACATAGTGGAAAAATTCCTTAAGTAAGGCAGCCAACCCAAACACTAACCCTCCTAGATATTTTGCATACCAGTATCCAGAAAAAAGGTAACAATTAAGGTCTTTGCTAAAACATTGTACATGTACAAGTATTTCAAGTCTTAATGTATCTATTTAGAATACACACATGTTCACTTCAGTAATTTGTAAATATAAATGTAACACAAATACCATGAAAAAAATGATCAAGAAACCGGAGATTCCAGTGAAAACCACGACCTGCTGCAAGCGATTGACAAATCTTATTAAAATCACATCTCACGCTGGATCCCCTTCACCGATGTCATGGCATGGTTGATATGAAGAAATCCTATTACTGGTATCATGCAAGTGACCCTTTGACAGGAATATCTAACGATAATTATATGATAAATACAGGTTATGACCTTTTTTCAGCCAATCAGATTGCTCATAGCAAACAAAGTATTAATTACAATGCTTTCATAATCTCCTAAGCACCATCTTCATTGGATGGCAAAGGCCATGTGATATCAATAAATGTGAGCAAGTGAGGGATACGATTTTATTCAAATTGGAATGACCTGTCACAAGTGACTGATAAACTTTATCAAGTATCTAGGCCAGCAGAATCAAAATTAGCTCTTTACATCACTGTTAAGGTGTACGTAGAGTGAGTGATTGTTATTTAATGCTTAGTGAGCAATTTTTCAGCTACATCATGGCAAGAACAAGCTACATTTTGATGAGATGTCTGCTTTGTACTAGATCAACAGACCAACACGTTTAATCAGAATATTTTATAGGGATAGCTCAGTGAAACAACAGTCCACAGGTAGACATGTCGCTCCACTCATTATCCTGAATCTGAGCCAGCAAGTTTTGCTCTTACTCCTTAAGGCTGCGTGCTTACCAGAAATGCAGCAAATACCAATTTTACGATCTTCAGTTGATGAGAACATGCTAAATCTTCAGTTGATGAGAACATGCTAACCATTACACCATCGATGTGTTTAGTTGTAAGTAGATGAATTACAGTAATGATTATTAGCTAATGGTCCCAGCTGGCTACAATAGAATGTTAAAACCACAAAAGTACAAAATGTCTGATAATATTCATATTATAGGTTTGTTTAATAACAGGACTTTTGACATTGTTCTTAGTGTTTTATCGTCACTTACAGCTGTACCGTGACTATCGATATTCCGAGAAAACCACTGCTTCAAATAGGTCTCTGAAAATTCATAATTGACATCACGGCAAAAAGTAATGTCAGCAACATTTGGCTTGTAGACAGAAATCGATGACCATAACCACTCGTAACTTCCCAAAATATAACTTCTAAATATCCAAGAACTATTCTCTGGGGACAAAGTTTAGGTACAACCACATTCCACAAGAAATCAACAAATATAACAAACAGCTGATGAAAATTTATCGTTAAGAAATTTCCATTTCTGTAAAACAACATATTACAAATCAGCTACATTGTATACACAAATTAATATAACCCATAAAAATCAATTGCTTTCACATGTTTGAAAAAATACATAAGCATTTTTCTGAACGAGACAGTGATGCATTTATCTCTGATTTTTATATATATAAAATTAAATTTTTGATTAATGATTGATTTATTGTGTTTAATGCCACTTTCAGCTATATTTCAGCTATATCATGGCGACCAGTTTTAGTGGTGGAAGAAGCTGGAATACCCGGAGAGAACCACCGACCATGGCAAGCAACTGGTAAACTTTATCACTTGCGGCTGCAAGTCGAGCGCACTATTTTTTGTAATTTACAAAGCCGGATGCAAACCCATGTCAAATTGGTGATGGGCTTGTATGGGTTGTTAGGTAATCCAACTACCTAACTCATTGAGCCACCCGGGGCCTCTAAATCTTTGATGAAAGCAATTATTATTAAAGTGAGAAATGGCAATAATTAAAAAAAAGCATGAAAAGTTTAATAAATCATTTACAGTTGCACATCCATAAAATACCTTTATAATGTTATAACCCAGTCAGTTTTGATAAATCGGTGAAAATTCACAAAATTAATATGGGAAATTTTAGCTGGTCCCAGAATACTTCTCATATGAAGCTCAACATTTTTCAATGTTTAGCTTTACGTCCACCCAAATATATCACTTATTAAGTTTCATCCACACACAAACCCATGTAACACTAACAATAATAAGTCATAAGAACAATTAATTACAGCAACGAAAATTCATCCAAGTCTAAAGGAAAAAAAACATTATATCTACAACACATGTGTTGCTGGTATGCTGCTACCTTATCTGACATCTAGTATACCTTTAAAATCAAGAGGCTCACATGAGAGCAGGTATAGCTCACCTGGTTAAGGTTTGGTTTGTGGTGATTAATGCCACTTTCTTGCTTAATGTCACTTTCAACAATATTTCAGTCGTTATATCGTGGCAGTCAGTTTTATTGGTGGAGGAAACTGGAGTACCCAGAGAAAACTACTGACAACCTTTATCACATAATGTTGTATCGAGTACACATCGCCATGAACGGGGTTCGAATTCCTAACTTTAGTGGCGAGTCACTGACTGCACAGGGAGTTGTAAATTCAACTACCAAACAATCACGGTCATGACAGCCCCTATCTGATAAAGGAGAAATAATTATGAAATATTACGATTTACTTTAATTCAACCTTTTAGTCCCCTTACTACCCTCACAACTGCATTTGCACAAATGATCTGCATCCTTCTTTTCAAAGGACCGTCCCTGAAAAGTTTAGTTCCATTTGGTTGAGCAGATTTGCAGGAGAAGATCAAAATGAGAAAAAGTTAATGACAACAGACGGATGGACACAAAATGACACTAAAAGCTCAAATTGGTCGTTTGAGCAAAGACTTACAATCATGAAAAACGATCAATATACATTTACATCTCCCTCAGTTGTGCCACACATTAAATGTTGTCTAGGTATATGTAATATTTGTACTCCACTGTTTATGCAGTTACAGACCATATCAGACAGACAAACTGTTCCCTAAATGTCCTCTTTTCTACCATACAACACAATAAACTTTACAAATATTACTGTGTGCTAAAAATGAATTGAAAATAAAAATTTAAGCAGTAATGGTCAACTATAACCAATCAAAACAACAAGAATCATTACTAGATAGCAAACCTCAAATTATTATAAAAACACCTATTCATAACAACTTTAGAAAATGAACATGTTCACAACAGTCTTTTTTCACGTTTACGACATGTTTTATGAAATTCACATTCTTTTAAAATTCTTTTGGGAAAAAAAAACACAGTACACTGATTTTTAAATGGCCAAAAATATTACTGTGCCAATATCTTTTGCAATTGATTTTGAAGCACAAAAGCGAAGGATCGATATTGATATCAATATAAAAACCTTATCTTCTTTCACCAACCAAAAAAATAATTAAAAGTAGTAAAAGTGATTAAGGGGAGATAATCTGCACCATAATCGAAATGTCTAAATAAACTAAATGACATACAGTCATCACTTTATAATCTTAATCTGAGAAAAGTTTCTTTGAATACTAGGTACCTCAAAGCAAAAATATTGTCTTCTCATAATAGTTAATATGTGTATATATACGTTAATTTATTTTATACATACATCTGGAATATTATTTTAATTCAAGGTTGAATTGTCAGACCTTTTAACATCAACACAATACAGTTAGACTATGCCAAGACCAAATTACTAGCTTAATGCATAACAAGCAGAGGTTTTTACATCATAAAATAGTAATTGTCGTACAAACAAAACAAATTATACATGAACTTAACTTTATAATGGCAGTTCTTTAACACAGTACACAATAATGACGAAATTATGAATGTTTTAAGATATTACTACTACTTATAGAATGGGTCCAATTAAATTGGTGAATGCTTTTCTTGATCATAACATATCTTCATCATCCATGGAATTTCGTCCCATTGGATGGTTCATTTTGTGTCTACGACTTTCCATGTGATTTTTAAACTGGAATTCATTGCTCATTGTCAAATTGCACACTCGACATTCAAAATCGCCTCCAGGTGACCTGTAGTTTCTAGAATGTCGTGCCTTCCTTTCTCTTCTTTCCAAACTTCTGAAGGGATTAGGATCTTTGTCCTGTTCCTCGTCGCTTACGTCTAAAATGTCAAATGGTGGGGGCCTGTCAAACATAGGCCTATCAAATCGTGGTCTGTCAAATCTATCAAATCCGGGCCCGTCAAATCCAGGTCTATCATATCCAAATCTAGGTCTGTCAAATCCAGGTCCATCAAAGTCAGGTTCATCCCAGTCGGGTTCTGGCCCAACAAACCCACGTCTATCAAATCTATCTCTATCTCTATCTCTATCATTAAAACCTCTGGGTCCATTGAAATGTCTAGGTGGTCCATCAAATATTGGTGGTCTATTGAATGAAGGACCAGGTCCCATCAATGGCCCTCTTCCACCAGGTCCACCAGGTCCAAACATTCCTGCAGGTGGCATATCATCCAAGAGTGGTGGCGGTCCAGGACCCATCCTTGGTCCAGGCCCTAGTAAACTAGGTGGTCCATCATCTGCAACAGATAATCACATTAATAGATCTATTATCATACACAGTTAAACCTGCTTTAGTGACCACCTCTATTAAGCAATAACTTTTATTATGTGAACTTAATTTTTATTTCCCTTCACAGTGCATTTTCATGTCAATTAAACCTGTATTAAGCGACCACCTGTCTTGTATGACCATATTGCCCTGTTCCCTTAGAAGGTCACATAGAACAGGTTTGACTGTATATATATATTTTCACCTTTAGGTCAATTTGGCAAGCTGATGCTAAACACCTATTTCATAGGTCATAGGTCATCCTTAAAACATATAATTTAACTCAATTTACAATTTTCATAGGGAGTAAGTAGGTAGGAAAATTATTTTTCTTCCTTTCAAATGTCTATTAAAGCTTACTATAAGACCCCAAAACAAGAGCACCGCCCACGGGTGCTGGACGCTCAACTTTTTCGTATCTGATATTAAACGGCAAGCAATTTACTATTGAGAAATTGCATTTTTTGAAGAAATTCTAAGTCAAAAAGGGGGAATAACTCAAATAAAATGCTGGATGGAGTTGTCTTCTCTTGTCAACAGATTGGGGTCCACACTTTCTACAAGTGTATTGAGTTTCAAGTTAATAGCTTTGATAATTATTGAGAAATTTTTATTTTACTAAAAAAATATCCCAAATTTCTATGTACTATGTCGAAACAAGGGCAGATAACTCTGGACATACAAATCACAGGGTCACCTGCCTTGTTTTGATGGGTTCCCCATTTGATAGTGAACAGGTATGTTGATTTTCATTTCAATGCCTATCATAATTATTGAGAAATTGTATTTTTTTAAGAAATTCTAAGTCAAAAAGGGGGAATAACTCAAATAAAATGCTGGATGGAGTTGTCTTCTCTTGTCAACAGATTGGGGGTCAACACTTTCTACAAGTGTATTGAGTTTCAAGTTAATAGCTTTGATAGTTATTGAGAAATTTTAATTATACTAAAAATAAAAAAAATATCCTTAATTTCTATGTACTATGTCGAAACAAGGGTAGATAACTCTGGATATACAAATCACAGGGTCACCTACCTTGTTTTATTGGTTCCTCTTTTGATAGTGAACAAGTATTCCAAGTTTCAAATGGATACCTTTGATAGTTTTTGAGAAATGGACTCTGACAAAAAAAAACTTAACCGACCCAGACGCCGGAGTGATGATCAAAGCAAAATAGAGTAGGTGGAAAATCAAAGCAAAATCAAAACAAAATAGAGTAAGTGGATAATCAAAACAAAATAGAGTAGGTGGATAATCAAAACAAAATAGAGTAGGTGGATAATCAAAACAAAATAGAGTAGGTGGATAATCAAAACAAAAT
>MJUT01061941.1:121825-135380 GCA_002080005.1 Gigantidas platifrons
AAAATCAAAACAAAATAGAGTAAGTGGATAATCAAAACAAAATAGAGTAGGTGGATAATCAAAACAAAATAGAGTAGGTGGATAATCAAAACAAAATAGAGTAGGTGGATAATCAAAACAAAATAGAGTAGGTGGAAAATCAAAACAAAATAGAGTAGGTGGATAATCAAAACTTGTTTTTTATTTTAATTTATGTACTTGGGTTATACAGAACAAGGATCTGACTTGAAATTAGGGCTGGCAGAGTTAGCAAAAGCATCTTTTATATACCTAAAGTAAAACAAAAACTTAAAATAGCTAAACAATCAAATTCCTAATAAAGTTATTTAGGTATGGGCAGTTTAATGGCCATGGGTTGGTGTGAATAGATGAATTTGCTGCTCAAACCAAATGTTAAATTTATACACTCCCACATATAAGTAATGTCCTCATTATTCATTATTAGACCAACTATAGAATTGTTTTCCTGCATTTTGTGATTCTTCAGTTTTTTGTTTGTCCTGAATGTGTATGAGAATTTTCCACTAGATTATTTAGCCACCAACCATAAAAAAAAATTCCTATGACTAAGCCATCACGACATAGCTGAATTACTGCTAAAGTTGTGGCATTAAATACCAATCAATCAACCTATGACTAAGTTATGACAGATAATCTGGTAAGTTTAAAAAAAAAAAAAATTTTGTAAAATAGTTCTCATTTTCAATTGTAATTTTTCTGAAAGTTACTGTGAAAATTTGAGAGAGAGTTTGAATGTGCCTGCCCCTCTTCGAAGAGACATACAGTGATTGGGATTACCACACGCCATGCGCCATAGTCGCATTATCCGACGAAATGACGCATTTCCACATAAAAGCTCCGCGTCATATGCGCGCATTCATTTTCTGATGAAGTCAGACGTACATACAGCCGAACCGTTCTGTCAAGACTGCACGGACATAGTCCCATTGAAAATTTTTTAATCCCAATCACTGTATCTAATTTATAATTTAGTTTTTATTTTAAAATGATCTGTGAAAGTTCAACTGCAAATCAACATCGATATCTGGTACCTTGTGTACATACAATTTTATACGGAATTCAGGCTTAAATAAATCGTAAACCAGTTTCAAAAACTGATATATCTGATAAAAGCAAAGTACAACAACGAGCAACAACGGACTTATAACACTTTCCCGGCGGGAAGTATCGGATACCGATCAGCATGTCACTTTCCCGTGTGTTTTTTTACTTTCCCCGGGAAACGTGAAATGGGAATTGTCATGCATTGCACAGCGTTTATCATGCATATCAGATGGATTTTTTTTTCCAGATCAAGCCAAGAATTAAAAAAAAGTGTTAAGTTCAAGCTCGTATGTCCTTCATCATACTGTATTTATTCAAACAGAAGGGTGTGAGTTGTTAGATAGTTTATATATCTCCTCCACCCATGTATTAAAGTTTGTTAAAAATGTTTTTATTCTACATTATTTTTCACACTGGATTTTGGCGCATACTATACTATACAGAACGGTTCTGTCATTATGGCCCATTCATATCAAAAATGTCCCATTGACAAGGAAGGGAAGGGGGCCATAGTCCCATTGATTTTTTTTTAATCCTAATCACTGGAATAATGTAAAATATTCAAGAATAAAATGAAAGATCTACAAAGATGGATTTCATGTTTTATCCCAATGGACAAAAAAAAAACTCCATAACAATATTTTTACACAAGCACCAAGTATTTTATTTCCATTTTTTTAGTCCAAAAATATGGTTTATTTTTAGGCTGCTTAACATGACTTTCAACAATATATCAGTTATGTGGTGACGGTCAGTTTTATTGATGGAGGTAACGGGGGTACCTGGTAAAAACCACTGACCTGTCACAAATCACTGACAAACTTTTATCACATACTGTTGAATTGAGTACAGCTCGCCATGAGCGAGATTCCAACTCACAACGTTAGTAGTGATAGGCACACCTCGCCCAAAAATATGCACCCTACCTCTATCTCTACTTTTTCTTAATGATCCATATCTGGATGAATTTGGACCTTGACCACCCTCAGTCCTGTTTTTGTGTCTTCCACTGTTCAGATGTTCTATCAAGCTGTCGTCAAACATTGTCTGGAAATTACACAGGCAGCACTTGAATATATCTCCATCCCTATAGCACAAACAAAGGACATATTATTAAACAATAAAATATATCTTACTACAATACAGTAAGGAGTCATGGGCGTATTCTGGTGAGACAACATGTATTGACTGTATACATGGCTGTTGTCTTATAAGAAGCAGGAACTGTTTACCCTTCGTGATCACCTCAGTTCACCCTTGGTTTTTTTGGTGGGGTCCGTATTGCTCATCCTTTTAGTTTTTTGTGTAGTCTTTATGTTCTGAGTTCCATGTTATGATGTCCTTTACGATTTCCGCATAAAAAAGATGTTCGGTTTGTCTTTACCTCCAGTTCACAGTCTAGGAACCTGTACGCCTGAAATCTTTTATTGACGTGCTCTTCTGTAAACTGCATTACGGTTTCGGTTGAAATCGATTGCCCACGCTTTCAAGGCAGGCAAGTTTTTCGGAATTTATTATCAACAGATACAATGTATCTGCAGTGTAAGAAATAAAAAAATGATGTATGATAGACAACAGGTCTATAAGGTTTATATGTATCATAGACCTATTTAGAATGTCATAGCCCAAAGCTGCGAAGCGGCTTTGTACATCTCGCAAAGTGAGGTGTGTCTTACGGCCGGGAGTCTGGGGTAAATGGTGCAAAATCCTGCATTCTAGGCATCTCCTGGAACATATCTTGAAGCTACAGATTGCCTACTTTTTTACTGAAATATTTCCATCAAAACGCATTTTATCTATTTTTTTTACTGGAAGTCAAATCAAGTCTTAAATTTTAGCTGTTTTACTCACCAATTACATAAAGTACATAAATAAAAGTGTTAACAACTGACTTTATTTTTCATGTACCGGGTAATCAATATACATGTACAGATAATGATAGTTGTTGTATGTGGAAAAAAAATTAAAAAAAATAAACCGTTTATTCCTCTGCATAAAAAAAACACTTTTCACTCTCTCATTTTCACATTCATCTTGTTCATTATCACTGTCATCAGAATCATATTCAAAGTCATAAATTTCTACCACTATATTATCTTCATGGTTTTCTGCTCTAACTTCACCTTTCGGGGTTTCCTGTCCTGCTATCTCTTCATTCTCCCTGTTCACTCTCACTGTCTTCTGTTTGCTCCTCTTTTTCTCTCTGTTCACTCTCCCTGTCTTCTGCCCTCTCTATATCTGTTTCTATGTCTATACAAAAATGTAGCTCCAGACACGTATTTTAATTTGCCAAACATCAGAAAAGCAAAACACGTGTTTGTTTACTTATTGAACTGTTCCCATTATAGTTTAATTGTCTACGGTATATTCGTATTACATTTTAGAAAACCAGTTCTATAACTGGTTCAAAATGAGACGTGTAGGTAAAGGATCAGTCCAAGCATAACAAATAAAAATTACGTAAGCGGCAATGGAGATCAATCAACACAGGTCAATAACGAGCACACGCCGTCAGCAAACAAATACTAGTACAAATAACTCGACGGACTGACACTTTTAGATTTATCTTAGACCGGGAATTGATCATAGACAACAGGGCCAGATTAAAATATACCAAGATAGACCGACACGATTTTTCATAGCCTCAGGCTATCGGTCCACAGCGAATTTCGCACACTGTATCTGTGTAAAAAAAGTTACAGAATGTACATGATTCATTACTCTAACGGATGCTAAAGTTTCTTTGGATAAAATAACGCAACAAATTTAGAATGGAGTATCAAACGTTTGTTTTTACTACCAGAAAAGGTAAAAATTCAATTTTTTTATGCCTAAATGGCTTCCAATTTAGACTGTATTTGCATGGATAGTTTTGGATGTGAGAAGCATTCTTTTTACAAATAAGCGATAAAGAAAACATAATTTTTCCTACTTAAAAATTGGATTGAAAAAATGAATGTGCTGTCGGCTGTTTGCTGTAGCTGTGTATGTCTGTTTGACGTCGCGTTTGAAAACTGTCTGTACCCTGATTGACGTGCTAAATTTGTATTTTAAAATGTCTATTTATTTAGCAATGCTGAGGTATTCATATCTGTAATTTTGCATAAACTGTGTTCATGTCTATTGACATTACCAACACAAGTATCTGGAATATTATTCAAGGATAAAGGGTCAAACAGGACAATTTTATTTGATCCTTGTTCAAAAGAACCTGTTAAAATGGTAAATATGACGCTATACGGCTAATACATTAAAAAAGCAAAGATGCAGTCCTTGCATCAATCAATCATACGCATTCTGTCAAGTTTTTGGAATACAGGTTATTAGAATTTAATGAAAACATAGAAAAACTTACCCGCCGTGAAAGTGTAAGATGTCGAATTCCACTGAAACCGTAATGCAGTTTACAGAAGAGCACGTCAATAAGAGATTTCAGGCGTACAGTTTCCTAGACTGTACAGTTATTTGTAGGAGGGCTCATGCCTTGTTTGCATTTGTTTATGTATTATGGTGTCCAACACATATTGTGTTGTGTTTTTGCTTTGTTTTTCTTCTTCTACGTTGCCAGTTTCTCTGGATTGTACATTTTTGATTGTCCCTAGTTTGGTCTCTTGTCCCTAGTTTGGTCTCTAACATTTATTTACAGGATGTATTATTTTAATTATAGAATTACAGATTTCGTCATCTAATTTTTCAGTATTTTTTTAATTACAGAATTACAGATTTCCTCATCTAATTTTTCAGTATTATTTTAATACGGGACTTCGGAGTTAAAAAGTCTTTTGTAAAGGAGGTAAAAAAGGACTATTTTATTTCCCGCCGTTGGACGTTTTTTTATATGGCTGCCGTGGGCGTTGCCAACGACGCAGCATTTGAGTATTTCAGCTGTCAATCGATGCATTGATGCAGGAAAATATTTTAAAAAAATAATACCCACAGCTATTTATGTATTATTTCTAATATGACAAATAATAATTGGTTTGTCTGTATATTATGTTACTGTAAATCTAACATTGATACAGGGAAATACCTTCGTAAAAAAAAGAAGTATGTTTCTTTAAATGCGACAACTAAAATCATAAAATGTCAATCATTTTCATTAAATATAGTCTGCTCAAATTTTTTGTTTCATAAAGCAGGTAATTTTACACCTGAAATGTTCAGTGTCATCTACGGTAACTAAATTTGAACATTGTCATTACATCTGATGCGGCGATACTGCACACTATAGCAAAGTTTCTTTATCTGCAGTTTCAGCTTCTGATGAATAATCCTAGCCTAGCCAGGCAATGATCAGTGATAACATAGAATATGAAATTAACACGCAACCACTACCCAGTAAGGTACATAAGGCCATACAAAGTTAAATTCTTGGTTCTCAGGCCCGCCCGCATGTGGAAATTCGTCACCGCATTACCGATTTTTTTGCAAAAATAGTAAAAAAAAAAATTTAAATGTGGTAGCGCTGTTCGTACGGAAAAGACAACCGCATCAGTTTTTCTCTTATATCGCGTGGTCGGTGAAACGCTTTAAAATGCATCATGCTTAAATGAGATTTAAAGCATCGTTATGACAATGTATAAATAAAAAACGTGTTTCCGTTTGACATTTAGACAAAATGTCAATCGTTTCTGTGCAAATTTGGCACAAATGTTTGCCAGTTTTACCAGGAAACATAAAAGGGGGCTTCTCCGAAGCTTGTACCTTATTGGAATTGTTTACGGAGAAAAAAAATGGTACGTTGGGACCAGCGGATTGGATGTTTCCATAAAAATTAACCACTTGTGATGTTTCTGCCACCATCGGAAGAAATAAAATTGAAATTTTCAATAAAGTAATGAAAAGATTTATACATTGCCATATTTTTCACAAAAAAAAGAAGAAAAAATGCCTCCCTCATCACTTTTTACAGCAGTAAAAGGATAAAAAAAAATGCCGCCCTCCCTCATCAATTTTGACAAAAAAGGGCCTGAGAACCAAGTAATTAACTTTGCATGGCCTAAGGGAAAGTTTTTTTCTCTGCTGATAATAACAGCAAAGGGCGGCAGCCATTTAAAAAGAGTGTCCAGAAATGAGACCCGGATGTACACCTTATGTACTCTTAATGGGAAAGAGCTAGACACGGGACATAACTCTTCCACTAACTCCGAACTGTCGTATTATAGAATTACAGATTTCGTCATCTAATTTTTCAGTATTTTTTTAATTACAGAATTACAGATTTCATCATCTAATTTTTCCCTCCAAGTGGGAAAACTTACACAACAATTTCCAAAACCAATATATCATAGGGATTTACCGATAGTCCTCGATCTGTCCTGACCAAGAATCATACCCACAATCTAATGCATCCAAGACAAGCATGTTAATCATTATACAGCTAATGCTGTTTGCAGAGCTTAATAGTAGAAACTATTGCAGTTACAGGTACATCAAGTACAAGAATCTACTGCATGTGATCAAAAACATTTTTAATCTGTACCAAAATAGGAGTGAGTGAATGTTGTTTAACTAAGCAATTTTTCAGCTACGATATGGCGAGACCAAATAACTCTTCAATGAGATGATGATGAGGTCCACTTCGTACTAGACCAAGACTAGACTACAGGATTTTTATAGGGCTAGCTCACTGAAATAACAGTCCACCGACAGACATGTCGCCCCACTCAGACACATTATCCTGATTCAAAGCCAACCAATCTTTGTTCTTTCTCTTTAATGCTGCGTGTTGTAGCAGAAATGCAACAAATACCAATTTTATAGTCTTCCGCTTTACCTGATCAGACTCGAAGTCACGACCTATCACACTCGAAGCAAGCACGTTAACCATAACATCACCAATGCAGTTATCCAAAATAGGAGGGGCACATCTTCAATGTCAAACACAACTGTTTACAATACCTTGTTACATATGGTTCATCTTCTGGAAGAAGATCAAATCCTAGATCTGGTTTGTCTAACTTAGACATCTTCTTCTTGTGATTTTTACTGTTGAAGTGCTCTTCAGCCTGAGCTGGATGAGTGAATGCCATCTCACATATATCACAACACTCAGGATAAGGCACCTTAAAAAGAAGACATTCAAATTCTCATGATCATGATAGGACATTGAGACAATCTGAAAATTACATTGTAGTACAGTGAAGCCTCTATAAACAGAACCAAATATAAAACGAATATCTGTAGAAGACGAACTTTATATAAAGTAACAATGTAAATGAAGGGTTAGGTTATGGTGATCAATGCTACTTTTAACAATATTTCAGTTATATCGTGGTGGAGAAACCCAGAGTACCCAGAGAAAACAATTGACCTGCCGCAAGTCACTGACAAACTTTATCACATATTGTTGTATCGAGTACACAACTTTAGTGGTGAAAGGCACCGAATGCACAGGTATTTGTAAATCAAACTATCATATGATCATGTCCCATAAAAATCTGTAGAAGACGAATATATAAAAAAGTACCAATATCAACGTAGGAAATATTTGTTACTTTAACTTGTAAAAACCAAACACCTGTCTATTCCAAGCATGTTCAGTTTAGACAGGTTTCACCATCTTTTAACTTTTCATTTCAGTCCATTTTCCATCAGCAAGTTATTACTTTGCCATTTTTGTTGTTGTTGATTTCATATACATGTACAGCTAAAATATGTGAGTACAATCCTCCCTTGACCATGCAAAATAATCTTTATTTTTTTTTTAGTGAGAATGACTAACCTTTACAATTTCCTCTTCACCATCTTTTGTGGTCTCAGTTTTATTGCCATCCTTTGTTTTGTCATCTTCTCCATCTTTTTCTCCCTCTTCGTCTTTACTGAATGTGGGTATACCTTGTCCACTTTTAGCTGCCATTTTAGCCAATGTAGCATCCAGTGCTGCCTGGTTCTTATAGGCTCTAACCTTCTTCATGTGAGGCTTTCCGTTATAATGCTGCTGTGCTTGAGTTGGATTACTTAAAGTAGATTCACAAAGTTTACAATACAATGGTTGTTTCATAGCCTCGATCTTCTTATCCAGTTCTTCTTCATCAAGATCAATATAACTACTCTTTTTCTCCTCTGTACCACTTTCTTTGGTTTTCTTTAAGTCTTGCGTTCCATCTTCATCCTTTTCATTATCTTCACTGTCAGGTTTAAGAGGATCTACTTTAGCTATTTTCAAAGGAGGCTGTGACTTTTTATCGTCAGTTTGGGCCGAAACATTTTCTGTTTTGCGTTTTGAAGTACTTTCCTTTTCGTTTTCTGTCTCTTTTTCCCTCTTACCTCTGAACTCATTCTCCTTAGAATCTGAACCATCGCGTGAATTCATCCCTCCTCTTCCTCCATCATGAAAACCTCTTCTGTCTTCAGAATTATTTCTGTATCCACCACGCCCACGGTTGTCGCCCATAAAATCGCCCAGTAAACTCTTTCCACGGTTTCTGCTTTCTTCAAAATCTTCCCTCATGTCAGTATTTCCCATTCCTCCTCTTCCTCGACCACTGCTGAAATCTCTTCTTCCATAACCTCTATCAAATCTATCCACATCACCTCTACCTCTGAAGTTATCCGTACCAAATTTATCTTGGCTACTAAATCTGTCTCTTTCTCCTCTATCTCCACGACCCATTCCTCGGCTGCCTCTATCAAATCTATCATCTTGATCTCTTCCGTCTCTACCCATTCCACCACGTCCACCTCTTTGCCCAAAACTATCCCTATCTTCATGACCATCAAAACTTCTTCCACGGTTAAATCCTCCTCGACCACCACCTCTGAATTCAAATCGATCTCTACCACGTCCTCTACGGTCAAATCTGTCATCACCCCTTGAGTGATCTCTTACCGTGCTTACAATACCAGTCATAAATGGTTTGTCAGCGGCATCAGGGGGACCTTCTTCATAGCCAGTATGTTGTGGATAGCTACCAAATCCTGTTTGTTGATTTCTTGATTGACCTTGACCTTCAGGATATTTTTGTTCTTCCTGTCCAGGGAATGCTGTTGGCACTTTTGGTTGCTTCTGGTAGCTTTCACCTCCTTGATTCCAATTATTGCCTCCCTGACTCCAATTATTTCCTCCTTGATTCCAATTATTGTCTCCTTGTTTCCAATTAGATCCTTGTTGGCTATCATAATCCCTTCCTGTCTGCTTATACGCAGCTTGTTGGTAACCAGTACTATCTGATCCCTGTTGGGGAACATCTTTCCCTTTTTGATATGGCTCCTGGTATCCTGTTCCTTGTTGATAACCACTACTCTGGTATTCTGTTGAGGTATTCAATCCTTGCTGATAGCCTGTCTTATCCTGGTAAACAGTGGCTGTACTGCTTTGCTGGCTCCAATTTGGAGTAGATTGTTGATAATCAGTTGATCCTTGTTGATATCCAGTACTAGCAGATCCCTGTTGATATCCAGTGGTGCTGGATCCCTGTTGATATCCAGTGGTGCTGGATCCCGGTTGATATCCAGTGGTGCTGGATCCTGGTTGATATCCAGTGGTACTGGATCCCTGTTGATATCCAGTGGTGCTGGATCCCTGTTGATATTCAGTGGTGCTGGATCCTTGTTGATATCCAGTACTACCAGGTCCCTGTTGATAGCCAGTGCTAGCAGATCCTTGCTGGTATCCAGTACTGCTGGGTCCTTGTTGATAGCCAGTACTGCTGGTTCCCTGTTGATAGCCAGTGCTAGTGGTTCCCTGTTGATATCCAGTGCTGCTGGATCCTTGTTGATATCCAGTGGCACTGGAACCTTGCTGGTATCCTGTACTACTTGAAGCTTGTTGATATCCTGTTCCTGTTCCTGATCCTTGTTGATATCCAGCAGTTCCTTGCTGGTATCCTGTTGTTCCTGATGCTTGTTGATAACCAGTGCCTGACTGGTAACCAGAACTTCCTTGTCCCTGTTGGTAGCCACTACTCCCTTCTCCTGTTTGGTAACCAGTAGTGGTTTGTGACGGCTGATAGTTGGAATTGCTTCCTTGTTGGTATCCAGTGCTTCCCTGTCCCTGTTGGTAGCCAGAACCCGATGATTGATACCCATAACTGTCTCCTGCCTGCTGATATCCTTGGTAGCCACTTTGTTGACCAGTTGTAGCACTTGTTTTATCTGGTGTCTGTTCTCTGCTGGTTTTTCCTGCAGGAGGTGGCAGAGAACTAGTTGATGATCGTGCCTGACTGTCCTGTTGATACCCTGAACCTGAACTAGACTGATAGTTGTAATCACCCTGGCCTTGATACCAGTTATTCCCTTGTTGATATTGGCCTGTCTGGTAGGAGGAGCCCTGATTGTATCCACCTTGTTGGTAACCTGGTGCTTGGTAACCTGGTTGATAGGACTGAGTTCCATCTTG
Source organism: Gigantidas platifrons (assembly GCA_002080005.1). Lineage (NCBI taxonomy): Eukaryota > Metazoa > Mollusca > Bivalvia > Mytilida > Modiolidae > Gigantidas > Gigantidas platifrons. The sequence goes on from MJUT01061941.1 coordinate 132,231, forward strand.
TGTGTTGCTTACAGAGCTTGCTTGTTGTGTAGAGCTGCTAGAAGCTGAACCTGGTTGCTGATAACCTCCAGATGGAGAGGTTGGTTGTGTTTTACTTTGACTGCTTCCCTGGTATGCAGGACTTGGTGGCAATGGTGGTTTGTCACTGGTTCCCTGTTGCTGGTAACCTGGCTGATTATAGTTTGATGTTGAACCTGTTCCCTGCTGACTACTACTACTACCACTGCCAGTAGTTGACTGCTGTTGACCTGGTGCCTGTTGATAGCCAGAGGTTGAGCCCTGTTGGTACTGCTGTTGATAATTGGCCCACATTTGTTGGTACTGTTCAGGAGTATAATTCCCATATTGGGAGTAGTTATACTGTGAGTATCCTCCTTGTGAATTACTTCCTGTGCTTCCACTTGTGGAATATTGACTTTGAGATGATGTGTACTGAGCATCTGAGCTACTTGAGGTTGGTGGAGCTGAATATTGTGTTGTGGGTGTGGCAGCTGCTGATGTACTGTATGAATTAGATGATGATGTAGAGTACTGGGACTGTGTTGTTGGGGGCAGGGGAGGTTGAGGAGGCTGAGGTGGCTGTTGTCCTTGGTACTGGTCTGAGGAATAGTATCCTGTAACAAGAGTAAACAAATGTTCAGTCTATTAATACAACCAATCAAACAAAAGTGTTTCTGGAAAACCTACTTTTGAGTGAGTGAGTGAGTTTGACTGTGATTGTCAACGTTGTTTAATGCCTACTAAGAAATTTTGCATCTATGTCATGGCTAGAACAAATTAATTTTCAATGAAATGATAATAAGGTCCACTTTGTACTAGACCAACATGCTTAGCTGGATTTTTATAGTGCTAGCTCACTAAAACAACAGTCAGTGTCCGTGAATAGACATGTCGCTCCACTTGGACACATTGTCCTGATTCTGAGCCAACCAGTCTTTGCTCTTTCTCCTTAATGCTGCGTGCTTAGAGGAGAAGCGACAAGTATACCAATTTTACGGTCTTTGGTTTGACCCGGTCTGGACTCGAAGCCTACTTTCGACCATTGTTGGTATAACCATAACCCAAGGCTGATCACGCTTCGATACTCTCCACTCATCACTCGTGGGTCGAATCATATGAATAATTCATGACTATGAGGATTTCCCTGTTAGTTGACCTAAATGAATAATTCATGACTATGAGGATTTCCCTGTTAGTTGACCCAAATGAATAATTCATGACTATGAGGAATTCCCTATTAGTTGACCCAAATGAATAATTCATGACTATGAGGATTTCCCTGTTAGTTGACCCAAATGAATAATTCATGACTATGAGGATTTCCCTATTAGTTGACCCAAATGAATAATTCATGACTATGAGGATTTCTCTGTTAGTTGACCCACATGAATAATTCATGACTATGAGGATTTCTGTTAGTTGACCCACATGAATAATTCATGACCGTGAGGATTTCCCCATTAGTTGACCCATATGAATAATTCATGACTATGACTATGAGGATTTCTCCATGAATAATTCATGACTATGGGGATTTCCCTGTTAGTTGACCCACATGAATAATTCATGACTATGAGGATTTCCCCATTAATAGTTGACCCACATGAATAATTCATTGACCATGAGGATCTCCCCATTAGTTGACACGCAGGTAATGAGTTGAGAGTAATTGGAGTGTGATAAGCAGTGGATTAACGACAATGGGTTTTGACTTGAGCTGACATTTTCCCCAGAAATAGTCAGTGAATATCACTACATAGCACAAAAAATTACACCAGAATAAACCAATTTAAAAACTGATAATAAAGTCAGATGTAACAATTAATTTGGTTTAGTCTAATTAAGACATTTTTAACATAGTTGTCAAAATATTTGAACTGCTGAGAGTAGACAGAAACTACATACAATCAGACTCAGAGATATAGCGTGATAAATCACTGTGATAGACTTGGTCATGCCGATTTATCTTTTGTTCTATTTAAAATATCTTCAAAATTTAGAGCATTACTTGCTATCAATCAAAATGTATTTAAGAAAATAAGTGAGTGTTGTTGTGAATAATTTTTCATCTTTGTCATGGCTGAAACAAGTTATATATCAGTAAGACGATGATGATGTCCAGGGTATTCAATAAGATTGTATTGAACAGGCTGAATTGAAATTTGAAGCGGCTACATGATGAAAAGGGGGGGGGGTACGGGGGGGGGCTTGACCCCCCGGAAATTTGTTTTCACTTACATTCAAAATGGTGCATTCTGAGGCATTATAAGGTAGTTTACAATTGCATGAAAAAGAAGGCTTCATAGAAATGATTTTTTTTTAAATTTTAGCAAGCAATAAGACCATTTTAAGATGACTAGATCTTTTATCTTCTGAGGAGAATGGAGTTGAAAATGTTCATTTCTGGGATCAATTGACTGGCGACAACCGTATTTTCCACAAATGTTTTTATACCAGTATTGTAAAGATTTTCAAACTTTCTGTTTTGTAATAGATGTCTATTGACACATGTGTGTTATTACTACAGGTAATGTATAGAACGGGTTGTTGCTAAATATTGTCTTTGTTTCAGTTTAAGTAAACAGGTTTTTATTTCAGATTAAACTTAAGTGGTTTTATTTTGTTTGATAATAAAATATTGTAAATGGCATACATTTGTATTTAAATTTTGTTAATTTTGGTTTGTTACAAAGGGAAATAACTCTGGACTTTAATTTCTATCTGTTATCAATGAAAACCACATGTTTGTTTGATTGTTCCTGAGGTCATTCAGTGGGAAAGTGTGTGTTTCCCTTTCATCCAGTCCACTGGAAAATTACAACTAGCAGTTGTGAAAGGGTCTAGATATCCCAATTAGTCATATAGGTTTTCTATGTAAAATAATAATAAAAGCGTTAAATGGCGCTTCAAACTTTTCCATTTGCGTATCTCATGAGTTATCCATCGATAACATAATTATCTTTTCGATGTGTCTCTAGATTTTTCAATTGCAATATCTCTATCATTTAAACGTTTAATCGAACATCAAATGATAATAAGTTAAGCGTGGAATTGAATCCGATCAATGATAAATTCGGATAAATTCGTTTCATTCCCCTAGTTTTAGACAACCCCTGACAAATGCATTGCTATCGATCCTGAAATGCATTG
>MJUT01061941.1:150769-162049 GCA_002080005.1 Gigantidas platifrons
TTTGTTAAATGAGTGCAATAAAATTGCAGAGTTCTAAAAAAATATCCTTGTTTTCGGAATTCATCAACCAAATGAGCTTATTCTTCATATCAAGTTTTTTGAGATTGCTACAGTTTGTATCAATTGTAATGTTAAGAGTTTTCCTGGATTCTTCCATACCAGGACAATTTAAAAGAAAATGTTGCTCATCTTCAACCTCATTCATAGAGCACCGAGTGCATATTCTGTTGTGTCGGGGAATGCCAATATATCCTACCAGTTTCAATACTAAGCTTGTGAGCAGATATGCGAAATCTTGTAAATTTTCTTCTCATTTCAACATTTTTAATAAGGGATAAATACTTTTCACATCCAAAATTGTTTTTAAGCAAAACGTAAGTGCATAACTTTCCATCACTTGACTTATTTAGTCCGTTTTTCCATTCTTTAATAAAATATTCTTTTAACATATTGTTATTAACTTTAGTGATATCGACATTTAATGATAAACTTATTTTATCTAATATAAATTTGATTGAAGAATACCATTACGGATGATTTTGTTGGTGTAACAGTTTGGATTCAAGAAATGCATCATTTAACAGTGGAAAGGTTGACTCTGTTTTCTCAAGCCTTCTATAGAATTTTATCATAGCTTTGATAATATTAAAATATAATGGAAATCTACCTAATTCAGACAAAACCGCCATATTTGTAGCTTTCCTATGAACACCCAATATAAATTTACAAAATTTCTGGTGTAATTTTTCTGCATCACCTTTAGCAAAAAATTGTTCAAAGCCTACTGAAGTCATCCCATTTCTAAATTTAGAAGTGAATGGATTGAAGGAACTACATATTTCACAACCATATTTCACAACCATACAAGAGTATGGGTTTTATAACTTGTGTCTGGTCCATTGTCTGTGTTTGTTTGACAGTAAATATGTTTAAAGTAAAAGTACCACTCGGATTATCGAAAAAAAATTATCCAATTAGAATTATCGATCTTATAATTATATATTATGACTGGTAAGGTTGGAAATGTATAGTTATAATATTAATAAAGGCATCAAATCATCATAACATAAGAATCATAAAAAGAATCAGAAATCACGAAATAAATTAGTTTAAACATATTTTATTTGCCAATTAAACAGACAAAATGGATTAGACACAAGTAAAACATATTTATGAAGTCTTCTCCAAATTACAATTTGTTACAGTAAAGAAGTACATAAAAGGCATGCATTACTATATGTAGCACTAATAACGAATCAATGATGATATTCACACAAAAAACAAAACAAAATGAGAGAATTTTTTTTTTGTTAAAATTAAGATTAAGATGGATTCATATGATGTGCATGTTCACCCAATTCAATTCCAGTTATACGATAAGGAATCTCTTTGAACATTTAATATAATCAAAAACATATTTAAATATAATACAATTTTGTTCATAAGTTAAATTTTCATTGCCACTTGTCAGAAATTCAATGTCTAGAGTGTAACAGGTTGTAATCCTATTGATATTACCTATCAATGTAGTTCTGGCTTGTGTGTATATGGGACATTCCAAAAGAAAATGTTTTAAATTTCCAAGGGCAGCTCCACATCGACAAGATGGGTCAGATACGATTCCAACTCGAAATAAATCAAAATTCAAAAACGAAGCTGAACTTCTTAGCTGAGTTAAAATAATATTTAATTTCCGAGGACCACAGAAAAAATGTTTGGGGACATAATGATTTTCTGTTTCATCGACTTTCTTTAATTCTGATTTGAATTTTGACAAGGTATCAACGTTTCGAATATTGTTATTTAAACTATTCCACATTTTTATTGTGGAGGGGACAAATGAATCACTAGTCGAAGAAAGTCTACAGAAAGATAAAATGATATCATTTCCATTTCTCAACGAAATAAATTTATCATATGGGGACATTACCGACTATCATGGTTATGACTGGACGGTCCGAAAAAGCCATGAAATGTTACCTGACGAACCAAAAATGGGATGTTGTGCCCTGTGGATACATGTGACCCACCAAGCTAGGCACATCACACCCTACTTCGGTGATGTACCCATAGATGATGTTAGTTTATCACCAAATTTAAAAAGAACAAAAAAGATATAAAAAAACATCTAACTTTAATGAGATTGATCGCAAAGATTAGATCAAACCAAGGATTTATATGGTATCCTTGATCAAACAGATATTAGGGATACGGATTAATATAAGTATAACCACTTGTTTCCGAATCCTATTGATTAATTTAAATGTCTGTACAATTTATATCTGCATTATCATAATGTGTAATATTGAATTAATTAATAAAATATGTTTATACTAAACAGATATTAAATGTTGTGATTAATTCATGGATGAAACTGTAGAATATTCGACTTTTTATGGTTTTATTTCTGTTTTTATATGAATATATAGGATATTTCGATAAATTGAATACCTTTCTATATTTTCTAGGAGTAATATCATACATGTTGGAGGAAAATGAAACATTTTCATCCGTTGCTTTACAAATAAAATGGCTCCTTCTTGTCCTATGTTGTTTATATCGTTTTCGGTATTCGTATATGTATTTTATTTATTTATTTCAATATTCAATTTTTTAAGTATTGTTGATTGAATGATCAATATAACAAGGTATTTTCTGATAAAATCGTAATTTATTTTTAATTATTTTGTTTTAATTTTATATTTTATTAACATTTGCTGCTGATCTGCAATATTTTTTAAGAAAACAAAAAACAAGGTGCGTGCTATTTATACAAATCTTGCAAATGTGACCAGGGCATTCTTTGACCTACCTTTGTCTTCTAGATATCGTAAGAAAATATGTATACATAACTAATTACCACATTTGTTGGTGTTGTCTTTCACAATTATACCAGTAATTTTTGGCTAGGGAAGTAGGGTGGGACATCGACATGCCTGGCTTTGTCAAGTTGGTGGGCTTCCCTTGACATAATATTCAAACTGTTGAAATATGTCAATAATTGGTAGGAGTAGAAGGACACAGCCACACAAGCAACGATATGGGATGGACATAGGGAATTGTGGACTATCCACCAAGGTTACTATCCATGGCATGTACATTTGTATAAATATGCATGTATAGTCGGTAACAAGACAGTTCGGTACCCATTGAAAAAGACAGTTCAGCACCAAGACAGTTCGGTATTAAGTAATCCGAGATTCCTCTGCCGTTCGACGACTATTTAGAACTTGCTGTTGTCGTTGTACGTCAGAGCGCTTGCCATAAACAAAACGGCGGATTTTCCTCTCACACTCGAGAGAGGCACATTTCCACGTTTTGTGGCTATCAGATTTTATTTTCTATCCAAAACCCTAATATATATCGCTTCACCAATCATTTTTCTATTCACTCATAACCATCTTACCTTCAGAAATTGGTGTTGCACTCCATTACAGCACGATTTCCCCAGACCATATAATTTCGTCATTTTGAACACTGACATTTTGGAATATTTATCACGTGACTTCGAGAGAACTACGATTACCGCAATGTATCATGGGAGATTATTTGCATATAATCTGACCTTGTCCAAAAAATAGGGGGAAACGTAACACATGCTCTTTCCGAAACCCACGGATAACACTGCCAAATGAATCTTTTCTATCCAACATATTTTGTATTATTTCTTTCAGCTCTGATTTGAGCTGTAGATGGAACTGTTTGTCTTGCAGAATACGCTTTATATCGTCTTGTATGTTTGTTTACATATGCTAATTTGGCACGCTGCATTTAGCAGCTCCCATCATGCAATGCGTTGCTGTCATCTTTCAGTTAGTATCGCGAGATCACGTTAAAAAAATGGCAGTGAAATGACCAAATCATCGGGTGTAAGAAAAAAAACCGTGCTGTAATGGAGTGTAACACCACTCTCTGAGGGTAAGATGGTTATGAATGAATAGAAAAATGATTGGTGAAGCGATATATATTAGGGTTTTGGATAGAAAATAAAATCTGATAGCCACAAAACGTGGAAATGTAACTCTCTCGAGTGTGTGAGAAAAATCCGCTGTTTTGTTTATGGCAAGCGCTCTGACGTTCAACGACAATAGCAAGTTCTAAATAGTCGTCGAACGTCAGAGGAATCTCGGACTAGGTATCAAGACAAATCGGCACCGCATTTTCTTTCAAACAAACGTGATTAACTTTTTTAAAATAAAATCAAAGAAAGTTAAAAAAAACAACATCAATGATCGTTTAAATGCAATCAAAACATAATTGATTTAGATATTCTTTGAAAGAAGCCATTATTAACTCTCTTAAATTCCATAAACAACAGACCCAATGCAGTAAGTTTTTCCACAAGTTTTGCGTAGGGTTAACATTGGAGTGAAAAAGGGGTATATAATCCTTAAAACACAATTATTTAATGATAAAATACAGAAAAAAGGATTACAAAACATGAAAATCACAGTTCTTACCATAATATTATACAAGGCAAACATTAACATTACCAAGAAGACAAATAATATGAGCCGTTTCTTTTCATCAATAACTAAACGTGGATCAGGATTAGAATCGGCATGATCGGGATCTCTTCCGAAAATTTGGAATTGGTTCAAGGCTATTGGAAGTTATGTACATTGTAGTAAAATCAAAGAAAAAAAACACAAGTGCCGATTTGTCTTTTTGAGGTGCCGATTTGTCTTGGTGCCGAAGTGTCCTGGTGCCGATTTGTCCCGGTGCCGAAGTGTCTAGAATTCTGGATAGTCGACCAAGATCTGTGGGTCTGACTTGAGAGGTAGTGAGTTGGTGCGCCCCACTTAATCCCTATTATATAATAATAGATGGTCTTTTTCGACAATTTTTGGGGAATTACTTATTTATTAGTTGTATACAAAAAAAAAATAACGTAATAATAAAATCACAATGTTCGAAAATGGAAGTGAAATAGCGAAATCATAGGGTCTAAGGGAAAATCGTGCTGTAATCAAGTGTAACACCATTTTCTGAGGGTAAGATGGTTATGAATGAATAGAAAAATGATTGGTGAAGCGATTATGGATAGAAAATAAAATCCAATAGCCACGAAACGTGGAAATGTGCCGACCCAGAGTTGGAGCGGCAAATCTGCTGTTTTCCTTATGGAGAGCGCTCTGACGTCCCACGGCTAGCAAGTCGGACGGCAGAGGAATCTCGGACTAGTTAATTATGAGGAAGACAAAAATAAAGTACCCATGAACAAGCCTTCCAACATCCAAAATATGAATATTTGCAATGGTACTTTCCATCTTTCATTTTTTAAAACACTATTAATAAATGAGGGCGAAAGGAAATCGGGGTGAAACGACTCGAGGCGAACGGGAATAGGGGCGAAACGACTCACGGGGCGAACAGGATTCGGGACGAAACGACCCGGATTCGACTTGAGACAATATTAGTTCATTAAATAACAAGTCACAGGACAATGAAATTTTATCATCATATTGTAACTTGTTCTCGGGATGATATATCTGAAAAAATTGCTCACATGGGGTTAAACAACAATCGCTCACTCAATCAGTATCACTGACAATTTTGAAGAAATGTTTCAATGTTTTGAAACGTTACAGGATATTTCGGCCATAGTACCACTTCGGCCATAATACCAGTTCGGCCACTTTTTATAAAGACGTTTTGGCCATGGTATTATTTATAACGAAATATGAATAAAAGAATGAAAATGGTCAAATAATAAATACATGTATATGTACATTGTAGTTACTACATATTTATCAAATGTTAATCTAAATTGCAATTAATTAAATTCAATCAGAGACACATATAAATGTCTCTGTGTTACTAAATCAAAAATTTTATTAGCAAATAACGAAAAAGATGCATGATGATAAATGATGATCATTTCATGATTATGTTTGATAATTTGTACTTTGATGTACATTTCTCAATAATTAATGCAAGGGTGTGGAATATTAATTGCCATTCCCGACTCATGCATAGAACCTACCAGACAAGTAGATTTTCCTGGCTAGCTTGTCCGGGGACAAGTAAAGATCAACAAATAAAAATAATTTCTGTTTAAAGTACTCTGAAAAGACAATCCTCAAATGATAATATATCGTAAATATTGACGGTTATAGAGATAAATGTTTTGGTTTTTTTTATATTGGAAGCGATCGTGTCAGTGGTGTTCCGAAAGCAGCTAAAAATAACCAGAATTACACCAGTGTTTTCACTACAAATTTTGATAGGGGGAGACTTTAGAATTATAGACGGAGAGAAAATTCGGCCGAAAGTCAGAAAGCCCCCAGTGGGTTCAGTGAAAAGCCCTGGTAAGGGTGCAGGTGGAAGCACCCCAGCCGGTTTTTGATTTGGTGAATTTTGACTTGCTTTTGAGGGCGTTTCCTAACTTTAAAAAATCTTCTTGACCATTGAACAATTTTTCATTGAGAATGATTTCTCAACATTAACAACCATCAGTCATTTTCCATTGTTATTTCTGAGAAAGATGTCACATGGTTCTGCAAATTTTCAGGTCAAAGATAAATGTACTTATTGGTAGGCAGTAGAAATAAACTTGATCATTCAGAAAAGAAATATGGTCAGAAACTAATACCAAGCTTTTTTGTATACATGAATTTTTTTTATTTATCTATTTTTTATTTATCTACTTCCCCTATGATTATGTACTACATTTTTTTGTATTGAAAATAAAGATTTGATAATATTGGTGTTTGCTTCATTTCCTTGACATAGTATGAAGTTGTATCAGCATTCAGATTCTTTGCAGTTTTTGAATAATTAAAATAGCATCATTATGAATTTCTTATCTTAAAGCTTATATTATCATATTAAATGCACATTTAAAGAATATACTTGTTAATTTGCTAGCCTTTTCTATATTCTTACTGTAATTTCACTCTTAAGATTGTGAAATAAAGTATGCATTTAACTTTTTTCAATAACAGAAAAGAACTTTCAAAGTAAGTAATATTCAAGAATCTGATTGTTAATGTAACCACAAACCAGTATCAATACAAAATGAAGAATGAAAGTTGTCAAAGACTCGTACATTTCAATAAACTTTTATTTTGAAAATATACAATCACAAATGACCAAACCCCCATAAAATATTTTAAGGGAGAACTCAGAACTTCAGAAGGGGATAGACAGTTCCTTATATTCATAGTCATAGACATCTGCATATACTTAGTCTATAGTTTGACAGACTAGATACTTTTTCATGTTAATGCATATACATGTATATCCCATGTCCTCAAACAGAAAATCAAAATAATGTCAGACAGGGGACTCTTGAAAATGACTAGAGACATCGAATATTTGCAATATCATTCGAGATATTCGAGTCAGAACTTTAAAAGAAATGTGGCATCTTACTGGCCCAGTTCCCGAAATGAACATTTGAATTTACTGGTCCGAATCAAATTCCTGCAATTTATTTTATATACAAATGTAGTTCTAAATAAAAACTGAAGATATTTATTGGTCTGAACAATTAAACTAAGTTTTACTGGTCTACTCTGGGGCTGGTGCTCATCGTATTCGGTAGTACCCCCTTTTTCCATACCGATAGAACAGAACGTTACAAGATCAGACCATGCTTACTTTAATAGAAAACATAACAGAGGGTTATATTCCCTTCACTCTTTCAATCAATTAATTCAAATTATTTTAATCACTATCATCTTTTTGCTTTTTTTGGACAAAAGTTCAATATTGACTTCTGCCGCTTCGTCAATGTTATCAATGTCATTCGGACCAAAGCTGTAGTCAGCCTCAAATCTTCCGTTGGAATGATTAAACTTTTATTTATTATTCCTACTGTGAATCGTAATGTTTTAACATAAAGAAATTATTAATTCTTCCTTTCTTCAGCCTTCGGTCATTGCATATTTATCCTCTGAAGTAAACGAAACCGTTAGATAAAAACCGGAAGTAATTGAAATATTATAAATGGGACGAGAATGATTTGAGGCCGAAAGAAAAAAATGGCCATCGACTCGTTTCTTTGTCACATCAGCGCTTTTTCATACACGAAATTAAGGTCAAATCGTAACCAAGCTCAAACACTAAGATTTGTTTTCAATCCCCGAATTATAATCCCATGTTCACTCTGAGAGTACATGCCGGTGTTACATACACATTTTTCCCCCCGGAAAAATGAGTATATACTCAGTTTCCCCCCCCGGAAAAATGAGTATATACTGAATTTTCCCCCCGGAAAACCAAGTATGTGTTAACACATACTCGTTTTTCCCCCCATACTAGTTTTTCCCCCTCTCCTATTTTAATAGGGTTTTTCTTGTGTACACTTCTATAAATGTATATGTTGGAAGACATAATAGTTAAATGTGGACGAAAGAGGGTATCAACAATGATGATAGTAATAACTAAGGCAAGCATGGAGTGAGAATGGATAAGGAGGTAGGAGGAAAGGATGGGAAAACACTTTTGAGTGATAAAGCGGTCTTTCTTAGTGCAAGTGAGAAAAACTTAAGTTTGCTAAGTGCTGGAAGGCACAACTGACAGGTATGAGGAAGAGGGAAGGAAGGAATATAAAGAGAAGAATAGAGAGGACGGAGGGAGAATGGTAAAAAGATGATGGAGAGAAAGGAGAGATAGAGGTATAAAATAAGGAGGAGTCAATATGGAAAAGGATGGAGATAGTGAGGAGGATAATGATGAGGAAGTAGTGAAACAAGTAGTGAAGAGGAGATTTGAAGGAAGAAGATAGAAAGGACGAAGTGACAAAGGTAAACAAGGAGGAGAGAAGTACAAGTAGTGAAGAAGATGTAATAAGGAGGAGGATGATGAGGACGGAGAAGATAATTAGGAAGAGGATGGAGGGAGAGAGGCAGTGAGGAGGAGGATTGAGAGGCAGTAAGGAGGAGGGAGAGAGGCAGCAAGGAGGAGGGAGAGAGGCAGTAAGGAGGAGGATTGAGAGGCAGTAAGGAGGAGGGAGAGAGGCAGTAAGGAGGAGGAGGGAGAGAGGTAGTGAGGAGGGAGAGAAGTAGAGAAGAGGAAGGATGGAGAGGTAGTGAGGAGGAGAATGGGAAGGAAGGAGGGAGAGAGGTTGTGAGGAGAGAGGTAGTGAGGAGGATGGAGAGAGATAGAGAGAGGTAGTGAGGAGGATGGAGAGGATGGAGGGAGAGAGGAAGTGGATGGAGAGGAAGGAGGGAGATAGGCAGTGAGGATGAGGAGGAGAATAGCAAGGAGGGAGAAAAGTAGAGAAGAGGAAGAAGGAGGGAGAGAGGTAGTGAGGATGATGGGAAGGAAGGAGGGAGAGAGATAGTGAGGAGGAGGAAGGAGGGGGAGAGGTAATGGAGAGGAATGAAGGTGAGGAAGTAGGGAGAGAGGCAGTGAGGAGGAGGATGGAGAGGAAGGGTGAGAAAGGTAGTGAGGAGAACAACTACTTTGATATATATTTCCCCCGACAATGCCTTCAGTGGTTCTTGAAAATCGATCAATCAGAATGTTCAAAGTCTCCTATCGATCTGCACCAAAATAACAACACTTGTGTAGTACCTCATATTGAACACCCTCAAAGTTAAATTGCTTGATTATGTTCAGTGGTTCTCAAGGAGATGACGAAAATGTAATTCATAGGTTTTCAAAGCAATTTTCACCTCCGCTGTCGACCATTTTGAATTTCCGATCGGCATAAAAAGCATTATCACCTGTTAAGGACTCTGAAATTTCAAGACAATGTTTACAACCATAATATGCAGGTCAAGTTCAATTTCAGCCAGATCCCATATACGGCTTAGAAGTTAGGCCTACTTAGCTGAAAGCGGAGAACTCCGTGTCCTCAGACACATTCTTCTTTTATTTATTTTTACGAATCGCATGAAAAGTAACAACACTTGCGTAGGATATAATAGTGAACACCTCTGCCAAGTGTGGTTAAATTCTGTTCAGTGTTTTTCAAGTAGACCATGAAAATGTTGCTTTACATATGGTCTTAAAGCAAACTTTGATCTCCACTGGCAACGATTTTGAATTTCCGATGGGCTCAAAAAGTAACAAGACCTGTCAAGGACCTTAAAATGAACATACAAATCACGTTCCATACCATCGCTTCAGTGGTTCTTGAAAAAAGAATTTTCAATTTTCGAAGAGCTCAAAAAGTAACAAGACCTGCTAAGGACCTTAAAATGAACATACAAATCATGTTTCCATACCATCGCTTCAGTGGTTCTTGAAAAAAGATTATTGAAAATCTAACAATGTTTCCAATGTCTCCTGATGACCATTTTTTTACGAATCAGCATAAAACGTAGCAAAATTGGTGTAGGATAGGACTTCATAGTGAACAACTCTGCCAAGCGTGGTTTAATTCTGCTCAGTGGTTCTCAAGAAGATCCAAATGTGAAATATTAACGGATGACGGACAAGTGATGGCACAAGATCACCCTGACTGTTTAGTCAGGTGAGCTAAAATACAAAAGGAGACCAAATGAACAATTTATTGAATAAAGAACAATGCATTTAACCTTTCTGAAAAAAAGAACAGAAACTAGTAATAATCAATATTCAAATAGTTATCATCACATCGCTGGTATACCTATTAAGTACCAATCCAGTTAAGAATTATGCAATAGGTGATTCATTGGTTGAGAGCTTACATATTTTTTGTTTGTGTGTTTTGTTTAGAATACAATACCATATGCATGTGGTTCTTTTTACAAATAAACCCTGTCATGGGAGATAAGAATTTAATACTAATAGAATGCATTGTAAAAAATAGACAAAGGGGGATACCTCTTAAATTTGTGAAGAAATACAACGGAACTTATTACACATTAAAGTTCGAGTTAAAGTTATGATTTGATTGATTTTTAAAATTTTACTGTTTTTTTGTTGTTTTTGTTTTGCAATTTTACTATTAAAGGCCATATTACCAAAAAAAATTATGTACATTGTATACGGCCTTGGATAGTAAAATGGCAAAAATCAATAAAAACAGCAAATACTCATGAATTCAAGCCCATGTCTTCTCCTATAACCAATTGGTCCACCGACAAATCTCCATATAATCAAACATATATACACTGTACAATGCATTTATGGACAAAATTGTTTCAAATCCTTTCAAATTCAATCATGCAAAATGAAAAAAAAGGTATTGTCCGCATGAGTAAATGATAAAATATAATCAAGCACTAAAACTTTTTTTATGCGACTGCAAAATGGATGGCAAAATTGATGGTAAATTTTAATTTTAATATAAATTTTTTCCTTTGTATAAACTTTGTGGTTTTTTTTTTTATTCCCGGTTCA
>MJUT01061941.1:186923-204726 GCA_002080005.1 Gigantidas platifrons
GACAAGGTGAGAGAGAGTTGTAAAATAAATGGATTAGGGATGTAGAGAACAGAGCTTATTTTGTTAGTTAATTATACATCAAAAAGACCGATTAGGGGAAATTAACACATGATTGACAAGGTGAGAGAGAGTTGTAAAATAAATCGATTACGGATGTAGAAAACAGAGAATACATTTTGTTTTTTTGACACGAGAAAGAGAATGCATGACTGCAACAAAACTATTATTATGTGGTTTCTTTCCTCGCTTGCCACGCTGATAACGTGTTGTTCGCGAATGCCGAGATGGACAATTTGGCTGGCCACGTTCGGCCGCGAGGAGATCGCGGACTTCCCGATACCAATTATTCAATTTCCGCGCCGCGATCGTCCCAGAGAACGCGCGGACTTGGCGTAATCCATCCTGTCTGTAGTGTACCTCATATGTGATATTTTTAACTTATGTCAATTCCTGATACAATGTTATATTTACCTCTTGTGATATTTAACTTTAACGGTGACTTCCTGATACAATGTTATACTTAATTTACCTCATGTGATGTTTTTAACTTAGGTGAATTCCTGATACAATGTTATATTTACCTCATGTGATATTTAACTTATGTGAATTCCTGATACAATGTTATATTTACCTCATATGATATTTAACTTAGGCACACAGTTGTTAACAGACATCAGCAACCTGCTATACTATTTTATGTTCACTATTGTGATACAAAGTTATAATAATCTCTTGTGATATTTAACTTAGGTACACAGTTGTTAACAGATATCAACAATCAAAAGACAATCTCACTATGTTATATTTACCTTATGTGATATTTAACTTAGACACACAGTTGTTAACAGATATCAACAATCAAAAGACAATCTCACTATGTTATATTTACCTTATGTGATATTTAACTTAGGTACACAGTTGTTAACAGATATCAACAATCAAAAGACAATCTCACTATGTTATATTTACCTTATGTGATATTTAACTTAGGTACACAGTTGTTAACAGATATCAACAATCAAAAGACAATCTCACTATGTTATATTTACCTTATGTGATATTTAACTTAGGCACACAGTTGTTAACAGACATCAACAATCAAAAGACAATCTCACTATGGGAAATCCAGGCCAAGCTAAGGATTAAAATATTGTGTGCAACCTACGTCAATGTGAAAGAATTGGGAAAGGTAAGTTACCAGTTTATATTTCATAAATGTCCCATAAAAAGTGATAAAATTACTGGTGGTTGAACTTCATCATAAGGTTTGTGCAGCTAACTAGTTCTACAATTTTTCATGTAGAACTTTCTAGCTTTGAAAGATGTTTTTATATATGTTGGAGATGTAGATGTGGTTAAGATTAAGATTTTGGTCAATATTTCACAAAATTACAGTTTGTTCAATATGGTCATTTTTCCCAAATATTTCTATGGTACAGTTTTCCTTTTTGAACTTTATTGCCATGCAGGATGTTTTTATCTATCTTAAAGATGTGGTCATGAGTAAGAATTTGCTTACTTTTTCAAAACATTATTAGATGTTAAGCACAATTTATTGAATCAGATTGTGCAAGGTTAATTCAGCCAAATACTTTTTAATTTTTCCATGAAGAACTGTTTCAAAACTAGATAATTGGTTCAACTTGCTTGTCTACTTAAATGTGTCATAATTGGTTCAACTTGCTTGTCTACTTAAATGTGTCATAATTGGTTCAACTTGCCTGTCTACTTAAATGTATCATAATTGGTTCAACTTGCTTGTCTACTTAAATGTGTCATAATTGGTTCAACTTGCTTGTCTACTTAAATGTGTCATAATTGGTTCAACTTGCTTGTCTACTTCAATGTGTCATAATTGGTTCAACTTGCTTGTCTACTTAAATGTGTCATAATTGGTTCAACTTGCTTGTCTACTTAAATGTGTCATAATTGGTTCAACTTGCCTGTCTACTTAAATATGTCATAATTGGTTCAACTTGCTTGTCTACTTAAATGTGTCATAATTGGTTAAACTTGCCTGTCTACTTAAATGTGTCATAATTGGTTCAACTTGCTTGTCTACTTAAATGTGTCATAATTGGTTCAACTTGCTTGTCTACTTAAATGTGTCATAATTGGTTCAACTTGCTTGTCCACTTCAATGTGTCATAATTGGTTCAACTTGCTTGTCTACTTAAATGTGTCATAATTGGTTCAACTTGCTTGTCTACTTAAATGTGTCATAATTGGTTCAACTTACCTGTCTACTTAAATGTGTCATAATTGGTTCAACTTGCTTGTCTACTTAAATGTGTCATAGCCGGGGCATCAATAGTGCCTTACATACCCCGACATTAGGAATGTAGTTTAACTTAAATGTGTCATAGCCGGGGCATCAATAGTGCCTTACAGACCCAGACGTCATAGCCGGGGCATCAATAGTGCCTTACAGACCCAGACGTCATAGCTGGGGCATCAATAGTGCCTTACAGACCCAGACGTCATAGCCGGGGCATCAATAGTACCTTACTGACCCAGACATTAGGAATGTAGTTTAACTTCAAACTGATAAACAATACAGTAGTTCCCCTCTTATAAGTCTGCCCCTTCTGCTGATGGGGACAGTTCAGTAGTATTTCTCTATATCATGTGGTTGGAGTGACCTTAGAGGCCATCGTGGTCTTGATAGTATGGTAGTTAGATTTATAACTAACTGTGCAATCAGTGACTAACGACAGGTTGATGGTTTTCTCCGGATACTCCAGTTTCCTCCTCCAATAAACTAACCGCCACGATATAACTTAAATTTTGTAGAAAGTGGCGTTAAACACCACATCCCTAACTCTAAGCCTGGAGTGACCTTATTTAAGGTCAGACCATTGTAATCATTTATGAGATAGCTGAGGAGGAGGCCTAGCACAATTCTAGTTCTTTTTTTTTTTATTTCAGATCTATGTTAAAGCTGGTATTTTCCATGGAACAGAACCTTTATGTGGAACTCAAGATACAAAACATGTTGACTCTAACAATCCTCAGTGGCATGAGTGGCTGGAATTCCTAGAAATACAGGACATACCTCGAAGTGCTAGGCTGTGTTTATCTATATGTTATATTTCGAGGAAAAGACGAGTAAGTATAAAACTGTGTTAGCACTATAGGTCGTCACAAGATAGGGAGAATTGTTGTCATACTAATAGCCACTTTAGTGATCATGAGAGTTGCTGTAGTGAAAAAAAGTGACACGTTTTGTTGACTCAAGGCAAAAAGTATGAGTATGATTCAGATGATATAGCATATGTAACAGGGCTCACCAAACCAGGCGAAGTGGGCGACTTTTTTGCCTTGGTTTCAATGAAATCGCCCAATTTCTGTCAAAAAGCGAAGTTTTAGTCGCCCTGTCAGGTTTCAAGTAGTATTTTTTTCACCAATAATCATACTTTTTCTTCAATATTCACATAAAAGGAGCTCCCATATTCCTGAAATTTGACCCATACAGGGATTGATGTTCAATATTTTATTCCAAACTCGTTAATTGCATCCTTTTTAAGATCATTGTGCAGCACGTTCGTTTTGTGAAAGGTAGGGGGACATGCGGTAGTGGGGAAAGAAATGTTAAAATTTTGATCGATTTTTGGAAGTCTCCCAGATTTTCCCTCACGTCGCTCTCAAGTCAACTGAGAGAGAAGTCAAGTCGCCCTGTTTTTACTATGTGTGGTGAGCCCTGTGTAAATATACAAAACCAAGTAGAAAGACAGATATGTTTGGGGTTCCCATGAATTGTTCAGCTGTTCTTTATAAATATGTACATTTCTGGTACCATTTTTTATTTAGTCCCTATATATAGCAGTAAGCTATTAAATATGTGGGGAGACAGACTGAT
Organism: Gigantidas platifrons; assembly: GCA_002080005.1. Classification (NCBI taxonomy): domain Eukaryota; kingdom Metazoa; phylum Mollusca; class Bivalvia; order Mytilida; family Modiolidae; genus Gigantidas; species Gigantidas platifrons. Next base: position 190,783 of record MJUT01061941.1, read on the forward strand.
ACTTAGGAGTAAGCTAATATGTGGGGAGACAGACTGATACTTAGGAAGAACCAACAAGCTGCAATAACCTATTTTGTTCCTCAATTTTAACACAAGTGGTGCTGAAGTTATCATTTAAAAAATTGAAAAATATATTTTAGGCATGCTCTTTTTACCTATTATTACATACATCATAATCCACTTACACTTTTTTTTCAGGAAACCTCATCTCTTGGATGGGCCAATCTTCAACTGTTTGATTTTAATGACAGATTATTAAATGAGAAAGTCAGTCTAAACTTATGGCCTCTGCCTCAGGGAATGGATGAATTACTGAATTATGTTGGTCTTCCAGGTAAGTACAATTACTATTATTTTTATATGACTGCCAAATTTACGAGATCATATGGGCATTTCGTTGGTTTTTTCCATCAACGGACACAAACACAATGTTGGTTTTTTTCCATCAACGGACACAAACACAATGTTGGTTTTTTCCATCAACGGACACAAACACAATGTTGGTTTTTTCCATCAACGGACACAAATACAATGTTGGTTTTTTCCATCAACGGACACAAACACAATGTTGGTTTTTTTCCATCAACAGACACAAACACAATGTTGGTTTTTTCCATCAACAGACACAAACACAATGTTGGTTTTTTTTCATCAACGGACACAAACACAATGTTGGTTTTTTCCATCAACGGACACAAACACAATGTTAGTTTTTTCCATCAACAGACACAAACACAATGTTGGTTTTTTCCATCAACCGACACAAGCACAATGTTGGTTTTTTCCATCAACAGACACAAACACAATGTTGGTTTTTTTCATCAACGGACACAAACACAATGTTGGTTTTTTTCATCAACGGACACAAACACAATGTTGGTTTTTTCCATCAACGGACACAAACACAATGTTGGTTTTTTCCATCAACGGACACAAACACAATGTTGGTTTTTTCCATCAACAGACACAAACACAATGTTGGTTTTTTTCATCAACGGACACAAACACAATGTTGGTTTTTTCCATCATCGGACACAAACACAATGTTGGTTTTTTCCATCAACAGACACAAACACAATGTTGGTTTTTTCCATCAACAGACACAAACACAATGTTGGTTTTTTCCATCAACAGACACAAATACAATGTTGGTTTTTTCCATCAACAGACACAAACACAATGTTGGTTTTTTCCATCAACGGACACAAACACAATGTTGGTTTTTTTCCATCAACAGACACAAACACAATGTTGGTTTTTTCCATCAACAGACACAAACACAATGTTGGTTTTTTCCATCAACAGACACAAACACAATGTTGGTTTTTTCCATCAACAGACACAAATACAATGTTGGTTTTTTCCATCAACAGACACAAACACAATGTTGGTTTTTTCCATCAACGGACACAAACACAATGTTGGTTTTTTCCATCAACAGACATAAATACAATGTTGGTTTTTTCCATCAACAGACACAAACACAATGTTGGTTTTTTCCATCAACGGACACAAACACAATGTTGTTTTTTTTCCATCAACGGACACAAACACAATGTTGGTTTTTTCAACAATGACATAAATTCTACCTGACTGATCCTTCTGAAATTTTATCGCAATGATCCTTGGGCATAGAATAAAAGTTAGCATTGAATTTTGGATTCTAGTCCAACCAGTGCATGAGGAAACCTGGTCAACTTGCTGCAGTCATATCATGCTGCTCCCAGTGTAACCCTTTATTTATTTGAGTCTCATTTGTGTGCATATTTGCCATTGAATTCTATAAAAAAAAAATCTACCAACGATATGCTTTAAGTTTTACTGTTTCCGAGATATTAGTGGGCCACACACCAAATTATTATTATTATTTTTTTAATCGACTGATTTAATCTAGTGATAACTTACTGGATACTTATTTCCAGTTAAGCTGGTGCAGAGAGAAGATCTTGTCGAATTGCTGCAGTCGTCGTATCATGCTATGCCTGGCATACCATTTATTGGAGGAGTTAATGCCCTTTTTAACTAAGAATATATCATAAAATAATTTGTACACACAGCTCTTTATACATTTTAAATGTGAATTACAAGGTATTTTTCCCAAAAGATGAAAGAAAGTGGGGGGAGGTACATGTGTTTTTGGAGAATGGAGAAGACTTCTTAAATTGGAAAAAAAAACTTGTGTCCGATCCTAGTTTGTTATATTTTGCAAATAAAATATGTTTACACTAAAAAAAGAATATGCTTTTGTATCAAATATAACCTTTAATAAACCTAACAATTTTTGACAGGTTCTAATCCAGACAAGGAAACGCTGTGTTTAGAAGTAGAGTTTGACAGATTCAGTCCTGCTGTATCATACCCACCAGAGGTACAGATAGAAGAACTAGCAGCTTTTGCCACGAGCAAGGAATCTCCTCTAATTAATCTGGTTTGTATTTTGACACAGAGTTTTAGAAATGGGGTTGTAGATGTTTAGAGGGCCCGGGTAGCTCAGTGAGTTAGGTAGTTGGATTACCTAAGAACTCATACAAACCTATCACCAGTACGACGTGGGTTTGCACCCGGCTTTGTAAATTACAAAAAAGGGTGTACTCGACTCTCAGCCGCAAGCGATATAGTTTATCAGTTGCTTGCCCATGGTCTGTGGTTCTCTCTTCCACCACTAAAACTGGTCGCCATGATATGGCTGAAATATTGTTATTTGATTTATTGTGTGTAACGCCACCTTCAGCAATATTTCAACCATATCATGGCGACCAGTTTTAGTGGTGGAAGAAGCCGGAGAGAACCACCGACCATGGGCAAGCAACTGGTAAACTTTATCACTTGCGGCTGCGTGTAGAGTCCACCCTTTTTTGTAAATTACAAAGCCAGGTGCAAACCCACGCCGTATTGGTAATAGGCTTATATGAGTTGTTAGGTAATCCAACTACCTAACTCATTAAGCCACCAGAGCCCTCGAAATATTGTTGAAAGTGGTGTTAAACACCAAAAATCTAATAAAAAATCATGTAGATGTTTAGGAAACAGTGTATATGACAGAAGCTGAGAAAACAAAATCTGTAAAAAGCAAGATTCCTATGGCATATACAGAAGATCCTTTCATATTTTTCAGATTTAAAGAAACCAACACAGGGCTGTTGAATTTCCATATCTGACTTGTACATAGAACCTGTCGGACAAGTAGACTCTCCTGCTTAGCTAAAAATAACAAGGCATAATAATGTCTTATTAAAGTATTCTGGAAACACAATCCCTCAAATAATATTATATCTTCAGATAACTTGCCCGCGGAACATTTCCGTATTTCGACACCCCTGCAACACAAGCAAAATGCATTATTGTCTTTGAATGTCTGGCAGGAGTAATAGAAACCTACTTTTGTATACTATATTATTTTGTCAATACCTCTGCTGGTGTACTATTTATTAACCCCCAAGGATATCATCTGTTCAGTAGTCAGTGTTTTGCTACTGTAGTAGTTTATTAGATATATAGTCAAACCTGTATTAAGAAGACACCTTTGGGACAAATAAAATGTGGCCTTATAAGACAGGTGACCTCTTAAAAGAGGTTCAATTCATATGAAATTTTCTATGACAGGACAAGAAAAAGATGACCTTTTAATACAGGTGACTGCTTAAGAGAGGTGACTGCATGGGCAGGTTTAACTGTATTTATGTTTGAAATTGAAAGTTCCTAAATACTGTGGATTCATTTATTTTCGTGGGTACCAATTTTCATGGATGTAGAAAAGTATGAGGTTTCGAGGATATTTAATTTCGTGGTTTCGCCATTTCTTTAGTAACAAGTCAACTGAAAAATTGCAGTACGTTTGATACTTAAATTCGTGGTTTGCCTGTTCCCACGAAATCCACGAAAATTGGTATCCCACGAATAATAATGAATCCACAGTAATGTAAATGATTTAGACTAAGGTCAATATTCCTCTGACATAGATGACCTTAATCAATTTTGAAGGTCATTCCAAAAACATGTGCACACTAAATTAGATATATCTGTTTTTATTGCCACAGGCTGAAAGTGTGCTCTCAAATATTGTTGTGGTGATAGGCACTGATGACATACGTCTAGATTTAAATCCAACCTATCACACGATAGTCACCACTTTGTCTCCTATATCTAGATATTTATAAACTTTACAGGACCCACCACATGTTCAAGTCAAAGAACAGGCTATGGTTGATGATATAATCAGTCGAGATCCACTGTCTGAAATATCAGAACAGGAAATAGAAATTTTATGGAAATTAAGGTATGATTATTTGTTATTGTCGGTGAAAATATGAAGTTTATTGATAAATAGTTGTTGTTTAACTTTTCATCAAAACCGCATCGATGGGGTAATGGTTAGCATGCTCGCCTTGACTGTGGTAGATAATGGGTCTGAGCCCTGATTGGACTAAACCAGACTATGAAATTGGTATTTGTTCCTTCTCCAATAATCAAGCAGCATTCACGAGAAAGGACAAAGACTGTTTGGCTCGGAATCAGGATAATGTGTCCGAGTGGGGAGAAATGTCTATCCACGGACTGTTATTTCAGGGAGCTAGCACTAAAAAAATCCAACTAAGCGTGTTGGTCTAGTACAATGAGAACTTTATCATCATTCAAAATTAACTTGTCCTCGCCATGATATATCTGAAAAATTGCTGAATTGGCATTAAACAACAATCACTCACTCACTCCAAAGCTTAACAAGTATCAATGATTAACTTTTTAGGTGTTCTCAATAAATGATTGTACTAATTAAGGTAATTAATCATTGAATAATTAACTAATTAATCGTAAAATGTTTAAAAAAAAAAAAAAAAATCACAGCATTACAAAACAACCAAAATGTTTTCCAATAAATTCCTATTCTGTAATATTAATGCATGAATTATTACAGATCGGAACTGACAATTCAGATTGACCGATGTTAAATAAACAGTCAATATTATTATAAAATCATTTGTCCTTTGTGACAAAGGTGATCGTTGAATACAACATATGACCTGACAATTACATTACCTGTTGAAAACATGTAAAGAATACAAAACAATTCTGATGTGACATTAAGAAATTCTATAAGCTCAAGTTACTTTGATCAGTGAAACCAGAAAAAAGATAATCGAAACCTGTAGAAACCAAACATTAAATACAGCTCCAATGTTGAAAATCTTTGTAAATTTAACCTTTATAAATCAAAGACCTGTCTATTCCAATCACAAAAGTTTGTCCCGGGGAGGTTCTCTTTAGACAGGTTTCACTGTGTTATTGTGAAAATTTGATTAATGCCAATTATCTCTTACCCCAGAAATCTTGATTCATCAATCTGACAACTGCGTTGGTGGGTTAATGGTTAGCGTGCTCGCCTCAATTACCCCAAATCAGCTCAAACCCAAGACTATAAAAATGTTTGCGTCTCAGCTAAGCACACATCATTAAGGAGAAAGAACAAAGACGAGCGGCTCTGAATCAGGATAATGTGTCTGAATGGGGCAACATGTCTATCCGTGGACTGTTGTTTCAATGAGCTAGCACTATTCAATTCCAACTAAGCGTTTTGGTCTAGTAGAAAGCTGACCTCTTCATCATTTTATTGAAAATTACCTTGTTCTTGCCATGATATAGCTGAAAAATTACCTTGTTCTTGCCATGATATAGCTGAAAAATTTGAAAGCCAATTATCTCTTACCCCAGAAATCTTGACTCTTCAATCTGACTAATCTGATGTTATTTGACAGGGAGTATTGTATACAGTGTCCTCAGTCACTGCCTAAGCTACTGCATGCAGTAAAATGGAACGAGAGGGAATACGTAGCACAGTTGTACATGATGTTACGGAGATGGCCGAGACTAAAACCAGAGGTGGCAATGGAACTGCTGGACTGTGCCTACCCTGATCTCAGAGTGAGGAAGTATGCTGTCACGTGTCTAGAACATGGTTTTACCGATGATAAATTGCAACAGTATATGTTACAATTAGTGCAGGTAAAAAAATAAGATGAAAGTTTTTGTTCTTGAAAGATAGATGAAGGTTATTATTCTATAAGACTGAAGAAAGTAAGGCAATTCAAAAAGGAAGATGAAAATGAAAATTAACTAAGTGAATTATATATACATTTTAGCAAACTGTGTCAACTGTATGAATCTTCTCAATGAGTAATCTCCCTTTGATAAAGGTGTAATTGGAGGGGGATTTAGTGTAGTGACCAGTTGTCTCGTTTTTGTACCTTTTATGTGTAGTTAATGAGTTAACATATTACTACAGTAAAAGTATGTATGAGTTGTAGCTCTCTTGATGCTCAAACATTAGTTATGTATTAAGGACAGAAAAATGTAATATGGTGAAACCTGTCTCAGCCGAACCTCACCAGGACCAACTTTTATGTTCAGAATAGACAGTGAAACCTGTCTCAGCTGAACCTCATCAGGATCAACTTTTATGTTCAGAATAGACAGTGAAACCTGTCTCAGCCGAACCTCATCAGGACCAACTTTTATATTCAGAATAGACAGTGAAACCTGTCTAAGCCGAACCTCATCAGGACCAACTTTTATGTTCAGAATAGACAGTGAAACCTGTCTCAGCCGAACCTCATCAGGACCAACTTTTATGTTTGGTTTATACAGGTTAAATTAACAAAGGTTTTCTTATTTTGAGACTTTATATAAAGTTCGGTATATAAAGGATTCTGTTTTATTCAGAGTTCAGTATAGACAGGTTTCACTGTTGTGGGTGTTTGATTTTGTAAGGTCTGTCTCACCCTCCCATATTCCTTCTAATGGAGTAGTTGTACATATGGGGTTCCCACGCATCCTGGAAAATGGAAAATATCCTGGAATTTCGTTATACACGTTCATGGTCGGGAAATGTCCTTGAAAATTAAAAAAATGGTAAAAATTCGGTATTTACCCTGGATATCTTTATTGAAAGCGTAATTTTTTAACCACCGGAAGTTCTGATGCAATTTGTCAATTTCGAGTTACTTCCCTTGGTCCGATAATTAATTCGTTCCTTGCTTTATTCGTCCCAATAATAATAAAAGCATCTACAATAGGCCAAAAAAAAGGGACGAAAGGCATAGGGACAAATTGATAACTTGAATCTGAATCTGCAATGTGTTTGTAGAAGTAGTGCAGGTCAATGTTACATGAATTAGTTCCGATGATGGCGATCAATATTCAATCACATGTGAAGAAATCCATGATAATTACAAAATACTTGCTCAGTGGCAAATAACGAACAAGAAAACTTATCCTTGAAAACTGAAAAAGTCCTGGAAAAATCATGGAAAAACCCTGGAATTTCATATCTGGAAAAGAGTGGGAACCCTGTAACATACAACATACAGATTAGTTATTATTATATTGTGTGGTCTGGTTCTTTTTGACATTAATATATAAAATATTATGTTTTTATTAGGCACTAAAGTTTGAACCATACCTAGACAACCCTATTACCAGATTTCTGTTGAAGAGAGCATTACAGAATCAAAAGACAGGACAGATCTTTTTCTGGCATCTCAAGTAAGTGACAGGGAAAAAGAATATCTGTAAATTATATCCATGTTCTGATTTCTGATTTCTGAAATCTCAATTTTATCAGAAATTGCATTATTTTGAATTATGAGCACAGGGTTCCCAACTCTGCAGAGAAATAAAAGTAATGAGAATAGCTGGATACAAATAACAAACACAGAATTAGGAGTGAGACTAGGTGTTGTGAAAGACTATTAGTTTGAAAAGAAAGTCTAAACAGCATTGGTCAACAATTCCACAAATATCAACAAAATGTGCAATCACCTCTTAGGGCTGTTCCATTTAAATATACCTGGGAGAGGGGAACACCACTTATTTCAGACCCCCTCCCCACCCCCACCAATAGGGAAAAAACCCACCCAACATAAAAAATATGGTTTCACCCCCACAACCAACAGAAAAAAAAAAATGGGGTTTCTCCCCTCCCAGGTAGACTTAAATACAACAATCCTTACCTAAGATCATTGAACATAAAAAAGACCATGACATATGGCATTTGAAATCCAGGTCCTGGCTTGGGACAGGCACAAACATGTGGAGGAGTTAAACCTGTTAATGGGATCCCATCCCTCCCCCTCTGATGATTGGATCTCTAAACAACAAGGTAGGTGTTGGTGATTACATATTTTTCATGATTGGGAATCAGAGGTATCTATGACCCTTCTCTTCATTAGGAGCTATTTTCTATTATTATTTTTTTTTGCAGGTCAGAAATTCACCAACCATCCATTCAGATAAGATTTGGTTTAGTTCTGGAATCATTTTGTCGTGGATGTGGACCATACCTTAAGATGTTAACAAAGCAGGTGGAAGCCTTAGATAAACTGACCAAACTTACTGATATGATAAAGAATGAAGTTAAAGATGTATGTATATATACTGATTAATATAGAATAATGGCAGCTGATAGGTCGAGACAGACATTATCGCTAGTGTAGCAGAGAGTCTGATGGGACGAGCTGTGATAATGTATGTCGAGACTTTCACAATTTACATTATTATTTTTATCGATAACGTCATAATGTGACGTCACACAGACTGATGATGTTCAATATTGATGCTGACAATATCCCACGGGATCAAAGGAAAAATGTGTAAATTGCTGATAAATATGAAGTATAAAATCAATTCATTTAATTCAAATAAATATCATAGGCCTTGATGGTCGAGTGGTTATGGTTGTTGACTCTGACCACATACCTAAAACAACAGACATGAGACTGAGCCCATATACCCACATCAAGTGTTTTACTGGTCAGTTTGTAAGAAATTTCAAGACATTCTTCCCCCAATATGTCTTAAAGTCATGATATAGCTGTAATTGTTGAAAGTGACGATCAACACTCAAAACCAACCCTTATAAATATCAAGATAGCAAAAGAATTATTGTTATGTTGATATCACTTCCCAGCCATTCATTAGCTTCAATTATTATACCTCAGTATATACTTTCTTAAAGCTTTTTTAAAGAAATAAAAATGCTATTGTTTCACATTTTTAACACTGAGACTATTGACCGGTCAATAGTTTTCAAGACTATTGACTGCCGCTGAACTATTTACTGGCAATTTAAAAAACATGTTTATTGTTGTTATTTTTTCTTAATATTACTATTAAGAACTTCTATTTGTGTCTTTTTAATAGCCATATTTTCTCAGATTTCCTAGATTGCCTTTGTTATAATAAAACACTTATTTACTGGCTATTCGGACAATAGCAAGTTTATTGTCCCCTTCGACACCAACTATTTCCCTTCGCTTCGCGTCGGGAAATAGTTGGTGTCTCGGTGGACAATAAACTTGCTATTGTCCTCATAGCCAGTAAATAGGTGTATACTATTAAAAACTTAGTGCATAAGAAAGGGCAGACTTTCACAAGTCACTGAAATACATTATCACAAATTTGTATCAAGTACATGTCACTGTGGACAGGAATTAATCTTACCAATATAGGTTGCATTGGCAGTACCATGTGATTGTTGCCACGACGTCCTCTTGTTAAAAGTATTACAGCATGTGTAACTTATTTGTCATATCTATATTTTACCAGTATTTTATTAAGTCTAATATCTTATGTTTACTATATTTCAGGATAATAATGAGATGATGAAGTGTTTGTATGCACAGTTACAACAACCAGATTACCAGGATGGACTTAAAAGTTTCTTATCTCCCCTGGATAACAGTCACATTCTAGGTGATCTAAAGTGAGTACAATGGTTATCTCCCCTAGATAACAGTCACATTCTAGGTTATCTAAAGTAAGTACAGTGATTATCTTCCCTGGTATCAGTGGCATACTTGGTGATCTGTATCATGTACAAAGATTGCCATATTCTTTGAAATTTAAAGTACATTGATTATCTCCCCTGGATAACAGTCACATACTTATGAGGTCTAAACTTAAATGAATAAAGATTATTTTCCTTTACAGTTATCCTTCTAATAATACCCCTCTCACCTTAGACTGTCCATTGTATAAAGTTATTTTCCCCATGAATTTTGTTAAACGATATACTTATTCCTCAATACTTGTTAATTTGTTTTTAGATCACATAGCCAAAGCCATTTAATACAGAAGGGGAATAGTCGTTTAGAAGTGGCCTACTTGAACATTTATAAAAATTGTTTCTCTATAATGTATTTGCTTCACATAACTGATGAATTTCTAGCTGTAAGAACTTCAATAGGAAATGTGTCTGACTGTTATACAATGTATATTACAATATAATTTTTCCATTTTTAGCTCACCTTGCCAAAGGCAATGTGAGCTTTTGCCATCACTTGGCGTCCGTTGTCCGTTAACTTTTGACATTTTTATCTTCTCTGAAACCCCTCAGCCAAATGAACTGAAACTTGGTATGAAGCATCTATGGAAGGTCCTCTATAAAGATTGCTAATTTTATCCGATCCAATTAACAAACATGGCCGCCACAGGCAATTCTTGTTTCTGATTGGCCCATTTTTTTAAATCTTCTCCTCTGAAACCGTTTGGCCAAATGAACCGAAACTTTGTAAGAAGCATCTATGGAAGGTCCTCTATAAAGATTGCTCATTTTGTCCCCATCTGTTAACAAACATGGCCGCCACAGATTACTCTTGTTTCTGATTGGCCGATTTTTAAAATTCTTCTCCTCTGAAACTGGTAGGCCAAATGAACCGAAACTTGGTAGGAAACATCTATGGTCGATCCTCTATAAAGAATACTCATTTTGTACCGATCCATATACAAACATGGCCGCCACAGGTGATTCTTGTTTCTGATTGGTGTATTTCTAAAAATCTTCTCCTCTGAAACTGCATGGCCAAATGGTCCGAAATTTGGTAGGAAGCATCAATGGAAGATCCTGTATAAAGATTGCTCATTCCGTCCCGATCCATTAACAAACATGGCTGCCACAGACGATTCTTGTTTCTGATTGGTCTATTTCTGAAAAATCTTCTCCTCTAAAACCGCACGGCCAAATGATCTGAAACTGGGTAGGAATCATCTATGGAACGTCCTCTATAGCGATTGCTTATTTTTTCCCAATCCGTTAACAAACATGGCCGCCACAGACAATTCTTCTTTCTGATTGGTTGATTTCTAAAAAATATTCTCCTCTGAAACCGCTTTTCCAAATCAGCCAAAACTTGGTAGGAAGCATCTATGGAAGGTTCTCTATAAAGATTGCTCATTTTGTCCCGATCCATCAACTATCATGGCCGCCACAGGCAATTCTTGTTTCTGATTGGTCGATTTCTAAGCATCTTCTACTCTGACACAGCTTGGCCAAATAGACCGAAACTTGGTAGGAAGCATCTATGGAAGGTCCTCTATGGGAATTGCTCATTCCGTTTTGATCCGTTAACAAACATGACCATCATAGGCAATTCTTGTTTCTTATTGGTCGATTTCTAAAACAACTTTTCCTCTGAAACCACTTGGCCAAATGATATGAAACATGTAAGAAGCATCTATGGAAGGTCTTCTATAGAGATTGCCATTTCGTTTTGATCCATTAGCAAACATGGCTGCCACAGGTAATTCTTGTTTTAGATTGGTTGATTTCTAAAAATCTTCATCTCTGAAACTGCTTTGCCAAAACGAACCGAAATTTGGTGGGAAGCGCCTATAGGCTATGGAAGGTTCTGTATTAAGTTTCCTCAAAGCAGAATGAAAGGTGAGCGACATAGGCTCAGCTCAGTGCTGAGCCTCTAGTTAGCTTGTGTGGTCCAATGGGCCATGTGAGCTATTTCCAACACTTTATGTTTGTCTTCGTTGTCATATGTTACCATCATCTTTGAAACTAGGGGGCCAAATGAAAACAAACTTTGGAGGAACATTCCTTTTATTGACCTCATCATAATTTGTGATATTGTTGCTGAGAAAGTTTATAAAAGGATGCAAAGGAGAAGAAATGTATAAAATATCCTCGGAGAATCCACAAATCTGTTTGAACTCCTACGCTGTACAAAAATGATAATTGAATAATAAATTGTGATTTGTTGAGAGAATCAAGTCATTTCTATGTATGTGGCCAAGTAAATCAATGATTTTATGTAGCATCTAATATAGAACATTAAAATAGTGTTCCAGTGTCAAATTACAAATCAACACAATGAAAATTGTCTGAAGCGAACATTCTTGGGACCAGCTTTATGGTTGGCAGGTGTTCAGTTTTATAGGTTAAATTAACAAAGGTTTTCTTCATATGGACTTTTAATTATGTCTCCCCTTCGAACGAAGGGAGACATATTGTTTTAGTCTGATTTGTTTCTCTTCTGCTTCCGCTTCTTCTCAGCGAAGCTTGTCCGGACCATAACTTTTTTTGTATTTCCAGATAGGTCAATGATATTTGGTATGTGGGTGCATGACCATAAGGTGGTGTGTTGCGTACTGTAATGATCTTCGTGGGACTTTGACCGTTGACCTCAAGGTCAAATGGTTTTTTAAATAGTATTTTCTTGTCCGGGCCATAACATTTTTGTCTTTCAAGATAGGTCAATGATATTTGGTGGGTGGGTGCATGACCGTAAGGCGGTGTGTCGTGTACCGTAATGACCTTCATTGGACCTTGACCTTTGACCTCAAGGTCAAATAATTGTTTTTTTAAATAGTATTTTCTTGTCCGGGCCACAAAATTTTTGTCTTTCAAGATAGGTCAATGATATTTGGTATGTGAGTGCATGACCATAAGGCAGTGTGTCACATACCGTAATGACTTTTATTGGACTTTGACCTCAGGGTCAAAAAATGATTTTTTAAATAGTATTTTCTTGTCCGGGCCATAACATTTTTGTCTTTCGAGATAGGTTGTTGTACAGATGGTCGCATTAAGGGGAGACATAAGTTTTAGGTATCTAAAACAGTTCTTCCTAGTTAAAGTTTAGTTTATACAGGATTCTTGTATATTCAGGATTCGCTTTGGACAGGTTTCTTTGAATGATTCATTTTTTTTGTAATTTAGTTTATGCATTTATATTAATGTATGCCTGTCCATTTTTGATGTAAATCATAAACTAAGAAATCATTGTTGTATTTTTGCAGTATACACAAGTGTGCTGTTATGTCATCTAAGAAGAAACCACTGTGGCTGGACTTTAATAACCCTGACCCTCTGTCTGATATCTGGTTCCCTAACTATCAACTTATGTTTAAGAATGGAGATGGTAAGTTGGGTATTCTACAATGTTCAATCAGTGCCTATCACCACTGAAGTTGTGAGTTTGAATCCCGCTCATGGCAAGGTGTACTCGATACAACATTATGTGATAAAGTTTGTCAGTGACTTGCGACAGGTCGGTGATTTTCTCCGGTTTCTCTAGTTTCCTCCACCAATAAAACTGACCATTTCACTATAGCTGAAATATTGTTGAAAATGGCTTTAATCACCATAAACCGTTACCAATATTGTACAAGGAGTGGATATTTATAAACAGCCAAAACCTTGTTATAACCAGCAATTTAATAATTCTTCATTCAAACTATTGTCATAGATATTATTGTTAGTAATAAGCAATCGTTAAAATGTCAATTCAAACAAAATTAAATATTGTTGTAGGAATCTTGAAATTTTTAGCTCACCTGACCCTTTGGGTCAGGTGAGCTATTGCCATCACTTGGCGTCCATCGCCGTCGTCGTCTGTCGTTAGCTTTTCACATTTCAATCTTCTCCTCAGAAACCACTGAGCCAAATGGAACCAAACTTGGCAGGAATGTGTATCAGGAGGTCCTCTATAAAAATTATGCTTTTTGTTTCGATCAGGAATTCAACATGGCGGGCAGGGCCAATAATGTGTTTTGATTGGCTCAATTTTCAAAGATCTTCTTGTCAGAAACTACACAGCCAATGGAATTGTTTTATGGTGTGAAGGATCCTTGGGTGGTCCTCTACCAAAATTATGTTTTTGGTGC
>MJUT01061941.1:206146-229546 GCA_002080005.1 Gigantidas platifrons
ATGGCATGAATGGTCCTTAGGTGGTCAACTTTCAAAATTATGTCCTGTGAGCCCGACCTCCATCCAAGATTGCCGCAGTCAGCGGACATAGTTTTAACATAGGACCCTATGGGAAAATTGTTTAAAAGTCTTCCCTCTGAAACCAGTCAGCCAATTTAAAGCAAATATGGCATGGATGGTCCTTGGGTAGTATACTTTTAAAATTGTGTCTGGTGACTACTACCTCCATCCAAGATGGCTGCCATGAGCAGACATAGTTTTAACATAGAACCCTATGGGATTTGAATAGTAACTTAGATGTATTCGGCATGCAGACATTCTTAAGAGGACTTAGTTATGTCAGGTGAGCGATACAGGCTCATGTGAGCCTCTAGTTATTTTAATTTGTTGTAATTTTATGTACAGATTTATATACAATGGCATAATATACAATATTTTAATTAAAACCTTTTTCAATGATAATGGAAAATGTATGGAGATGACTAATATCACATTTTACAATTTTTTTAAATGATGATCTTATCTCAGAAATACAAGTTTTAGGAAAAAGTCTTTCTCCAGAAGCCACGAAAGAAGTTTTACTGGTATAACTAGTTATACGTGTATACTGTATAGATCTTGAATTATTGTATAAATTTCTGAACAACTTTTATGTTTTCAGTATAAAATAAACACATATGTGAATATAAGCAAAAAACGAACATGTTTATGGAACAAAAGATGTACAAATATGCAGTACCATTTACACATTAGCCAAAGATTATCTAGCTTTCATATTTTACAGATTTGAGACAAGATATGTTGACAGTACAACTAATTAGGGTGATGGACACATTGTGGAAAGATGAAGGCTTAGATCTAAGGTATGTCCTTACATAGGTTACTCCATCATGAGAAGTCATTTATGGTTTTTATTATACCCCCTCTCCACCCAAGGGAGCGGTATACTGTTTTACCTCTGTCCGTCCTTCCGTCCGTCTCAAAATATTTTTCGTCACATTTTTCTCAGCAACTATAGATGGCAGAAATCTGATATTTGGTCACAAGCTTCATATAGATACCCCATATCGTGGGAAGTGTTTTTGGACCCGTCATATTCCTACTTCCTCTTTCCCTACTTGGTTGGTTTTTATACATATTGAACATATATACAGGGGTATCATAATTGAACATTAGCTCACAGTTCATCTTGTTAGGTTTAGTTAGATAAATGAGTGATATGCTATAGTCAAACCCAGCAAGGCTGATAAAACATTTTTGATGCAAGATACTGGAGAATAAAACACCCAAAAATAATGAGAAATTGAATTAATCAGCAGAGAAATATTAACCAGATTTATTTTATATATAGATATAGTAGTTTATAGTAGGTAAAAATCATAACAACAATGAACAATAATATCTAATTAAAAACGAAGAATTCTAACAAGATTTGGAAAGAGAAAAGATGCTAAGCAAAATATATGTTTAGGGATAATAAAAAGACATGTGTACAAAACATCTGAACCTTCATACATGTACCTGTTTAACGTCGATGAATTTCATCATTGAAGACACTGTACAGGCTGTCAGGACCATGATTGTATGGTATTTGATTTACAACTACCAGTACCCATGCAGTCAGTGCCTATCACCACTAAAGTTGTGAGTTCAAATACCACTGTTAGCAAGGTTTACACGATACAACATTATGTGATAAAGTTAGTCAGTGTCTTGCAACAGGTCGGTGGGTACTCTGGTTTCTCCACCAATAAAATTGACCGTCACAATATAACTGAAATCTTGTTGAAAGTGACGTTATCATACCCCTAACCACTATCTTTTAATATATTTCAGGATGTCACCGTATGGTGTAGTATCTACTGGTAAAGGGCTAGGTGTAATAGAAATTGTAAGGGACTCAGACACTATTATGAATATTCAACAGAAGAACGGAATACGAGCAGCGGTACAGATGGATTCTTTCGGATTATATAATTGGATAATAACGCACAATAAAGACAGGTATGTTTGTGTCTGACAGTCAGATTTTTTTGTCATGAACAGAAAATAGCGATTCTTTGTAGTAATGTTTTTTATCATATATTTATGTATTGTAGTCCATTCAAGATTAAGGGCATAGATTGCTAAGTAGTTACAGTTGTTGATTTTTGATCACAGGCTTACCTCAGTAATGTGGGTTCTTTGTTTTCATTGTTGTTGATTTTTGATTACAGGCTTACCTCAATAATGTGGGTTCTTTGTTTTCATTGTTGTTGATTTTTGATCACAGGCTTACCTCAGGATCGTTTCTGCACGATAACTTTAGTTCTGTATATTGGATCTTTACCAAACTTGGCCACATGATTTCCCTGTGGAAGGGGAAGAACCCTATTTATTTTGGGGTCATTAGGTCAAAGGTCAAGGTCACCGTTACTATTAATAGAATTTTTGATAACAAGATCGTTTCCGCACGATATCTTTAGTTCTGTATGTTGGATTCTTGCCAAACTTGGCCACATGATTCCCCTGTGGAAAGGGAAAAACCCTATTTATTTTGGGGTCATCACCATTATATCGTTTGATGATTTATATAGACGGGCGTATTTTGTGATGCACACATTTCTTGTTAAGTTTCTTTTACCAAAGCTTATGACTTTTCAAGAAAATCACTTTCAAAATACTTAATGGATACAATAGATTTCATTAAACATGATATTGACATTTTCAGAAATGAAACGTGGAAAAAATAGTTCGTTTTTGCGGACATTGTGACGAATCGTGCAGTGAATGACGATCCCAAAAATATGTCCACTTAAAATACATACTGTGGCATTTTGAGTACGTCATACATTTGTAACTATAAAAAAAAAAGCATTATTGTTGATTGAATTCTTTGTCGGGATCATCATCTTTAACCAGGTAAATCAAGCCAGGTGAGATCAAAGATTATGCAATCAAAACAGAAATTCTATAATCCGTTGATTGGCTTGTAACATGTCATAAAATTGTCATTTTTGTGACTAATTAGTTTTAATCAGCAAATCAAGAAGAAGAGTCGATTGTTACAAACATTTTTCTACGATTTTTTGAAAATTCAAGTGACGAATTGGGTACAGGAAATACTCGTCACTTTCGAAAATCAATGGTCATTAACGAAAGTGACGAGCGCTAGCTGAATCACTGTTGTACCCTAAAATGAGTATTAAACAGTCCCTAGCCTGTAGTGGAGCAGTACTCTTTACTTCTGTCTATAAATGAGTATTAAACAGTCCCTAGCCTGTAGTGGAGCAGTACTCTTTACTTCTGTCTATAAATGAGTATTAAACAGTCCCTAGTCTGTAGTGGAGCAGTACTCTTTACTTCTGTCTATAAATGAGTATTAAACAGTCCCTAGCCTGTAGTGGAGCAGTACTCTTTACTTCTGTCTATAAATGCTACATCTTTGTCATCGTTTTATTTGGTGTATGCAATTTTATTTCCCAGATGCGGGGTTGTCAATAAGAAAACAAAATACAGGTAAAGTAATCTAAAAAAATACCATCAATGCACGAATTTCATGAAGACTTTGATACATCTCACACAATGGCAGATGTTAAATGTTTTAAACATATTATATAGTTTTATTAAATGACTTGTTTTCAGAGTTGATCAAGCCATAGATAATTTCACTAGATCTTGTGCTGGTTATTGTGTAGCTACATTTATACTGGGAATTAAAGATAGACACAATGGAAATATCATGGTCAGAAAAAATGGACAGGTATGTCATTATTTTTGTTATATATTTTATATAGCCACTGTTGAAATGATGTTATAGAGGATATTATCTATATAATACTTCAAAACAAACCGTCTCTAATTGGTGTATCCCTAAGCTGTCCATTGAAGTGACATGTATACAAATAACCTCCACAAACACCCCCCCCCCATTCAAAGTTTTTGCTCATTATAGATTTTGAATGCCAAAGTCAAATTTTGATGTTAATATTAATCTCCATTATGCAGCATTATTAGGATTTGTACAATAATACCCCCAGCAAAGCTATTCATAAAACTGGCCTCCCAAATCAGATACCGGCCACTTTTTACGCCTGATGATTCTATTCATTACTGGTTTTATTAACCATGACCCTTTAAACGGTCAAGGTAAATGAGTGTTCGACTTCTGGTCTGTTTTATTTATATCGTCTTCTAAAAATGTATACCTATTATTTATTATAGACGATATAAATAAACAGACCATAGTCGAGCACCCCTTTACGGTGGCCGTTTAAAGAGTCGTGGTTAATAAAACTAGTAATGATTAAATTCAACATGCGTAAAAAGTTCCCGGTAACTAATTTTGGTATCCAGCTTGTGCCTTGTCCGACCGCGATTAAATTATGTCGGGGCTCTCTATTTTGACCTTGAACCTATTCAAGGTGTATTCGAGTGGGATATCACGTACACAACACATGTACTTGACTGTTTACATTATTTGCATCGACTCAGTAACAATAGTTCGACTTCAAAGAGATTACATTTATGACGCAATAATCCATTTTAACCCAGCTTTTTTTCCGTATAAGATATCATTTGTGGATAGGCGACTAACGGAGAATAAGTTTAAAAAATTAATTGCTTGTAGATTTTTAATTTCATTTATTAACAATGTAAGATTGCAATACAAAAAATGCATCTTTGAGTGTAGATTTTGTTACTGGTTCGATTATTGCAATAAAATTGAAATGCACATAACCAGATTTGAGTAAAATTTTCTATTTATAATATCCCCCTTGATGCAGGTCAGATGTTCCTTTAAAATATAAATTAATTTTCTGTACAAAGCAAAAAAAAAAAAAAAAAACTGAAATACCAAAAACATGCATATTTCCTTTTATTTACAAGTTGAATTATTGTACAAGTTAGATACCGTACATTTCAAACAAAAGAACTGAGTATTATAGAATATGGAAAGCTTCTTTTTCCGCACTCGGACACAGGTAAAGGCCTGTGTACTCGTGCGGAAAAAGAAGCCTCCCAGATCCAATAAAGGACAGTTCTTTTGTTTGAAATGTACGGTATCCTATACATGTACAAAGGAAAGTCCCAGCGTTTATGGGGCTTTAGCCCCCGGGTTCAGTGTTTCACTCAGGCTGAAATGGGTGAATTTCAAAACAGACAAGTATTAGAATTATATCTCTTTGAAAGTTAGTCAGTACTGTAAGGAGATCTGCATAATATCATTCTGAGTGAGCAAGTGATTGTTGTTTGTAACCAACTCAGCTATATCATGGCGAAAACAAGTTAATTTTCAATGAAATGATGATGAGGTCCGCTTTGTACTAGACCAACACGCTTAGTTGAATTTTTATATTGCTAGCTCACTGAAACAACAGTCCGAGGATACACATGTCGCCCCACACATAATATCATTTTGAAATTTAGTTTTTAGATGTTAAGTATTAAATGGTTAGTTTTTGCATAGTGGGTTCAAATTGGGGAGGTTACGCACTATGTTAAACTGAAAAATCATAATTTTTGTAATTTTTACAGTTAATTGGTTAGGGGGCACTGTTATACAAATGATACTGTTTTTATTTGTAACGTCATGATGTGTATGACGTCACACTGACATCATTTTCAGGATCAAAGTCAGTCCTTTGATATTTAATATATCCCTTGTGGCAGGTTAGTGGTTTTCTCCAGTTTTCTCCACCAATCAAATTAAAAATGATTGCCACAATATAATTGAAATATTTTTGAAAGTGGTGTTAAACACCATAACCATAACCTTGAATATATCCCACTGTGAGATCAAAGGAAGAATTTATAAATTACCGATAATTTGAAGTAAATGTTGCAATGACAGCACTGGCTCCCCAGAGTCTATATTTTATCATGCCCATGGGCAATAAATCTTGAACATTAGATGCTTTTCTATGATTATTCAAAACTATAGACAATGTAATATATATGTATATTTATTTTGATGAAAGTCTGATCAAAAATAAGTTTGCAAAATTTTAGTAAGTAAAGAAACCTTGCACATACATGTTATATTAATGGGGGCTTATGGTGTTTAATGCCACTTTCAACAATATTTCAGTTATATTGTGGCAGTCAGTTTTATTGGTGGAGGAAACTGGAGTGCCCAGAGAAAACCACCGACCTGTCACAAATCACTGACAAACGTTAATTAAAGATGATAACCATCTAGAATTACAATTTGTAAAGTATAATTTTTTTTTTTTTTTTTTTTGTAGGTTTTCCATATAGATTTTGGTCATTTTCTGAATCATAGAAAGAAGAAATTTGGAATAAATCGTGAAAGAGTACCATTTGTGTTGACACAAGACTTCATTAGAGTGATAGCTAGGGGATCAGACCAACCACTGAAACATAAAGATTTTAAAAAGTAAGTAAAACAGATATATTACTTAATTAGAGTGAAATATAGAGGATTTTGGAGGGCGTGGATGGTCGATTGATTAAGATCGTTGACTTTTGACTGCAAGCTAAAGACCGCTATCATGCTCTGATACCCATCTCAAATATTAAGTTTCCAGAAACCTACCCAAGCCTTAGGGTTTCTAGGGCCGAGTGGCTCAATGAGTTAGATAGTTGGATTACCTAACAACTCATACAAGCCTATCACCAATACGACGTGGGTTCGCGCCCGGCTTTGTAAATTACAAAAAAGGGTGCTCTCAACTCGCAGCCGCAAGTGATAAAGTTTACTAGTTGCTTGCCCGTGGTCGGTGGTTTTCTCCGGCTTCCTCCACCACTAAAACTGGTCGCCATTATATAGCTGAAATATTGCTGAAAGTGGCTTGTACACCAAAAATCAAATCAAATCAAATCTTAGGGTTTCACCCGTCAGTTTCTCTCAAGACTTTCTTTCTCAAATAAATCGGGTAGTCACGATATATATGAGAGAAAAAAATGAAGTGACAATAAATTCCAATAATCCTAATCTCAGTCTTGGAGATATTAATCTTTAATGGCAATAAAATTTATTGTTCTGGTAAAGGACTACATACAAAAACACACGTGAGCAAAATCAGTGATAGAAGAAGTGTCCCACACTCCAACCGATATGGGTTGAAAAATAAAAGGTGAAAGTTATTGAAGGTGATTAGATAATTTGGCTTTGGGTGGGAAGAAGGTCGCAGCAACGTCTAGGAAAATTACATTTTGATAATAGAAGAGTTAGTCAGTCATTCAAGAAGATAATTTAAGAATGTGTTGAAATAAATTTGTAGTCAGTCAGTTTTATCTACATGTAATACTCCAATTTTGTTTTAGTGAAAATCTAGACGTAAAATAAGAGAGACCAAGAAGCATAAATAAACAAAATAATTTGTTTGTTATTATAATGATATACAATATGCTCTTCTTCTTTTTTCTTCAGATTTCAACAGTTGTGCTGCGAAGCCTACTTAATTATTCGTAAAAATGCATATTTATTTATAAACCTTGTGACGATGATGGTGTCGTGTGGTATTACGGAGTTACAATCCTTAGATGATATTAGCTACCTTAGAAAAACATTGGCCGTGGAACAAAAAGATGACGAAAAAGCCTTGAAGTATTTTATAACACAGTTTCAAAGTGCACATTCAGACGCGTGGACCGTGAAAACCGATTGGTTCTTTCATTACATTAGAAATAAATAGAGTAACGGCAATGTGATAGTTTCTGTGGAAACGTGCAATATTCAGTTTGTGAGGCTCTAAACAGGAATCCTGTCAATCTGGTGTTTGACTTTTGAGATACAATGCTTGAAAATTGTTGGAAAGATAGAGATCTGTAAAAAAAAAATGGTTGAATGTGAGAACAATATTGTTTATTAATTTGAAATGTAAACAAATAATAATGGAAGCTCACGATAGGACCTTTTAACTGAGTTTGATGGTTTTGTTGAAGAGGAACTTCCTGGATTTGACACCGAATGTTGTTTACTATTAGAAATATCAACAAGATATAATTTATTGTACACAAAAAATAAGGGAGGCTCATGATGGGGTCTTTTTACTGAGTTTGATAGTTTTGTTGAAGAGGAACTTCCTGAGTGACACCAAATGTTTACTATTTGAAATGTCAATAAGATATAATTTATAGTAAACAAACAATAATGGAGGCTGCATAAAGGAATTTCTTTTACTGAGTTTAATGGTTTTGTTGAAGAGTAACTTCTTAACATGAGCATATTGAAAATGATGTAAACAAAAAAGTGATATGTATCATCTTTAAAGATATATACATAAGTACATGTATTACCTTAATTGAAAACTTTTAGATTTTAAATGGGACCTGAAACATCAACGGCCACACTTTTGGATGTTTGTCAGGGGTCTGCATTAAGACTGGTCTGGTTTGTTCTTGCAATTCTTAATTTGATTCGGACAAGAAAAAGTTAAAATTGCTTGTCACTGGGGACAGGATTACAATACAAATAGACTGATGGTTTTTTTTGGCTGAATAAGCATTATTTTCCCAAAACTCAAACAACTCATCCGATTTAGAAAAATGAACAAAATACTTAATATAGAGGCATGTTGGTTTTTTTTTACCATCGTGAGCTGCAATGAGGAAAAGTTGTAAAAATAAACTTCTAACTCTGCTGTGTCATTACTGTATTAAGTTTAACCAGTATTTTGAGTATTTTGACAATATACTTGATGAGTATAGCACATATTTACTTGTACTGTTAAATTGTATCTTTGTATATAACCTTACGTTTCCGTTTTTAATTTTGTAAGGGATGTGGTGGTCAAGTGGTTAAAAATTCTTGACTTCTGGCCACGTGCCTGATAGCACTGATATGGGTTTGTGACCCGATACCCACTTTAAGATTCCGAAAACCCAAGACGAGTGTAATACACAGGGACACACCATTAAATATAGAATACAATGTCACCCACCAAAAACAATAATTACACAGGTACACACCATAGAATAATGGAATTCAGCGTCATCCATCAAAAACATTTAATATACAGTCACACACCAAAAAACATGAAATACAATGTCACCCACCAAAAACCATTAAATACAAACTGACAGGCACACATCATAAAGCATAAAAATTTGTTGTCGCCCACCAAAAATCATTAAATAAACAGACAGGCTCACATCATAAAGCATAAATATTTGTTGTCGCCCACCAAAAAACATTAAATACACACTGACATGCACACATCACAAAACATAAAAATTTGTTGTCGCCCACCAAAAAAACCATTAAATACATGGGCACTCACTATAAAACATAAAATAGATTTTTTAGTTGAGTAGCAATGAAGTTGCACATAGCTAATGGTTTGGTGTAAACCAGGAAGACAGCCAATGTGTGTATCAAATTTGTTTGTGTTCTAGCATCTAATCCTTGATGGATTAAAACCAACATTATTCACAAGCTATTACATGTATGGACAATATATCTGTCCAGTTCAAAAACCATAATTTTCCATTTTGAATTTTAAGAGTTATGCTCCTTATTGATGTTTAAAAAGTGTGAAAATATTCTTGATAGTGCAATAGCAAAATATCTTCTTGACAGATTCAAATTAATTCAAGAAAGATCTTACAAGCAATAGAATTTGTCTTGATTTTGGGCAATTAAAATGATGTAAAAGGTTGTCATAATATATTTACAAAAAAAATTATTTCTCCAACAAAACTGATGAAAATGCACGAAATTTTTTTTTTTATAAAAATATTTTTTAATTGTTTCTGAAATACAAGT
Organism: Gigantidas platifrons; assembly: GCA_002080005.1. Lineage (NCBI taxonomy): Eukaryota > Metazoa > Mollusca > Bivalvia > Mytilida > Modiolidae > Gigantidas > Gigantidas platifrons. Next base: position 215,859 of record MJUT01061941.1, read on the forward strand.
TTATTTATCATTTTCTTGCATATTTTTGAATATTTATTTTATATACATATGCATATTTATATATATATATCATTGTTTTTTTTTCTTACATTGGTTTAATATACTAGACATTGATCATTTATTGATTGGTTGGTTGAAGGGTCAGTCTGATCAGAAATTCATCTTCTGTATCTTCACTTAAGTGCTATTTATGATCATTATGATTTTTTTTCTCAGGTTGTAAAGTTTTCATTTCACTTGAACATTCAAACAAGTAATGAGAGTGCTCTTCAATTTTATTTACATTGCATTATTGTTATTTATATTAGTATATTTATTTTTGACATAGATTTGTATAATGACAACCACATTTTATAGATAAAAGATATCAAAATGAACCTGTTTTACTTTTCATTGGTATTGAGAATGTCCCAATATTATGCCCATTGTAATCGGGAATGTCACGGCTGAGAGTTAGTTGGATTTACACATTCTTATGCATATCATCAGTGAGGTTGTGGTGAGTGATTCCTGTAGCTGCACCTGTTTCGAAAACATAATTGACCGTCTAAGGATGTAGTCAAACACATATGATGGGTTTTTTACATATTAGAAGGGAGTTTAGGTTCCAAGTTGATCAACTAAACTCGTTCAAATTCTTCACCAGTAGCAAAAAACGTTATAAGCAAATTTGAAGAAAATTTTGACTATGCCAACACACCTTAACTTGTTGCAGATCAGTGGTTTTTTCGAGATTCTCCCCCACCAATATTACAAACTACTACAGTAAAAATAAAATATTGTGGAAAGTGGCTCATGTTAACTATGACCTACTGAAATCAGTAATTTATTATACTAAGAATAGCTAGAAGATCCCAAAGGGGTAATCTGAATTTGTAAATTGAAGAAAGTCAGACAACACAATTGTCTAAAGAAAAAGGATAAAATGACAGCAGTGATCCACAAAATGCTACACAGAAAACTTAAAACATGAGCAACATGAACCCCAAATATATTTAGCCAAGTAAAACTTGATTACTGGTAAGTCTTATAGTATTTTTCACAAGAAACTAGGATGTTATACACTTCTAATATATACCCATTACATATATAGTGTGGTGGTACAAGACTATGTATCAGGTCGAGCCTGTTGTGTGAACCAGTATCACTACGAGTCGCGATAGCGACAAGTTGTGATGCGGTTAGTTCATGCAACAGGCAAGACCTGATACATAGTCTTGTACCAACACACTATTTATGTAATAAGTTTATCTAACATTTCAATTAAAGCAAATTTTAAACGGGTCGCATTAATATTTACAACCTTTTTTTTACAATACTCGCAGGAAGACTACATTTTGTGAATGACGTCACGTTATTTGTTGCCGTTCTTTCACCAATGTCGAAATACTGTTCAATCACTTTCAGTGTCACTGTACAATCCAACAACGCTTTTAAAAAAGAAATGTGGACCTTACAGTTGCCGGAAATATTGATACTATGTCTTTACGTTGCCTACATTGATGTGTTTTTCGCCGGATTCCAATGATATGACGTCATGACAAAGGAGTTCGGCAGAGAACGTATCGTGCAACGTCGCGCCATTCTTTTATCACCACAGTGTGGTGATGCAACATCTTGTATCTGACACCTTGTATCACACAAGCTACTTTCGTTAATTTCAAGGGAAAATGTACATAATGTTAGATAAAATCAGTTATTAACAGATTCATAAAATACATCAATGTGTGCTATACACAACCACGGCTGTAGTATTCTTTACTAGTTGGACCTTTTAGTAAATAACATTTGGTTTGAACACAAACTCTGTACGAATGACCAGATGGGTGATATAGGCTTAGGTTGAAATATTCTGTGAAAAAGAGTATTCAGAGTTGAATCCAGGTTTAAAATACATTTGTATTGCAGTATGCATGTACATTCAAAAAGTATGTTTCTCTCAGAAACCAACTCAGTAGTGGTAAACAAATCTAAATACAGTGGGATGACAGATAGTTTCCATTTATGGAAATCATCAAAAGCTGGATTTTGAATGTTGAATTTGAGTGATTGTTTTTTATACCAACTCAGCAATTTTTCAGCTATATCATGACAGTACAAGATCATTTTCAGTGAGATGATTAGGTCAGCTTTGCACTAGACCAAAGACGGGACGTATTATGGTATACCAGTGACCGTGTGTCCGTCCGTCCGTCCGTTTCACATGTTGAGCTCTAACTTAAGAACTCCTTGGCCAATTCACTTCAACTTTATTCATCAAATTGTAGGTGATTTTTCGTATGTCACGTAAATTGAGAACCCCTTGGCCAATTCACTTCAAACTTCGCATAGTTATTGGAATTGATAGTCTTATGGTCTGTATACTTTTTGGTGAAATTTCAAATGTTCATTCCAGAGTTATGGGACTTTATTCATGAAATTGTAGGTGATTTTTCGTATGTCGCGCTGTAAATGGAGAACCCTTTGGCCAATTCACTACAAACTTTGCATAGTTATTGGAATTGATAGTCTTATGGTCTGTATACTTTTTGGTGAAATTTCAATTTTTCATTCCAGAGTTATGGGACTTTATTCATAAAATTGTAGGCGATTTTTCGAGATGTCGCGCTGTAAATTGAGAACCCCTTGGTCAATTCACTTCAAACTTCGCATAGTTATTGGAATTGATAGTCGTACGGTCTGTATACTTTTTGGTGAAATTTCGATTTTTCATTCCAGAGTTGTGCTAAAGAAAGTCTTTACAAATATTGTATGAATGTTGACGACAAGCGTATCATGCGCTCTTGGCGCGGCTGTTTATTTATGATGCTAGCGACAGTCAGCCGGTAGACATTTTGCCCCAATGAACACATTATTCTGATTTGGAGCCAATCAGTCTTTGCTCTTTCTCCTTAATGCTGCGTTCTTAGCAGAGAAGCAACAAATACCAATCTTATCGTCATTGGTCCAGATCCAAGATCTACCTCACTTGAGGCGAGCATGTCATTGGTCCAGACCCAAGATCTACCTCACTTGAGGCGAGCATGTCATTGATCCAGACCCAAGATCTACCTCACTGGAGGCGAGCATGTCATTGGTCCAGACCCAAGATCTACCTCACTAGAGGCGAGCACCACCTATGAGGTTTTGTTGAATATGACTTAATGGTTGTTGAATTGATCTTCTTTGTAATGACTTAATTTTCTCCCTTCATTAACTAATGTTCATTGGTTCAAATTATATCTACCTTTTTGCTGTATTATCCTAAAATATCTCTTTTTGTAACCAATAGTTGCTTGAAATCCTGCCTTCATGTAGCCTCTGGTTAATATACACTGTCCTTTGGTAGTTTATGATATATGACAGGATGTGAGCTGTTTTGAAATTGCTTGCACTTTGTAAAAAATCAAGCAATGGGTATAAAAGTCAAGTATCAACCTTAAAATATTGCACTTTTTATACGCCCGTCTCGAGACAGGCCGTATTATGTGATTGGGTATGGCGGGCGGAGGGCATCCACACAGGTTTCCGCACAATAACTTTAGTTCTGTATGTTGGATCTTTACCAAACTTGGCCACATGATTTCCCTGTGGAAGGGGAAGAACCCTATTTATTTTGGGGTCATTAGGTCAAAGGTCAAGATCATCGTTACTATAAATAAAAATTTTGACAACAGGGTCGTTTCCACATGATAACTTTAGTTCTGTATATTGGATCTTTAACAAATTTGGCCACATGATTCCCCTGTAAAAGGGGGAGAACCTTATTTATTTTGGAGTCATTAGGCCAAAGGTCAAGGTCACCGTTACTATAAATAGAATTTTTGACAACAGGGTCGTTTCCACATGATAACTTTAGTTCTGTATATTGGATCTTTAACAAATTTGGCCACATGATTCCCCTGTGAAAAGGGAAGAACCCTATTTATTTTGGAGACATTAGGTCAAAGGTCAAGGTCACCGTTACTATAAATAGAATTTTTGACACCAGGGTCGTTTCCGCATGATAACTTTAGTTCTGTATATTGGATCTTTAATAAATTTGGCCACATGATTCCCCTGTGAAAGGGGAAGAACCCTATTTATTTTGGGGTCATTAGGTCAAAGGTCAAGGTCACCGTTACTATAAATATAATTTTTGACAACAGGATCGTTTCCGCACGATAACTTTAGTTCTGTATATTGGATCTTTACCAAACTTGGCCACATGATTCCCCTGTGGAAGGGGAAGAAACCTATTTATTTTGGGGTCATTAGGTCAAACGCATCGTTACTATAAATATATTTTTTGACAGCAGGGTCGTTTCCGCATGATAACTTTAGTTCTGTATATTGGATCTTTACCAAACTTGGCCACATGATTCCCCTGTGAAAGGGAAAGAACCCTATTTATTTTGGGGTCATTAGGTCAAAGGTCAAGGTCACCGTTACTATGAATATAATTTTTGACACCAGGGTCGTTTCCGCATGATAACTTTAGTTCTGTATATTGGATCTTTAAAAAATTTGGCCACATGATTCCCCTGTGAAAGGGGAAGAAACCTATTTATTTTGGGGTCATTAGGCCAAAGACCAAGGTCACCGTTACTATAAATAGAATTTTTGGCAACAGGATCGTTTCCGCACGATAACTTTAGTTCTGTATATTGGATTCTTACCAAACTTGGCCACATGATTCCCCTGTGGAAGGGGAAGAATCCTATTTATTTTGGGGTCAATACCATTATACCGTTTGATAATTTATATATGGACGGGCGTATTTTGTGATGCACACATTTCTTGTTCTTTATGAAATAATGTATTCAGAAACTGAAGTGTAACTTTTGGAAACAAGTACAGTGAATAATGTCTAATCAAAACCGAACCATGTGATTCAACAGGAATCCTGTCTAATCCGAATGTCAAATTGCTTGTGCCAGTTGCTTCTCATTTAACCTGTCTAATCCGAACACATGTCTTTTCTGGGGGTTCCTAATAACCTGTATCTGGCGTTCCACAAAAAGTATAAGAGCAAAATCTGATCTTCGCCTCGAATTTTTAGAAATCTGGACACCTGCTAATGGTGGATATTTTGACTAGTCTCCTTCCCCCATTAAGTCCATCGTGGTCGTGATAGTATGGTAGTTGGATTTACAACTACCTATGCAATCAGTGCCTATCAAAGTTGTCAGTTCGACCTCCACTCATGATGAGGTGTACTCGATACAACATTATGTGATAAAATTTGTCAATGACTTGCGGCAGGTCGGTGGTTTTCTCCGGGTAATCTGGTTTCCTTCAACAGTAAAACTGACCTCCACGATATATTTGAAATAATGCTGAAAGTGGAGTTAAATACCATAATCCTAACCCATTAAGGCGGTTTGGTAGTCACGATACAGCTGATTGTGACGATAAATAACAACAATCCAACCTTACCCAATATAAGAAAACGTATGTGAATTTACCTGCAGATACAATTTAGCCTCGACAATGCAAATAGAAGATGTGAATTCCATTTAGCATCAAACGCGCTTTATCCGACCACCGTTAGCGTCATATGACCCTGTATGTTACGTCATGATTCATCAAACATGGTTTTACTGAGCATCAAATTTAAAGAAAATTATATCGTTATCGTTATTTTGGGTAAAGATTAAATGTGAATCGTTTTACAGTAACACGACGTGTGTCACTAGTGGAGTAGGAACGGCTAACCCTACCGGAGCACCTGAGCATACCCCGGGTTTTAGTAGAGTTCTTGTTGTTTAGTTTTATGTGTAGTGTTTTGTAGATCATTGTTTGTCCTTTTTCTATTGGTTTGGTCATTGTATTGTCTGTCCTTAGATTTACGACTTCTGATTACAACTTTGGTACCTTTAGCTTTCTGTGACGTATTTTGTAGATCATTGTTCGTCCATTTCGCTTTTGGTCATTGTATTGTCTGTCCTTAGATTTACGGCTTCTGATTATCCCTTTGGTACCTTTAGTTTTCTGTGTAGCGTGTTGTAGATCATTGTTTGTCCATTTGCTTTTGGTCATTGTATTGTCTGTCTTTAGATTTACGGCTTCTGATTATCCCTTTGTTACCTTTAGTTTTCTGTGTAGCGTGTTGTAAATCATTATTTTTCCATTTGCTTTTGGTCATTGTATTGTCTGTCCTTAGATTTACGGCTTCTGATTATCCCTTTGGTACCTTTAGTTTTCTGTGTAGCGTGTTGTAGATCATTGTTTGTCCATTTGCTTTTGGTTATTGTATTGTCTGTCCTTAGATTTACGGCTTCTGATTATCCCTTTGGTACCTTTAGTTTTCTGTGTAGTGTTTTGTAGATCATTGTTTGTCCATTTGCTTTTGGTCATTGTATTGTCTGTCCTTAGATTTTCGGCTTCTGATTATCCCTTTGGTTCCTTTAGTTTTCTGTGACGTATTTTGTAGATCATTGTTTGTCCATTTGCTTTTGGTCATTGTATTGTCTGTCCTTAGATTTACGGCTTCTGATTATCTCTTTGGTTCCTTTAGTTTTCTGAGTACTTTAGTTTTCTGTGTAGCGTGTTGTAGATCATTGTTTGTCCATTTGCTTTTGGTTATTGTATTGTCTGTCCTTAGATTTACGGCTTCTGATTATCCCTTTGGTACCTTTAGTTTTCTGTGTAGTGTTTGTAGATCATTATTTGTCCATTTGCTTTTGGTCATTGTATTGTCTGTCCTTAGATTTACGGCTTCTGATTATCCCTTTGGTTCCTTTAGTTTTCTGAGTATTATTTTGCAAATTGTCGTTTGTCCTTTTTCGTTTAGTCATTGTCTGTCCTTCAATTTATGGCTTCAAGATTAACTCTTATGTATCGTCAACGTTTTCTGTACATGATACTCTATTACTATCCTCCTAATGACGTATGCTAAATGGCAGGGTTGACTTCATTACAACTTAAATACTTCCGATAATGTGATTTAAAATCATTCCGCTCCATTAACTTCTCAAGCAACTCGATTAACCTTACTGACCTGCAGGTGAACTTTATTTTAACCAATGAAAACGATGATGGCAAATCTTGACAGAGGTTCGGTTATAATTTGTAAAGGAAAATCCAGAGAGAAAAATCTTAAAATTTGCCAAGAGGACAAGTTATATCGAGTGGTGCCAGATGTTAGCGTAAATTAATTCTAAGTACATGATTTTCACCAAATTGTTATTCATGATATAACATTAAATATAGCAATAAAATGTAGATATCTAATTTAATGTACACGACGCGTTACTGGAATAAATTCCATCGGGTACGCTCTATATCAAAAGATTGGAAAGCAAGAGAGCCAAAGGGCATACAAGATAGCCAGAGGGCATACAAGATAGCCAGAGGGCATACAAGATAGCCAGAGGGCATACAAGATAGCCAAAGGGCATACAAGATAGCCAAAAAAATCATCTAAGCTAGGTCACATATGCAAAAGGGAGGTGTTTTATTCACGAGATTAGAAAAAGGGTGTTGCTTGTTGTTAAAATTGGAAATTGAGGAGACCAACTTTGTAGCCTTCGGGCTGTTTGCAATCCTCTATAAATAAATAAAGCATTAAATCAAATTGGAAATCATTAAAAAGGGAAATCTTATACTTAAAAACGACAAAATTTGTTGTAGTATTGTGAACCAGGTCATACATAGCTGGTGGGTGAAACTTTAGCTTAACATCATACTTGATATTTTGTAGCAATAGTAAGAGTTACCATTCCCGCCAAAACCCAAATTATCACTCCCCGTCTTGTTCAAGAAATCCTATATGGTGCATGTTTGTTTTCCGTCGGAATGTTTAGTACTCATAGTATCGTTTATAACAAAATAATGTCTTTTGATAATTAGAAACTGTAAACTGAAATCAGATATGCATGTTTGTAACAGATATATTTTGCCCAATGAAAGGCAATAAACCACGATTTTTTACGCTTTACGATCTTTTTACATACTTGGCTGAATTGCACAACATTCGATCACGATTAGAAAGCATTTTCCCATAATCTTTTATTTACTGTTATTTAATAACTGCTGTTAAAATCAAATTCTCCATATATCAAAACTTCCGAAAGGAGACAAATACGCAAGTTTTAAAAATGTGCATTAAAAAATAATCTAAATGTCAATTTCATGTGCGATTAATTTCAAAATGGCTAATTATGTAATACGATAAAACTAAATTCTAATTTTGATTAATTCATCTCTGTAACAAATCTAATCGTCCGACAAATGACCAAATTTTTGAGTGGAAAGGTTCCGTGATTTATAGAATTGCAATTTATATTAGAAGATTCTTTTGTCGTGGGGGTAATTTCTAACGATGGAAGATTTTGCAGTCGATGGAATTTTGTGGCTAATTTACGAATAAGACGGTTTTTAAGTTAATGTCATACATCTGTCGACAATAACATAAAATTACATCCATTAGTCAAACTTGAAATTTATGGAAATGAAGACTCATTCGCTGGATTTACATTCCGTGTTATAGAGCGTATCCCCACCGGCTGACTACGACGTAAACTAGACGCGGAAAACATAACGCGTACTTGTCAGATTGAACAACGTAATTAGAAAATTCGATTGGAAATGGCACAGAAGATATATATCATATTCAAAAGGGTTGCCAAGCGTTACGACAGTGATATTAGTTATGCCATTTAGGTTTCTAAATTCTGTTTAATTCAGCAAAAACCTAAAAAGGCGTACTTATCTGTGACAGTGTAGAGGAACGCTACCGGAAGTATAATGCATGATTAAGCTTAAAGATTACTTCATTAACTTAGAGTTTAGAGATTACTTGGTTAACTTCGAAACCTTATCTTGTTTTCTAATTTGATATTATGTAATTTAATCAATAAATGGATGAAATATTTGTCCTATGCTTTCAAGTTCTCGATCTGACCCGCATTTATTTACTGTTTCCATCATGAAATTCAAGTTACCAACGTAGTTGTAATGCATTTAAGATTATTTAAGAAATAAATCGTGGAAGCCAGAATGTGTTGGGAGTTTTAACATGGATTGGCGGATATTAGTATTTTATCCCGCGCCAGAACCGAGGGATAAAATTTACTAATTAATATCCGCCAATCCATGTTAAAACTTAAAACTTATTCTGGCTTCCATGATTTATTTCGATTCTGATATGTCTAAGAGTACAAATGCGGTAGTATACTTTGATTGGAAGACGGTAATTTATACATACGCTTGCGGAAAATGTCGAATAATACTGCGCCCTCTATCGGCATTATTGGGGCACAATTTATGCTGCCAATGGAAACGTCAGTCACATTCATCGGCGCATGTGCTAATGAGATAATATGAAGAAATAATTCTGTTTTTTTTAACAAAGGGAAAGAGTGAGGTCATGTTAGAATTAGAAACAAAAACGTAGCCTAATTTAATGAATAACCTTCATCGGTTAAGCTCAAGGTCAATCGATTTGATAACCGAATAATTTTAAAATATTTAGGAACAAGAAATCCAAAGGGCGATTCATAAATAGGATAGTCAAAATACCCAGATCGGCTAAGGACACCTATGCCTGTGGGAGGAGAAGCTTAGTGTTAATTATAGTTTTAGGAACTGTAAATTTGAAGCAAATATACCATATCATTGCCGAAACACTGACTACTTGGCGGATGATATTCTCGGGAACTAACAGTCCATCAGCAGAGGTATCGAACCAGCGATAGTAATAAAAACGTAGATATCTAATATAGTATGCAAGACTCGTTTCAATTAGACCGAGTTACGCTCAAAGTCAAAAGACTGAAGCCAAATAATTATCAAATATTTGGCAGCAAGAAAACCATATGGACTAAAACGGATATCCAAAGCCACGGTGTGAAAGGATGACAGGTGTGAAAGGATGACAGGTGTGAAAGGATGACAGGTGTGAAAGGATGACAGGTGAGAAAGGATGACAGGTGTGAAAGGATGACAGGTGTGAAAGGATGACAGGTGTGAAAGGATGACAGGTGTGAAAGGATGACAGGTGTGAAAGGATGACAGGTGTGAAAGGATGACAGGTGTGAAAGGATGACAGGTGTGAAAGGATGACAGGTGTGAAAGTGTGATTTAGGAACTGTAAATTTAAATGACAAAAATATCTCATAAGAAGAGTTTGAAGATACCAAAGGGGTAATCAGAATCCGTATATCAAAGAAGAACAGACAACACAATGGCCAAAAGATACCAAAGGGGTAATCAGAATCCATATATCAAAGAAGAACAGACAACACAATGGCCAAAAGATACCAAAGGGGTAATCAGAATCCGAATATCAAAGAAGAACAAACAACACAATGGCCAAAAGATACCAAAGGGGTAATCAGAATCCGAATATCAAAGAAGAACAGACAACACAATGGCCAAAAGATACCAAAGGGGTAATCAGAGTCCATATATCAAAGAAGAACAGACAACACAATGGCCAAAAGATACCAAAGGGGTAATCAGAATCCGTATATCGAAGAAGAACAGACAACACAATGGCTAAAAGATAAAGAACAAAAGGACAAACAACGATCTACAAAACATACATATAAAACTAATGATCGAGTAACACGAACCGCACAAAAAACCGAGGGTGAACGCAGGTGCTCCGGAAGGGTAAGTAGTTCCTACCCCACTAGTTGCACCAGTCGTATTAATCTAATTAAAAACCCGGTGATAAGTCATAAAGAAGGAAAAGACCAGGAAGTGTTTACGATAAGTGGAACATATTCGTGGTCAGTTGTGACACAGATATTCCATAACGGTCAACCATGTCAGTGCCGAAACACAAACTACTGGGCGCCCTCTGTCAACTAGCAGAAGCTAAAAATATTTTTTTTTAGTTTCTGAATTTCACAATGTTTTTCGATTTCACGTCGACATGATGTAAGGATATTCTAATGTTTTAGGATGTATACATGTCACACATTACATTCATATTTTATGTCTAGTCAAAGCACATTTTTCTTTAAAATCATCGCGTTTGGTTAAAATTGATGTTATACGTAATTAGATTAGATACGTAACTCAAGATGAAATTCTGAAGTGTTTCTCCAATTTAAAACGTGGTAAAAGTCATGGTACAGACGGCATATTTAACGAACTATTCATTGAATACAAATACATTTTGTTACCATTTCTAGAGGAGCTATTCAACAGGATACTAGCGTCTGGATATTTTCCGAAATCTTGGGCACTTGCAGTACTGGTTCCAGTTTTTAAAAAAGGTGACCCAGGGAACTATCGTGGAATTAGTTTGGTCAGTAATTTAGCAAAAGTATTTACGTCGATTTTAAACACCAGGCTGTTAAGATGGTCCGATGCTAATGACATAATCACTGATGCGCAGTTCGGATTTCGCCCAGGTTGTAGCACTACTGATGCGATCTATTGTTTGATGACAATTATTCAAAAGACACTGTTCAGTAAAAATCGAATTTATTGCTGTTTCGTGGACTACAAGCAGCATTTGACTCCGTATCCAGACTCCATTTATGGTTGAAATTGTCAAAGGTTGGCATAACGGGCAAATTTTTGACAGTATTAAAATCAATGTATACCACTGTTAAAGTATGTGTAAAAATCGATGGATTTTATTCCGAGCAGTTTAAGAGTTCAGTTGGCCTTATGCAAGGGGAAGTCCTTTCCCTATACTTTTTTCATTGTATGTCAATGACTTTGAAATGGAATTTTTGTGTAAGGCCAATGTACCCTATGAAGTACAAGAGTTATCATTGTTTGTGCTTATGTACGCCGATGACATGATTTTATTTTCTGAGTCGACTAAAGGTTTGCAAGATATGTTAGATACACTTTTATTATATATCTGTAAATGGAGTTTGACTGTAAACATTGCCAAAACTAAAATTATGGTATTTAGAAACGGAGGTTTCGTGAGAGAGGAAGAAAAGTGGTATTATGATGGTAATGTTATTGACATAGTTGATGAATTTTGTTACCTTGTTGTTTTCTTAAGTTATTACGGCAAATTTGCTAAAACTCAGAAACATTTAGCTGAGCAGGGTAGAAAGGCAGTAATTGGTTTAAAGTCGAAGGTTTCATTTTTCTATTTGAATATTTTTACATATTTGAATTTGTTTGATACATATATAAGTAACATTTTATGTTATGGTAGTGAGATTTGGGGATTTCATAAAGCTCCAAATATTGAAAAAATACAGTTAGATTTTTGCAAAAATCTGTTGGGTGTCAAACAGTGTACAACAAATGTAATGGTTTATTATGAACTTGACCGATTTCCATTAATTTATCTTAGAATGTACAAAATAGTAAAGTACTGGTTTAAAATATTATCTACAGACAATTGTATTCTTAAAAACTGTTATATGGAACAATTACAGACATTTTGTGAAAATAAGAACAGTTGGATTTACAAACTTAAACAATTATTGTTTAGATTAGGTTTGAATGATATGTGGTATAATCAAGACAATTTGATTGTGGATAATAACTTATTGCTGTTTGTGAAAGGTAGAATATATGACCAAGCAAAACAGTCTTTGAATGAACAATTGAATAGTTCATCTAAGTGTTATTTGTATAAATATATTGTCAATAATATTTGTCTACATAATTACCTTACCAAACATTTAAATTTTAGAGTGTATTTAACTCGTTTGAGATTGTCATCACATAATTTATGTGTGGAAGTAGGACGTTATCATGGAGCAGATAGGTCAGACAGAAAATGTACTCTTTGTGCTTTAAATAGTATTGAGGACGAGTTCCATTTTATACTGCAATGTGATTCTTACATAGAATTAAGAAGGCATTATATCAAACAATATTACTATAGACGCCCATCTTCGTTTAAATTAGTTCAGCTACTTAGCACTGAAAATGTCAAAGATTTGCGTAATTTGTGTAAATTCTTGTTTAATGCATTTAATCGTAGGTCTAAACTGCTAGCCAACAATGTAATCACTTGATTTTCATATGCTTCTCTGATGTGTTCTATTATGTGATATATGTATGCATGTTATATATATGTACTGATGAGCATAATCTGCTTAAAGTAATAAAGAATTGAATTGAAATTGATTGATTGATTGATTTATTGATTGATTGATTGATTGATTGATTGATTGATTGATTGATTGATTGATTGATTGATTGATTGATTGATTGATTGATTGATTGATTGATTGATTGATTGATTGATTGGTGCTTAACGCCAACTCCAGCAGTATTTCAGCTATATCGTGGAGTAAGAAATGATATTAATGTAAATAAACATTAGAGACTATCCAACTTTACACTTAGACACAGATTAAAGTAAAGCAATCATGCTTTTATTGCTGTTCTGCATTTCACAGTCACTGTAGGGTCTTCAACAGTGAGCAAAACTCCCTAAAATGAGCGTGAAATGGCCCAAAGGCGGTTCTTTCTACTGCCGATAACAGTTACATCTGTGCATTTTTGTCATTTCGATGTTATTCGGTGTATATAATTCAATATCCCAGATAGTCATTTTCAGCTATTTTTAAGCTATATAGTGACTACGATGTAGGATTTATGGGGAGGAGATTCCGGACAGATATAAAGAGTTGACGGGTGAATCACCCGGGAATAGTTCTGGAAACCTTAATACTAAAGGTAGATTTCAGGGGGGGTGGGAGATTCCGGACAGATATAAAGAGTTGACGGGTGAATCCCCCGGGAATAGTGCCAGAAACCTTAATACTAAAGGTAGATTTCAGGGGGGT
>MJUT01061941.1:233819-253270 GCA_002080005.1 Gigantidas platifrons
CAGAGACACTAAACTAAGTGGGTGTGATACTCCTGAGTCCTGAATCCATTGTATACAGAGACACTAAACTAAGTGGGTGTGATACTCCTGAGTCCTGAATCCATTGTATCTCGTCTAATCATAAGAAAACGTCAATGTACTGTGAATATTTGCAAGATATAGAAAATACATTTTCCAAAGTAAACACAACTGTTATTTTAAAACGTGAGACTATTATTGTTGATTAATTTTCAAATGTATTTTAGATACCTTGCGTGTTGATACATAAATTAGTGAAACAGAAATAGTAAATTGTAACAACTTTTCAATTTTGTCTTCATGCAGTATGTCTTGAGCTCCCTGCAACTTAATGCACTTTAATTCAATAAAAATATTTTCTATTTTTGTGGAATTGTTTCTGCAAAACACAATCATCCATTATGTTCTATAAAACACCAGTTAATGACCTCGTTATGACGGCTAATTACAAAAAATGCACCAAATTATTTTACATCCTGTGACTGAAATATTTCCTATTTATGCTATTAATTGTAGTATTTTATCAAATTTGTTATCATCATATCGCCATTCGACATATTAAATATAACATTTTTGTCATGTTAACAAGATTAACTGCGTCGTCTGCTGAGCAAGTGCCATTAGCACGTGAGGACGTCCATGTTTAAAAAGCAGCCATCTTGTTTTTGCACATCGATATGCACGCATGTAAAAATTCAGGAAATAAAACACTACATGTATATTTAATGTTTATGAAATATACATAATACTTGTCATCCTCGTTCAAAATATATTATAGTAGTAATATAGTAACTTTTAAAATTGATTGAATATGTAATTTAGACAGATGGAAAAAGCATACCAGTGAAACAAACTTTTCGACAAGGAAGGGTGTAGTTTGACTGTAGATTTAGGTTATGGTGCCATTTTGACTGCACTAACGTATGTGGTGGTAAATAATCCCTCTGTAAATCTTAACACGTTTGTAATCTATACAAACCTTTTACTGTTTAATATCTATGCCAAGAATAATGTTGCAAACGAAAATGTATCTATTACTAAAGAAGACAAATTTAAGCCAATCTCAGTGATATACTGTTTATGCCTTTAGTTTTCCTGCTCCCAGGGACTTACATTATTTAGTTTTCCTGCTCCCAGGGACTTGCATTATTTAGTTTTTCTGCTCCCAGGGACTTACTTTATTTAGTTTTCCTGCTCCCAGGGACTTACATTATTTAGTTTTCCTGCTCCCAGGGACTTACATTATTTAGTTTTCCTGCTCCCAGGGACTTACATTATTTAGTTTTCTACTGTTTTTACTTTGAATGTACCTAGGCCTGATGCAGGTTATTCCAGAACCGTGCCGTGTGCACTAAAGTTGATATCGATCACGATACATGCATTCCTCGTCTTTCATTATCTCTTGTAAGACCCAACCAAGACAAGAATCGTTTTTCCTTTGTACGAAATCTGACTGAAACTGGCTGCTACAGTCAATAGTAATGAGTCGATCGGTTGAAACATTCAAAGCTAACGCTTTCTCCATCTAATACTTATTTATGAGGGGCCTGGGTGGCTCAATGAGTTAGGTCGCTGGATCTAACAACTCATACAAGCCTATCACCAATACGGCGTGGGTTCGCGCCCGGCTTTGTGAATTACAAAAAAAGGTACAATCGACTCGCAGCCGCAAGTGATAAAGTTTACCAGTTGCTTGCCCATGGTTGGTAGTTCTCTCCGGGTACTCCGGCTTCCTCCACCACTAAAACTAGTCGCCATGATATAGCTGAAATATTGTTGAAGGTGGTGTTAAAACACCAAAAATCAATCAAATCAATCTAATTTATGAAACCCGTGAATTGAATTAACCATTTTCAATTGCCATGTGCAACCTCTGACATAATCTTCAACGTTGAATGCGGTCATGTTTAATTTATGGTGTATTAACGCCACTTTCAACAATATTTGAGATACTTGGTATATCGTGGCGGTCAGTTTTATTGGTGGAGGAAACTGGAGTACCCAGAGAAAACCACCGACCTGCCGTAGGTCACTGACAAACTTTATCACATATTGTTGTATCAAATATATCTAGTCTGAGCGGGATTCGAACAACGCTAGTTGACGGCGGACAGAATTTGGTAGAAGTAGTAAAAGAAAATACTAACTAGTTTGGATTTTAATGGCAAAGGGATGTTGCGCCAGAAATAAAAGAAATATAATACTTGTTACGCTTCTTATTGTGTTTTTGGAGAGAAAAATCTTTAAAAGTGAAATTAATCAAGACTGAGACATGTCACATATGTCTCTGATAAAGAGGAAACTTGTACAAAAAGAATTTATATTTAAAAGAATGCTTTACTTCTTTCAAATCTTAGAGAAGATATTACCGACCTTTTTAATAACAGAAATGGTGTATATGAAAAAGAAAACCCACGTCATTCGATAAAGGTCATATCGATGACAAAGTATAATTTACATAACTGGAATTCAATATTGGAAGATTTGAGTTCATTCCTTAACAAAAATAGATTTATCTTATTTAATAAATAAATTTAAAAAAAATAATAATATAAAAAACTTGAAAAAATACTGAAGCAGACGTAACGTGACGATTCATTTAATGTACATTGACCCCAACGAATTTATACATTATAACTCGATACCGATTTCAACTATTATATTACATGTGACGCCAAAACCTGTTACTCTAGACACAATTTACATTATTTTGTCATAGATGTTTTTTTTAGAGCTATTCCACTTGAACATTCTTATTTCATCAGGCATTAAAATTACTACAAGAAGAGGTTAGATTTCAGTTCTGAGATGATGATGAAGGAATCTTAGTACTCTACGAACTCACAGAAAAAAAAACTTACTTTAACAAGAAGAGTTTGAAGATACCAAAGGGGTAATCAGAATCCGTATATCAAAGAAGAACAGACAACACAATGGCCAAAAGATATCAAAGGGGTAATCAGAATCCGTATATCAAAGAAGAACAGACAACACAATGGCCAAAAAATACCTAAGGGGTAATCAAAATGTGTAAATCGGAGAAGAACAGAAAACACAATGGCCAAAAGATACCAAGGAGGTAATCAGAATGTGTAAATCAGAGAAGAACAGAAAACACAATGACCAAAATATACCAAAGAGGTAATCAGAATCCGTATATCAAAGAAGAACAGACAACACAATGGCCAAAAGATACCAAAGGGGTAATCAGAATCCGTAAATCAAAGGACAGATAACACAATGGCCAAAAGATACCAAAGATGTAACCAGAATCCGTATATCAAAGAAGAACAGACAACACAATGACCAAAAGATACCAAAGGGGTAATGAGAATCCGTAAATCGAAGAAGGACAGACAACACAATGGCCAAAAGATACCAAAGATGTAATCAGAATCCGTATATCAAAGAAGAACAGACAACACAATGGTCAAAAGATACCAAAGATGTAATCAGAATCCGTATATCAAAGAAGAACAGACAACACAATGGCCAAAAGTTACCAAAGGGGTAATGAGAATCCGTAAATCGAAGAAGGACAGACAACACAATGGCCAAAAGATACCAAAGGGGTAATCAGAATCCGTAAATCAAAGAAGAACGGACAACAAAATGATCAAAAGTTCAACAACGATCTACAAAATATACACATAAAACTAAAGATGGAGTAACACGAATCTTGTATCATAGCATGGCAAACTTCTTTAACACGACTTTATGTCCTTTTACGGCATTGTGGTTTGTCAAAACTGTTTCAATATCAATTTCTGGACTAAATTACATTATACAAGAAAATAAATTACTTAAAATAAAGTCTCCCTCGTATTATTAGCTTTAACGTTACAATTAACGTTTGGTTGATTGAATATTCTATTTCTTTACTGAAACGTGTGTTTTATGTCTCCAAGCGATTTTTTTTCCGGAACAGAGAGTGACATTTTTTAATGAGTTGAGATGTCTTTCCTATCTTGCCACGAATGCATTGTTAAGATTTAACAAGCAGAACGCGACACGTGCACTCGCTTTCTTGCAATTTTAAACCGCTTTTCATTGTTTCAATTTTCAATTAATATTTTTTGTTACGAAAAGATTGAACTTCCTTTTTGTGTTGACATTCTTGTTACTGAACTAATAAACTGATGTAGTGAAAGTCCTCAATTTTCTCGAAAGTCTGTATTTTTTTTTCAATTACAGAGCCTTTAATTAATGTCTTGAAAAAGCGGGGAAATTGTAGAACTGGAGTTGTCTACCTTTGAATATATGTCGTGTGTTGAGAAAAAAAAAAGTACATATTTTGTTTAAAAAAATATACTACATATATACACGCACGTAAGTTGAGATCGTGTTTGTTCCACAAAATGAAGTGAAAGAATTCAGAATATTTTTAAGACACTCCCAGTGTTATTTAATACCAAAATGTGCAACAACAACAAAAAGAAGAAAAAAAGAAAAGAACGAAAAGGAAAGAAAAATAAACAGGACTGAAAATAATTACCTTTTAACGACAATTCATTCAATGTCCAATGTATATTTACACTCTCAGGATTATTTAATATCAAAATTTGGAACAAAGACAAAACAAAAACAAAAAACAAAAAACAAAAAACACAAAAAAAAAGGAGAAGAAAAAGAACAGAACAGAAGAAAACAATCTTTTACTATAATTCGCCCGATATCCAATCTATATTATTTTCACGGATTGTAATTTGATTCTGTAAGAAGACTATTCATGTACTTCAAACGAGTTCACTTAACATAAATGAGACATATGTATTTATATGAGATAATGAAAGACCCGGAATGCATGTGTCCTGATTATCTCAGGGGTGGGAAGAAGATACCAAAGGGGTAATCAGAATCCATAAATCTAAGCAGGACAGATAAAGCATTGATCAAAATAAAAAGGACAAAAATGACAAACAATTGTCTACAAAACATCCACATAAAACTAAAGATCGGAGGTGAACACGGATGCTCCGGAATGGAAAACAATTCCTGTCCCATCAGTGACACCCGTCGTGTTAATCTAGTTACAAACACGGTGATAAGTCATGAATGAGGAAAGGACCGGGAAGTTGCTCAAATTTGTCTTATCTAGTAATACATTGTAGCTACATTTTCGTTTGCTATTTTATACATCGTGACAATTCGAGCATCTTTGTGCCGGTCTACAAAACCTGCGCCAGTTCAAGTGCTATAACATTTCACCAACATTAGATGTGTTTCGCTGTCGATTGGTGACGAACATGGCATCCATGTATTGTACTATTTCGAGTTGATCGATTTCTCGTTTATTGTTTATTGTATGGGTTCCCATGCAGAACAAGAAAACTTAAGTTATGGTGTAATTAGTGATTTATAGGCTTGTTCCTTTACGGATATAGAATTGATGCCTAGGATTCGACATAGGAATTCAAGTGTTTTACTGACATCGTGCACATTGCTTTTCCACCTAAAACATTGTCCGATTGTTCAAGCAAAATTTAGCTTCTTCTAAATTCTTCTGATAACTCGATTGGATAACCATGGATGGTGCATAGCTAAATTTGATCGACTTTCTCATCATGAATATATTTCAAATACTGCTCACTTGACATTAAACTGCAGTTGATCGATCACTTGGTGTGTGTAATACAACCATAGCTACAGAGTTAGGGGTATGGTGTTTAACGCCACTTTCAACAATATTTCAGTTATATAGTGGCAGTCAGATTTATCGGTGGAGTACCCGGAGAAAAAAGGCTCAATTAACGGAAAAGAAAACAGTTATTTGATGAATGGGACAAGGATGGCTGCAGATTCTATTTCTAATTACAGACGAAAAACGTCAAAAAGCCACGTTGTACTTTGTAAATCTGGAAGGCACTGAAATGTCCAGAAATCATAATGACTGCTTGGAGAAAAAAAATAGATATTCGAAATTCAAAATCAGCATGTCACATAATGAAAACAACGAGTACTTATTTTTGCTTTGTATTTTATGTTTTACTGCGCATAATGCTGTTATCTCCGAGATCACGCTATGGTACCAGTATATGATTTGTCTGAAAGGTTTTCCATAAAACAATTAATCATATCAGATTTGAAATTAAAGGTTAATCCCTAAGGAAGAAGGAATGCTTAATCCTATGTACCATTTAAATGTGTGCGCATTGGTGATTAACATATCCCCAGAGATGTTCTCCAATGTTAGCTACATATGTTAATCGATAATCTGAATAATCACTCCTGTAATTTGTTATCGCCATGCCGTACGCGTATGGTCGCAGTGGCGTATCTAGGGTATGGCAAGTAGGGCACGTGCCCTGGGCGCCACTTGAGGGGGCGCTACTAAGAGGTTTTAGCGCCTAATGGGAACGTCTTAAAAAAATCTTAAATAATTTTCTTGAAGTAATTTTGCAAAAACCATGTAATACACACCTAGACATGAATACCTGGAGAAATTTTAGTGCTTACCATAGGCGCTTTTTTCCGTAGATACGCCCCTGTGTGGTCGGGCCATAAGAGTATATGACCATACGGATCCTGATACTCCTACGGTCTGCAACATATATTATGAATTGTTTGTTTGTTTTTGATAATATCAGTATCTACCAATTTATAATTCTACAGATACATGTGACTATATTTAATTGATTGATCGTTGTTGTTTAACGTTCAACTAGCAGTATTTCTGCGATAACTGCAAATATGCAAAAAAGGTAGAAACACTGTGTACGAGTCTGAGTCTATAAGAAGCTTAGTTTACCACAGAAAAACCAAGATGTAATGGATAGAATGGGAAAATTTAACACTGCAACAGTCCATCCAGTGACCAAATACATGTTGAAAAGGACAGAAAAAATTGCATACATAATAAAAAGAAAACTCGCTATACGACACAAAAGTCCCAACTTCCTTGCTAATATTACGCTAAATTACATGACAGGCATACACAACAGACATTAGTTTTTCCCTGGTCAGTGAAAACTAGTGATAGTGCACGATAACCATAAACCAGTGTCATTTTTTAATTAAGACACATAACTCTGGGATCATACAAGAAGGTATAGCTAAAATCAACCATGACCTGTGCTTTGGGGTAAAAAAAATATTGCGTAGAATTTTCAAAACGTTTGTCCTTGAGAGAAACTGACGTTAGTGCAAAGAAACCACAAATTTGACATTTCTTAATTAATTAAGGAGCATAACTCCATGAAATGTTTGGTTGGTTTATGGTGTTTAACGCCACTTTCAACAATATTTCAGTTATATCGTGATGTCAGTTTTATTAGTTTAATATTATTTTATTGCAAATAAAACAGCAACAATGGGATTGGACAAAAAGTTATCACAACTTATAGACTGTCCCCTCCCATATATTAATGTCAACAAATCTAGCACATACATATATAGATAATATTTAACACAATATATATAGTGAAACATGGGAAATACAAGAATACAAGAATACATGATGTTGATGTTGATGTAGACCAGATGACCGACCACTGATTAGAATCTTTTTGTTTGTCTAATATATGCTCGAACTTTATTGAAGATAATAGAATTTTCGTTTATATTAATTTCATCGTTTCCAAAGAGTAATGTTTCTATATTTTTGTGGGTTTTATTGGTGGAGGAAACTGGAGTATCCAGAGAAAACCAGGAACCATCAAAGGAATAATAACTAAATTACAATCTGACATATACATTGTGGCCACAAACACTGCTTAAAAATTTCAAAACATTTGGCCATGGGAGCCTATTTAGTCAGGGCACGGTAATCAGAAAATGACGAACTATATGAAAGACGGGTAGGTGTAGAACTTAATGCCTTGTCGTCTTTCAACAAGACATAAAAAAGCAATGCATTTTCAAACTTTCACATCTCCTCAACCATTGTGTTTCTCTTAGAACATTGTCACTACAAAACTCCTTCCAGGAAATTCTTAAGAAACGTTAAATCGACACGTCTTACAACATAACACTTCTTTAATATCACACCGTAGCTTTGATTTAACACTTCTTTAATTGATTGATTAGTGTTAATTAACCCATCTTCTCCAATGTTACATTGTCTGGTTGACTCTGATATTGTCCTTAACACAATGTCGTCAAATTGATTTTCTAATAAATATGAAAATTTTATCCTCAAATTGTCTTCCCTTGTGGCGTTTTATATGTTACTAGACAATACGGAAGTAATAAATCACGTGATGGGCAGCATAAAACACTTCCTTTAGTATTAACTGGACACGTGCTGAAGTTGATTAGCATGTCAAATGACAGTTTTAGTCCTATACTATTTCAAATATATTGCTACTGCTGTTGATAATATAATTAATTAAAGAAGGGGGTATAATTCTTTGATTTAATTATAACATAAAAATGAACCCTTTTTATGAATTGCCTGCTGTTCGCGGACTCTTAATTTCATCTCGGATATCCAAAAAATGAAATGTTTTCTCAGATTAGCCGTCTATCGTAATTCCCTTTTCTTAGAAATGTAGCGAATTATTAGTTAAGTTATGCGTTGTTTATTCAGAGAACTCTGCTACTAGGTTGATGTCATCGCTACAAAAATCATATGGTCGTCATAGCGAATTGATATGTTGAACGCTAAAACAAATCCATTTATCAAATGACAGTGAATCTTTCCATTTTACGTACTTTTTTTTCTATCCTCTATCATCGACAAGATTGCTACGATATGGGTGTCTTGTAAGAAACATGAACTACTTACCCTTCGCGAGTCCGGGATTCACTCCAGTGTTTTGGTGAGATCTTTTTTACCAATAATTTTAGTTTTATGTATTGTATTTCTTGTTTTGTTCGTCCGCTTTCTGTGTCCTGTACATAATGTTTCCCGTCACTCTAGATCGTACATAATATTTCCCGTCACTCTAGATCGTACATAATGTTTCCCGTCACTCTAGATCGTACATAATGTTTCCCGTCACTCTAGATCGTACATAATGTTTCCCGTCACTCTAGATCGTACATAATGTTTCCCGTCACTCTAGATCGTACATAATGTTTCCCGTCACTCTAGATCGTACATAATGTTTCCCGTCACTCTAGATCGTACATATTTGTTTTCGCAAACGTTTATTACATGTTTTCTGTATGTGACGAAACGCAAATTTCAACGAAGAAGGCAGAAATGGAAGAATTTTTTTTTTAATTGCGTTTTATCGCAGTACGTTATTTTAAAGTACTACATTATCTAATTATCTAACCCTTCTGTCAAATTTACAAAAGAAAATTATCCCAATAATGATGTAGTCAAGTTGACCAACGATTTCTGTCTAAAACATTGCATACACAAGTGTTCTAACTTTTATATACACGTTTTTATGTGTAATTCACAACTTATGCACGTTATCATTTTATTGTGTATTATATCTTTTTATTACTATTTACTACAATTTGCATATACGTTTTTAGGTCATATTTTGCGTTGAATGTTTTGCGGTTCCTCAAAGTTATCAAAAGATGATGTATTTAATTAGACGGTGGGCACATAATAACGACTGGAAGGTCATACTTAGACTTCATTGTAGATTTGTCAATGAGTTGATTGATTGATTGATTGATTGATTGATTGATTGATTGATTGATTGATTGATTGATTGATTGATTGATTGATTGATTGATTGATTGATTGATTGATTGATTGATTGTTATTTAACGCCAAGTTAGCAGTATTGCAACTATATTCATGACGAGAACAAGTGTTGGCGCTGCTATCACGAGCGGAAGTTTAGATTGCCACATGAAAGAAAATACGATATAATAATCCGTTATTTATGGATATAGTCGAATAATGTAGCCTTACAACGGGTCGTCAACGACCTCCCGCTTAGGAGCTGATGTAATTTGTCTTGTGTGCAAGGAGCGTGGCACTAATTATACTTTTTTTTAGACCATATAGACAATACAGTAAGACTTTTAAATTTTTTGGGTTTCCAATCGTGACTCGCAACATAAGGTTTTTTTTCTAGAAACACGTCGTGTACACGACAGGAGATATCTACTCTTTCCCATTTGGTCTCTATGTCATTTACAGCTGTGTGATAGATATCTACTCTTTCCCATTTGGTCTCTATGTCATTTGCAGCTGGGTGATACTAGTGTCCATACAACTTTTGTATTGTGGACAGCTATGACCTGGATTCGAACTCATAACTTTAGTGGTGATAACCACTGATTGCACAAGTAGTTGTGAATCTAACTACCATACGATCACGACCGCCCCTCATGTATGGAGAATGCCACACTCCTTGCATGTAGAAGATAAGCTACAGCAGCCTGTTAGAAGTGATCGTTGCACAGCAAAAATTTCCAACCCTGTCCATTATGCCCTTCTTTTTCTGTGATCATATAAACGCCCTCCTCTTGACCCGAGCAGTTCAATCTGTTTACCGACAATATGTACTGTTACGCCACGAATACGGCTGAAATGTTGCTCATTTGACGGTAAACAACAACAATTAATACTTAATATCATAATCATAATCCAAAAGATATATTCATGTATATATATAAAAAAATATAGTTTCCATTGGGTATATGGATCATGCTTATAGATTTGTTAAAAAGGGGAGGTTCCGATTAAAATGGTAATATAGGAGGGACCAGTGACTGGAGTAACATCCCGCAGCACCTGTATATGGAGTACATAACTCTCAGTAGATACGATATTATTACAATGCTTGTGATTCCTATCATGATTTCATTGAGAGAGGGCTACTGCAAACAAAGAAACTAATAAACCAAGGGGTCCTAGTGGTTAAGTTGAAGTCACCATTGTGTCTGGACCTTTCCTCATTTATGCATTATCACCGGGTTTGTAACAAGAGTAATACGACAGGGTGCCACTGGTAAAGCAGGAACTGCTTGCCATTCTGGGGCACCTGAGTTCACCCTCGGTTTTTGTCGGGTTCGTGTTGCTCAATTTATAGTTTTCTATGTTTTGTAGATCATTCTTTGTCCTTTTTCTTTTGGCCATTGTGCTGTCTGTTCTCCTTCGATTTACGTCTTCTTATACGCCTTAAGTATCTTCAAACCTTTTTTAATAGACCCGTGTTTCTGTAAATTGACATTTCAAAGATAAGACACCACAAACAAATTTTATAACTTTAACCTATATACTATAATCCTCAAAGTTTGAGAAATAAATACATATCAAGGTTTGCTTCCGTGACTAATACAATGTCATATTTACGTGAAAAATCGTTCTTTATGAGCAAAAGGTAATAAATTTAACTTAGCAGACAGTCGTTATGCACTAAAGTGTAGATTTAAATATCGTGTTTCTCCTCCTAGTCTCGAATGTCTGATTATGCAATTAGCTGAATTTTTACGGAAGATAAACATGTCCAAAGCGGAATGATAAGTGTATTATCAATCATTTAAAAGAAAATATATCAATTATGGAACGGGCAGAATAAATATAAAACATATGTTTAAACTGTAAGTTATTCTCCGTTTGTAAAATTTTATTGTTTTCGTCCAAAGATTAAAAGTCATTTTTGTAAGTTAAATAATACTTTTCGTTACAGGGTGTATCCGTTCGTTAAGATAAGGGGTATATATCTAAACATATATATTAGTATAACGATGTTAAATGAACTGATTATTGTCATAGAAATACTAAATATTATGTAAACTTCCATGGAGGGCAAGGATTTAACGATTAACACCGTCACATTTCTAGGGCCGTCATCACTCGTCCCAACTAGAACGATTACGTTCCCCCATCTAAATAGAAGGCATTTATCCGAGGTTTGCCAATAAGCCTGTCACATAGGATTTCGATAGAAGTTTGAGGTTTTGACAGAGAAGTGGTTCATATTATTGTGGTTGGCAACATATTGTCGATCATTTTTGCTTAATTAAGCTTAGAAAATACAGAAGGGGCAATAAGAAAATGGACAATCCAGAGAAACTGGCAACATTGGGTACACAAGACACAAGACGAAGACAAACAACAGAGAAACTGGCAACATTGGGTACACAAGATACAGGACGAAGACAAACAACAGAGAAACTGGCAACATTGGGTACACAAGATACAGGACGAAGACAAACAACAGAGAAACTGGCAACATTGGGTACACAAGATACAGGACGAAGACAAACAACAGAGAAACTGGCAACATTGGGTACACAAGATACAGGACGAAGACAAACAACAGAGAAACTGGCAACATTGGGTACACAAGACACAAGACGAAGACAAACAAAACAAAAACACAACACATTATGTGTTGGACACCACTATTATATTTGTATTTTTGTAGTTGTTGGTTATATTGTCCACCATTACTGTCTTACTCTTTATTTTCAAAATGTTCTCAGTCAGTCTTTACAACTATATGAAATAGTGTATCACTTCTAAGATGAATGCATAATCTGACATTCTAGCAGTTCATTAATAATTACCATGGTCGTCCATCGTAGTGGACAGTAGGATAACGAGCCCATCTGTAATATTATACGAAGTGATCTACGATGCTACGCTCACACGGGCCGTCTAGCCTACGGGACAATAAACCGGACTCATTGTTATTGCGCGATGTTACAGACGACGATTGTTAGCAATACTTGACCCAATATAATTAAAATCAGATTTTTTTCCCTTTTTTTCTATGGCGGTAGACTGCACTTGACCAACTCTAAACTTGTCTAACTAAAAAATGACATTGGCACCAATGCCGTGATTAATTTAAAGGAAAATGTTACAAGCTGTCGTTTCGCAAGACCACCAAGAAAATTAATTGTGTTTATACTTGAAGATATTGTTTTGACACTTGGACAGTAAAAGTAGGCTAGTAATTTGGTATTGTCTGAATCAGAGATGTTGTCAGGCCATTTTTACACACGAGTTACAGAAATACTACTACAGTTGGCATTAAACACTAATCAATTATCCAATTAAACAGTGGGGCCTTCGTGGTCGTGATCGTATGATAGTTGGATTTACAACTACATGTGCAATCAGTGCCTATCACCATCAAAGTTGTGAGTTCGAATTCCGCTCTTGGCGAGGTGTACTCTGTATAATAGTTTGTCAGTGACTTTTAAAGTGTACTCCATCCATCTTAAATATTTTAAAATTTACAAAATTCCAGCGCGATTGTGTTCAAACTTTATAACCGTATACAATCATTCCGTCCCACATACGTATCATAGCTGGTCAATGGTCCGCCATTGTTTCTGAAACAATGAAAAGCGAAATAAATTATTACAAATAATCTATCTAACTACCGATCACACCTTTAAATGGTATTAAATAACAATGTACTTCTTCAACGCTATGTTATCTCATTGTTCTGATCAGTAAAATACACTGTGACTAAAATTGTTTGTTTCTTATCTCAAACCCATGTCATTCACCTGGATATATTGAATTTCTGATAATTCAATTACATGTGATTTTAATTGATAAAAGACAAAGTCTACTAACAAGAGCTTCCCTTCCCATTCAAATGTTTGTATGCATGTTGTCGTGAGTGTCTATATCAAAACAATATTTTTTCAATTACCAGTAACCTGCTTGACACGACATTTTCACGCTCAAGTTTTTACAACAAAAGTAATTCAATTAACTTTAAACACCTGATTACTCAGAGAACCACAAAACATGACAGGTCAGGTGAATATTGTGGTTTTATTTTGTTTTGACACACACGTAGAAGCACCCAAAAAACCCATTCCAAAAAAACAAAGATGAAAATCTATACCCATTACCCAAACGGTTGTTTAGGGCAAAATAAAATAATTTAAAATTGTCCACCGAACGCCTTTATTTTGGATTCTCAGGTATTTTTTCATCGTGTAACGTCTTGTAACAATTGTAAGAAATTTGATATAGTTTGTTTCTCGGTACATAAACCTTTAATTTCCACACGAGAGAACTATAATTAAATTCATTGATTCAATTATATTTAAATCTTTTCATAAGGAAATTGTATTATTTTTACTATTTTTGACAATTCAATACAATTTGTTTATTTAACGTCAGGCTAACATTTGAAATTTCACAGCAAAGCAATTTTCGAGATAGAAAGAAAACAAAAATCTTAAACAACCGTCATGTACAACAATATAAAATCATCATGGTAATTATACCTTGTTTCATGTGACCATATATTGACAGGTATACTAAAACGCTTGTCATGTCCATATGTCACAAAAAAAGTCAGGACAAAAAATGTACATCTTGATAAAATTATTTGATTTTATGATAAGCGGGTGCGTTTGGTTTTGACCTTAATTAGACGACTTGGTCTATGTCAGCCAGGTGAGAAATATCTTTTAAATCAAGTAGTTATTTATTGTTGACACTTTGTAATGGTATAACAATTAGTCAACAAATATATGTGGATTTTTCCCGTTGATTGGGTGGAGGGGGAGAGATGGGTGGAGTATTATATTAAGGCGTTTAAAATATGTACACTGAAAAGGCATTTGATATTCTCACAAACCGCATCGGTGCTGTAACGGTTAGCATGCTTGTTTCCAGAGTGTGGTAGATCGTGGATTCGAGCTCCAGTCGGGTCAAACCAAAGACTTTTGGTATTCTCTGCTTCTCCGCTAACCACACAACATGTAGGAGTAAAGGCAAAGACTTGTGGGCTGGAAATGAGGTACAATGTGTCAGAGTGGAGCGACATGTCTACTATATATCTTTATTCTCATAAAGCCAATGTATAACAATGGTACTAGAGGACTGTTGTTTCAGACAGATGGCACTATTAAAATCAAATTAACCGTATTGATCTTTGATACTCTGAGAACAGCTTGATCCTACAACCTCCAGAACATATGAAAATCTTTATCCCAAATCTGTCATTTTCATTCTCTATACAGAGCAACCTCCAACCTATTTATTTTTAATATATTTTTGTATTTTGATAACATTTTGTAGCTTAATGAAATTGTTCAGTGGTATTTTTATGATGGCATAGATGACAACGTTATTCATATGGATGTTTTCCCTTTTGCAAATTGTATGATAGCTGACTCATATGAATTAGAAACAGAAACAACGAATAACATGTGTTTATCCTTGTATCAGTGAAAAGGAGGCCAATAAACTCAGAAGGGAAAGTTATTCCTAACATTCGCTTCATTTTAAGATAATGTCGAATTTTACCTGTTGTCATAAACAATTTCATCAGTTGACATAGTACTGACTGAAAGAATCAAGCATATTCTAAAATTCAAACATACCGCAGAAATATACAGGGTCATATGCACATTATGCACATTTGAAGCTTTCAAGAGGTCTGATTTTGAATGATATGAAATTAAATATACATCTACCAAAGTTTGGCAATACCATAAAAGGGCAAACAAAAAACAACAAAATCTTGTCTCGTGGCGTCTCAAATGTGCAGACGTTTTCAAAGACGATACCGCAATAATTCCCCAGAATATTCTTGTCATTCAATTTTTCAATTTATTTGCTGCATAGCATCAAAGATATCTGCTGTCGAAAAATGATAAATCGTTTTGTAAATACGAAAACAAAAAGCAAATATTTCAAGGAAGCAAACCTAGTCACAATTCAACTGTCAATTTAGCTGCTTAGGGCCAATCATTATGTATGAGATTCAGCGATTCATTGTTCGCTTTTCAATATCAAGGATTTCCATTTTCTAAAATTCAGTTTTTAATGCTTAAAATGGTGCTTGTTTCATTTATATCTCAAACAAAGTCGAGAACTTGAACAATTTTTTTTTGTATCTATTTCCATAGCAACATCAATTAATGCATTCATAATTTGCATTTAATTAGAAATTTCAAAATCAGTTACCACTTGCAACCACTTGCAACACTTTATGATATATGTTTTTCGACGATATTCACACTATTGAATTCGTTGAGCAAGTGTAGAACAAACTGGTATCCTAAATGTAAAATCATTCAATACCAGATTTCGGATGAATGTCGACAATTTAGATTTTTGGCGATTTTCCCCCTTTCAATATGGTGATAATGAGCTTGTACGGAAGCACATGTTTGAAGCATCAATTAACGTTAAATAATATGTTTGCTTTGGCTCTGTTGTATCAAGTATAACCTACTTTCTGATGAGATGATGATGATTGCGATAGTGATGATGATGATGCCTGCATTGTTCTAAAAGAATTAAGTTGCATTTTCGTAGTGGTAGCGTACTGGAGGTAGAAACGTCCCTCCACACGGAAACATTATCATGACTATGGACCAATCAATTTCTTTTCTTAACTTATAATGATGTGTGCCTTCCAGGGAAGCATTGTAATCAACAATAAAATGAAATTGTCTTACACTGACCGGCACGATATAATTGAAATATTGTTGAAAGTGCCGAAACACTGATGAGCATTACGGTATTGTTCATGTTAAGATTTTATACAAACTTATGTGATAGAATTTGTTGATGACTTACGACAGGTCAAACAGTTTTCTACTGGTACCCTGATTGCCAGCACCGATGCACAAACTGCACAATGTTGAAATTTGTTTTTTTAAATACAAATTTAAGTATTTCCTATCCACTAAATTGGTTCCATATCAAAACTGCACAATGTATGCTTGGAGTAAAAAAACGGAAGCGTCATGAGAGAAATGATTATGAAAAGAAAAGTTTAAACAGTAATGGTGGACAATTCCATCGATATCAATAAAACAAACAATCACCTCTCAATTTGACTCACTGAACTAAAAAAAAAAAAAAAGGAACACCATGACACAAGCCGTTAGAAATCCAGGTCCTGGCTATAAATATATGATTGAATGGCGGTCACGAGAACATAATATTAACACCTTCCAGATTCAAAAAAACATAAGATATCGAAAAGAGATTCTATGATAACAGAGATCTATCTGTATCTGTAGACAAAAACATTTGGTATTTTCAAACTTTTCAATAGATGTAGGGATCCAAAATGTCTCCATATAATTTGAATTAAAATCATCACCTCCTTTCTATGGTATTTTGTTCTATGGCGAAATAAAAAAATGAAACAAGACTAAAAGACAGATCATGATTAATTTTCTGTAGACAACATTCCAGGAGATTATATTGTCGTTAAAGTAGAAAGCGCAGACCTATGGACGGGATTTCAATACAGATTAACAAATAATTACATCATACATCAGTAGCTGTGGCAGTTCGGTTTCGTCAACTGTTGACTACAATTAAATTGTAAAACGGAAAATACAAAACAAAAAGCATCTATGATTGTATAATTCTACGTTAATTACCCTCGAGTCTACATAGGTTCCATGACAAATTGGAGAAAATGAAGATGTATTAGATTACAATTGGTTTGAGATATATCCTTTTTCTGACAATTTGTATCGTAAGTCTTTGTAAAATCCGATCTGGTTCGTATCAGAGACGACCTGTTGGTGGATATGATGACAGCAAAATAAGACAAAACAATTCTTCTGATAAAAGGAAATCAATAACAATTTGATCAAGCATTATTTGTGATATGGAAAATAAAGTGATGTGCCTTTTTTGTCATTATAACAAGTGACTGATCTCATGACGATGGAACCGAATGAAGCAGACATCCCAGAGGCCCACTTGTCTTCTTGTAGAAGATAATGGAATAAGTATGATAATGATTTATCAAATATAAACTATACTTGTTGGGGGTCTTCCTATGACTGTCTTTAAGGCGATAAGGGTAAGTATGAGACATCACATGGATCCATTAATGAGCAGGAGATGCTAACCAATCAGTACAATTTTGTCTCTATCCTGGTTTTTGTTGGGCTTCATGTTATACGACGTATTGTTCTTTTCTTTCCTTTATGTTTCCTCCCTTTATTCGAATATCTCTCTGGGCTTAGTAACTTTGTGTTCGTCTTTTGACATGAGTTCTTTGCGTTCTGTTATGGGTTGCATACTCTGAGTTTTTCTTTGGAAATGTGCACTCCGTGTTCGTCTTTGGACATGGGTTCTCTGCAATCAATCGTCTTTTGACTTTATTCGGCATTCTTCTCTGCACTACTATTTTGAGTTTTGGTACTATACCTAATATAAATTGGACAAGTG
Source organism: Gigantidas platifrons (assembly GCA_002080005.1). Classification (NCBI taxonomy): domain Eukaryota; kingdom Metazoa; phylum Mollusca; class Bivalvia; order Mytilida; family Modiolidae; genus Gigantidas; species Gigantidas platifrons. The sequence goes on from MJUT01061941.1 coordinate 251,884, forward strand.
ATTTGGTGGTGAATCTTATTTTACGAAGATGGTGATTGATTTGAGGCATACGATTGTGTACAATGAAAAAAAAAAGCGAGATGCCTAACAAAACAGTGAAAGAATCAATCAAAATTACACTTTTTTCCTATTTGTCACCATTTGTCATTTAAATTTAATTACCAAAGTATCTTTATTTTAAAATATTAATAATATCATTCACGAATTGGAATGGTAAAAATAATAGCCTGTTCGGGCAAAAACACTGGAAATTGTTTATTTGTATATTAAAATTGGCGATTGGGACGTATTTCCGTATTATCGGAGATTGGAATGTGTTTATTTTAACCAATCAGATGCCCAGAGGTAAAATATCTTCAGATTAAAATCGATAAACAGATAATTTTACAGATAAAACTATATTTTAACTGGAACGAAGTTAACGTTATGTTCGCAGGAGCATAACGCTCAAGACACGGAACCTGACTAAGATAACCCGTAGGCATTTCAGGAATAACGTCAGCCATAGCGTAGGAAGTTCACCATATGTCACTGGACATAATATTAAAGATTTTATCAAAAGCCTAATGGAGTTAAATGTAATCATTTAAATTGACATATTAATAATTTATTCACCCAAAAGTTATTTTTACATTATATTGTCAAATATGGAAAAATATCAAATTTTCTGTAACAAGTTATATATACAGTCATACCTGTATTATGAGGTCACTGTTGGGACATAGCAAAAGTGGCCTTATAAGACAGGTGACCTCATAAAAGAGATTCAATTCGTTTGAAATTTTCTATGACAGGACAAGAAAAAGGTGACCTTTTAATAAAGGTGACTGCTTAACAGAAGTGACCGCATACGCAGTTTTGACTGTGTATACAGATGGTTCATAATGACTGTCATGACTGGACACTTAAATCATATCCTGGGGGTTCCCCCATCTCCCTCTACCACACACACTTTTCTATTGAAGAGTTTTTGGGTTAGGGTTAGGGTTATGGTTAGCATGGAAAAAATAACCTAGTGCAATAATTCCTCTGGAAATTATACACTAGTGTAACTTGTCCTCTAGAAAGAATACACTGGTGGAAAGAAAACACTGTTACACTTTTACTAAGCCAGGAACATGAGCGATCATGTATACTATATGTGTGCTATGGGTACTAAACTTTTGACTCTGTTTTTACGTTTTTTCAATTAGATTTTGGAACTGTTCCAACAGCGTGGTTTTCTTTGTTTTTCATTTAAATACTAGATGAATGACACGGAAAACCAAATGGATAATAAAGAATATACAATCCAGAGACACGGGCCACATTGAGCACAAGACACAGAACAAAGACAAAGAAATAAAAAATAACCGAAAACTAAAATTCATAGTCAAGTGAAAACAAC
>MJUT01061941.1:267812-280638 GCA_002080005.1 Gigantidas platifrons
CTGTACCTAGTAACATTATCTTCTATCTTTCCTCTGTACCTAGTAACATTATCTTCTAATTTTCCTCTGTACCTAGTAACATTATCGTCTATCTTTCTTCTGTACCTAGTAACATTATCTTCTATCTTTCCTCTGTACCTAGTAACATTATCTTTTATCTTTCCTCTGTATCTAGTAACATTATCTTCTATCTTTCCCCTGTACCTAGTAACATTATCTTCTATCCTTTCTCTGTACCTAGTAGCATCTTCTATCCTTTCTCTGTACCTAGTAACGTTATCTTCTATCTTTTCTCTGTACCTAGTAACATTATCGTCTATCTTTCTTCTGTACCTAGTACCGCTATCTTCTATCTTTCCTCTGTACCTAGTACCGCTATCTTCTATCCTTTCTCTGTACCTAGTAACATTATCTTCTATCTTTTCTCTGTACCTAGTAACATTATCTTCTATTTTTCCTCTGTACCTAGTAACACATTTTCGAAGTCTTTTTTAACTACTTTCAATTGCTCGTAATGAGAAATGACCATTTATTCTTTGTCCACATGAGTGTCGATTACTAATTTGCGCGCCAGTCGTGGTCGTGATCGCATGGTAGTTGGATTTATAACCACCTATGCAATCAGTTCGAAACCCGCCTAGACGAGGTGTACTCGTTACAACATTATGTGATCAAGTTTGTCAGTGATTTGCCGCAGATCGGTGGTTTTCTCCGTGTCCTTCGGTTTCCTCCACCTATGAAACTGACCGCCATGATATATCTGAAATATTGCTGAAAGTGACGTTAAAACACAATAACACTAACACTATTAATTTGCTCTTCATGGTCGCATACATTTATGCATATATTTGTTTTTATCAGGATATGTATATTTACGAAGCAAACAAACTTGAAAATTTCCTACAATATTGTTAGTAATTGATCGGTTTACTCTAGCCGTTTTTTTTTATATAATTTGATAGAAAAAATTGGATAACTAGATTTTTGTTTGGATAAATGACAGAATAATTATAGACATATTTTTTTATTATCTAGGATTGATTGATTATTGTTTAATGTCAAGGGAGCGGTAATTTAGCAACATTCATGAAGAGAACAAATCTAGCATACAGGTAAGAAGAGTTTGAAGATACCAAAGGGGCAATCAGAATCATCGAAGAAGAAAAAAAACAATGGCCAAAAGAAAAAGTACAAAAGGATAAACAACGATCGACAAAATATACATATAAAACTAAAGAACGAGTAACACGAATCTCACTAAAAACCGGGGGTGAACTCAGGTGCTCTGGAAGGGTAAGCAGTTCTCACTGGGATTTGGTAAATGGACGGACAGGGTAAAAAGTGGGTGTAACGAATAGGGTTGGAAATTTTTCCCAGTACAAAGAGGCGCCACCGACCACTCCTTACAAAGTGGTCCTCAGGAGCTGCTGAAGATTACATTCTAAGTTCGTCTCATCTCTGTGGGCGGGTTGTTTATTTGCGTTGTCCTGCACAACTAACGAACGCTCCTCTCACAGTTTGTGGGTCAATACCTCTTGCTAGTGGACTATTGGTTGCCGAAGGCATGGTCCATCAAGTGGGCAGTGTTTCGGCATTAATATTGTTTATAGGAAATGTTATTATTGAATTTTTAAGTTTCTATATAATGTTTTGTGTTTGGGTTAGGGTTATGGTGCTTCAGTTATATTGTGGTAGTCAGTTATATTGTGGGGTAGTCAGTTATATACTGTGGTAGTCAGTTATATTGTGGTAGTCAGTTGTATTGTGGTAGTCAGTTTTATTGGTGGAGGAAACCGGAGTACCCGGAGAAAACCATCGACCTGCCGTAAGTAACTGACAAACTTGATCATATAATGATGTATCGAGTACACCTCGCCTGATCCTAAATAATGTTATATTGATATATTACTGGTTACTTGACTCAATTAACAATTTTGACACGACAGTGCTCTTATCAGGAAACTTTCTTAAGGTTGAATTCATGAAGCAAATAAAAAAAAATTAGATACCACAATAAAACCGTGTTTAGAACTTAGTAATAAGTCCCCTAACAATATCGTTCTTGTGTGTCTGTCACATTACATAATATATGACAATGGAATTGCTCTAGTGTTTGAGTGGCGTTTTCTCAACCATTGTAATCGCGTTTTAGCGAATTGCGGCTTTGGATTACGGCTTTGGATTGCGGCTTTGGATTACGGCTTTGGATTACTCCTTTGATATCTTCAAATTTGTCTTCTTACATGTTTTTCTCAACGTATATAGAAATATTGTGATTTGTGTTCAATGACAATGAAGATATGAATATTATTTGTAAAATAAAGTTGGTGTTGTTTCAGGTTTAATTGTGTACATAATTTCACATCGTATTTTAAAATAACAAGAATAAGGTTTCTGTTCTTAAAGGGGTATTATCTGCCAAATCTTAAATTTTTGTTACCCATAAAAACTATCAGATATGATTGATACCTTAATAGAACCTGTGTGTAACTTATAAATGTTATGAAATGTACGCGCATCGGGGGAAAAACGTGTAACTGCTCGTGTTTTGAGATCGATCAAGAAATGGACGTCATCTTATTAATTATCGACATTGTTTACGGAGTTTGTCGAATCGTCATTAAATCAGTACAACAATGCACTTATTTCTTATTTTTTGTGAATCTGCTTTCAGTCGGTGTTAATTACGGACAAAGAACCATGCAAGTTGGCAGTTAATAAGCGACAAAATACAAATTATTCGTTTTTACGGAAAAAGCGAGGTCAAATTATTTGCTTGCAAGCAAATAAGTAATCGATGGTAATTTTCGTTCTCAAAAGGCGGAAAGTGATTCGATAAGCTGCTTAATGTGAAATATTTACCTTTATTTCATCATTTTAAAGCTATTTACCAATTTCCAAAGCATATACATGTAATTTTGTTGGTCAAAATCGTAGCTAATGCCCCTTTAAATAAACGTTAGACAATATACCGAAGGGGCATTCAAAAATGGACAATCCAGAGAAACTGGCTACAGAGGGTACTCCAGACGAAATAAAAACAAAACAAAAACACAACACAATATATGTTAGACACCACTATTGGCAAAAAAAACAAATAACCTAAATAAGGCATTTAAGCCCTCCCACAAACAACCAAAGCGGCAAAGGAAAAGACGAAACGAGCATCGTTTTTATTCGGAAATCGTAACATATGGCCGTCAGAATAGTCAAAAACACAGTTCTGTCATACAAAAGAATAAACATACCTCCATTCATCAAACATTTCACCTTTGACCCTACAAACCCTTTGTCAGATGCTTATCTGGATGCAGACGTCTAACGTCATGCTCCAACATTGTTTCGTTCGCCATCCAGACATGTTATGTGTCATGTGACACGAGACGTATGCAAAAAGTAACACTTGAATGACAAACGGTCGACAGCAAATTAAATTCCGGGGGCAGCTTATTGATTTAAATCGAATTAATAGTATATTATGGCATCTTTGACGTGGTACTAGTATTTCAATATGGATTTCGTATTGAGTTATGATGTTTAACCTCGCCCTCTACAAAATTTCAATTATATCGTGGCAGCCAATTTTATTGGTGGATTCCGTACTGACGTAGCATATGATTCTGGTTATTCTTTTAACATCCTAAAAATTTTCTTGTTAAAAATAATTGAAAACAATATCTATCACTACCTGATTTTCCACATGAGCAGTACATTATTTTAAGGTGAACAGGAAGTGGTTTTATTACCTTGTTAAGTTACTACAAGAGTTACATAAGTCTAAAGAATTAGTGAACATCTGAGGTATCATTTACTTCTGTAGAACAACAATAGTTTTCTAACAATTGAATATGAAGAGGGTTAGGCTTATGGTGTTTACCGCCACTTGCAACAATATTTCAGCTATATATCGTGGCAGTCAGTTTTATTGGTGGAAGAAACCGGAGAAAACTACCGAGCTGTCGCAAGTCACTGACAAATTTTACCACATAATGTTGTATTGAGTACACCTCGCATCAGCGGGAATCTAACTCAAAACGTTAGTGGTGATAGGTACTGATTGCATGGGTAGTTGTTAATCCAACTACCATGCAATCACGATCACGACGGCCTCCTTAAACAATTGAATATGAATACATATGATATATGCAAGCTATACATGTAATGCATACGCATTATGTACACTCCCTAATTCTTATGTTGCAACTGTTCTGATGTTCAAGTTGACCTTTTCTTCTTTTTTTGAGTTTTTATTTTCATTTTACGGTTTTAAATAACTTCAGTAATGAGATATGTGTTCTTAAGTTCTCAAGTACCACAGGACATTGTGATTTGTTTTTGGAGTGGGATTCGTATTTCTTGATCTTGAGTTTTATGTGTATGCTTTGTAGATCGTTGTTTGTCCTTTTCTTTGCGCCATTACGTTGTCTGTTTTTCGTCGTTTTACGGATTCTGATTACCTCCCTTTGGCATCTTCATTAAACACGTAGCTATCAAATTAAACTCTTCTTGTAGCAAGTCTATACTTACACCCATACAATTGTATCATACCTCTTCTTGTAGCAAGTCTATACTTACACCCATACAATTGTATCATACCTCTTCTTGTAGCAAGTCTATACTTACACCCATACAATTGTATCATACCTCTTCTTGTAGCAAGTCTATACTTACACCCATACAATTGTATCATACCTCTTCTTGTAGCAAGTCTACTTACACCCATACAATTGTATCATACCTCTTCTTGTAGCAAGTCTATACTTACACTTGTATCACACCCTCTACAAACAATCATTTTATGAGTGACCCTAATGTATAATAGGTTAAACTGAAGAGGTCACTTCAAATTTAGTAATCAGGTTCCTGGCCCACGTACTGTTTATACTTTTTAAAAACCTTAAAAATCGGAGATTTAGAATGCGATAAAAATAAAAAATCTTTATATTGATATTGTCAAATATCAGACCGTCAACGGAACGATGGACTATTATTCTATGATTGATCCACAATGATGTTTTAACATTTCAAGGGAGTTCGTCGAATTGTCGTGATCGTGTGGTAGTTGGATTTATAACTATCTATGCAATCAGTGCCTATCACCACTAACGTTGTGAATTCGAATCCTGTTTCGGTGAGGTGTACATAATATGTGAAATATTTGGTCAGTGACTTATATAGGCTATGTTAGAGGTTTTCTCCTGGTACTCCGGTTTCCTCCACCAATAAAGCTGGCCGCCACGATGTAACTGAACTATTGTTGTAAATTGCGTTAAACTATACTAACCCATCTCCCCCACCACCTGGGAATTTGTCCGTATCATACGACAAAGCATGATATCCGATTATATTTTACGACAACGTGGTACAACACTGTCTGTACCAATGGCCGAATGTGACGTCATCGTTATCAAATTGTGATGAACAATTTTCACATTCATTTCTCTATTTCTTAATTTTTCTTTACATTTCAAACGGACATCGAAAGTAAAAACGCGGGTGGTCTATGAAATCTGCAAAATGGTTGCACCGTGCACACATTAAGATCGAGAGAAAGAGAGAAACTGACAGGGACAGGTGTTGAGATGTAATCGAATCCACCGTTCTCTGTAGACTTATTGACATGCGTATTTTTCATTTTGATGTATTGTTGTAATATTTATCATCGTTCGTTGTGCTATGTTGACTTTGACTGGCGGGACATTTTATGAGAAAACACAGAAAATTGTGCTGAATGCCCTTGTTATTCTGACAAGGTCATCTTCGGGAAAAACAACATGATGTTAATTAGCTGTTTTCTTTGAGACTGTTCGCCTAAATCGATTATGATACAAAAACAAAAACAACAAAAAAGTAAAGAAAGAGAAAAAGAGAATTTTTACTATTAGAGTTGACATATATTGTCAGTCTTCACACAAAAACCAACATAATAACACACAACAATGACAAACGCCAAGTACCATTTATTTATCGTTTTCTCAAAATAACGAACATCAGCTAACGAACATCAGCTAGTATTAAAGTGTAGAGTATTTGCTGATGACAGCTCTTTAATGTTCTCATCTACTAATCCATTAGAAGTTGAAGACAGGTTAAACTTGGATCTTCATGTTTTAGATAATTGGGCAAAGCAATGGCTAGTAGACTTTAATTCCCAAAAAAACTGAATATATGGTTATTTCATTTCGGCAAAACATAAATCCAATAAATTTAAAATTTAATTCTGAAAACTTAAATCAGGTAGACAATCATAAACATGTAGGAGTCACCATATCTAGCAATAGCAAGTGGGCAGAACATATAAATAATATATGCCAAAAAACGACTAAACAAATATTTGTCCTTAGAAAATTAAAGTTCATATTAAACAGGAATAATTTAAATAAAATATATGTAACTTATATTTTACCATTACTAGAGTATGCATGTGAGTTATGGGATGGGTGTTGTTCAAGGGATGCAGATAAATTGGAACAGCTTCAATTTGAAGCCGCTAGGATAATTACTGGGTTGCCAAAATTTGCAAGCAAGGAATCTTTATACTTTGAAACAGGTTGGGAGACTTTAAGTAGTAGACGGGAAGCGTCGAAAACTTACTTTATTTCATAAAATACATAACAATATAGCTCCTGAATATTTACAGGACTGTCTAAATGAATATTTAGTTGTTAACAATTATAATCTGAGAAATTCTTTACAATATAAGGTACCAAGACGTCGCTTAGAAACATTTTCCAAATCGTTTTTTGCGTGGGCGCATTAGCGACCCACGTCTATAGTATTAGAGAGGTTGGACAGGATGCAATGTAGAATTGGGAATTATGGGAAAACGCCTCAGAGAAGGCATTTACAATGTAATTAATTAATGATGGACGTAAAAAGGTTTAAATTGTTAGATATATAATTTCCTATACATAAAACATAAATGTTAACCAATAATTATTATAAATTGTTTATCTTGCATTACATGTTTTATCAACAGAAACATTGCCCTGCTGACATTTTATTACTCATAGGTTGAACAAGTCATGCAATCTGTAGACAATATTTATTAGCACAAACACATTTACAATAAACTGAATGTTTACAGACAGTGAAATGTCATCTATTTTTATTATCTGGGTCGCACCAGAGATGTACATTAAAATATGTGTCATCGCGCTCCCCTACTGATAACGTTATACGCTAATGATAGTATGTTGACTTATATTATTGAAGTCACGTTACTATTATAAATAAAGATCATTCATTCAAATTCGAATTCTTTTTTAAACTTTATATGTATGCTTCCATGTGCTGGCATTTACTTAAAATGTAAGCAGTATTGTAATTACCCTTTCCTATGCCCCCGAGCTATTTTGACTGGAGCAAATGACATAGTTTTGTAAAATTTAATCGTGTAGGGGTTCCAAAAGGAAGGAACAAAGATACTATGCTTAGATATTTTTGCTTACCGTCCGTGTTTTTGAAAAAAAATGTAACTAGTATTATGTTTTAAACTGAAATAAATTTCCAATACAGTGAAAATGTGTGCATGCAAATTTTAGCAGACTGTCCTGTATATAGTGTGAATATTTCCCCTTACGGACATAAATTAAACGACTTCATCCAGCGTCTTCAGCAATGGCATATTCCAAAATTATAATTCTTTAGTTTTAAACATTTTGAAACCCTTTTTCTTTGAGAAAGGGTTCCAGTTTTAAAATACATTAAAATGAAAAAAAAATTGTTCATTCAGTATTTGTAGTATTAGTATTGTTCTAGTAGTTTATTCATCAATTATAGTGTTAGTATTGTTTATTCTTAACTTGTAGAATTTACAGGTATGATAACTTATAAATTACATAATGTTCACTTAACCATTTGAATTGTATTACAATTAAAATATATTTCTTTTAAAAATTGCAAAAAAAAAATCAAAGATATTTTAATCCAATTCTTTAATTTTAAACAATTCAAACCTAGTTTTTGTGACTTAATAAATATTAAAAGAAAAATGAAATTGAAAGAGAAATGGTTTCAGTTTTTAAAATTTTGCTTTAAATAATTAAAAATATAGTAAAACAATAAAAAGTTGTTTGAGTAGTTTTAGAATTATTGTTCAATCATTATTTGTAGTTTTAGAATTGTTGTTGTTCAAATAGTATTTGTAGTTTTAAAATTGTTGTCGTTCAAATATTATTTGTAGTTTTAAAATTGTTGTCGTTCAAATATTATTTGTAGGTTTAGAATTGTTGTTGTTCGTTCATTATTTGTAGGTTTAATATTGCAAAAAATCAAGTAATTTTAAAATTTTAGCCGATTAAAAAGATACAAATTTTTCGTGGTTATATCACATTTAATAGATCATAGTTCAATAAGTTTATAATTAATAAAAGACATTGCTTCCTAGTTGAATTCATACATTGTAGTTGTTGTAAAAAATAGTTAATAGAAGGTCAACTACAAGATATTTCTTCCATATTAAACTTCAAAAATATTTCAATTGAAAATGGAAAAGGCAAAAATTCATTTAAAACATTTGAAATAAGTTTAGTTGATTTTTCTTTCCAATAGACAGTGTAAATGTTCTCTGATATTTCCTTAAAATATTGCATATAAACTGTACATGTATTCTAATAGCAACATTTGAATACAACATGAAGATTGTATGTTGGTATATAATTGACAAACTTTTCACATTTGGTGGGATTGTTCTGAATATGGATGTAATAGTATCAGCTGGATGTTAAACATTCAGTAATCAATGATAATTAAGTGAAAAGGGATATGGACGTTAATAAACATGAGAGATAACACAAAGTTAAATAAGCAAAGGAACAATGCTTTGGTTGCTGTTCTACATCCCACAGTAAACGTAGGTTCTTCGGTGATCTTAACTCATAGCCTACAGTAAATTGACCGTAAGACGGACCCTAGCCTGAAGTTGAGCGGTACTCTTTGCTTCTAGCCAATCAACACTAAATCTGGTCTTTTTCTCTATTCCTAGAAGTGGGTCGATCAACAAGATTACACAATACAGGTGTGAAGTAATCTTACAAATACTGTCATAACAGTGCCCGACATCACAAAGTAACACATACAATGAATTCATTTACAAACAAGAAACAACTACAGGGCTCTCATCAAAATATTTGTAAGAAAACTAGACAATCTAATGCAATTTGTAGTTTCATTCTGATCAGACATCCAATATGGCTACCATAGGACGGCAGTTTTTGATTGGTTGAAATATTTAAAAAATATTCTAAGAAACCACTGGGTCATTTCATTTGAAATGAAAATTTGCAGAAATGATCTGAGGATGGTTCTTAATATAGAGTAATCATTTTGTTAAAATCTGATGTCCATCACAGTGATTACATGTTCATAGGAGCCTCTGATTCTATGTCTTCTAATGTGTAACAGGATAGTATAGTTTTTCTTCCATAGTTACCACCCAAATGAGTTAAGGAGAACAGCTAATAAAGTGTGGTTAAACATGTTATGGTTCTATAACTACAATGATAAACAAAAGAACCTTCCCTACACAAAGAAACATTTCAACTCAATTATCAATAACATTAAACTTTGGCATCAATTGCGCCCACGATTGCTTTTTGGAAGAAAAGCAACTTGTTCCGTCTACTATACGTTCATGGAATTCATTGGATCCGAATTTTAAATCAATACAAAATACTTCAAAGTTCAAACAAACTTTAAGGGCGAATTTGTTTAAGGTTTCTAATTACCATTTGTTAGGAAGTAGGAAATGTAATATAATACATACTAGACCAAGACACCAGTGTAGTTCACTGGGAGCAGATTTATTTAGAGCAAATATAGTTAGTGACCCCAGCTGCGCCTGCGGATGTCCTTTAGAAGATGCTATTCATTATTTATTAGAATGTTCCCTTTATACAAATGCAAGAATGCAATTATTTATGAGTATTACAACCTATACAGTTATTTCAATTGAAAACTTATTATTTGGCTCTGATAATGTAACTGATGAAAACAATATAATAGTGTTTAGAAATGTCCAAAAATATATACACCATATAAATAGATTTGAATGATACGAAATTATACTCTGTACTCAGGATGCTATCATTTATTTGCACTCAATCCCCTTATCCCCCCATTCCACCCCCCTCATAGTCATTTATATAATTATTTTATTTCTCCAAGTTGGTTCCATTTCTTTGAACATCTATTATTTAAACAATTGAACCAAATAGTATTAAAGATCTTTTGAAATGAAATCCAATTTAAAAAAGAAAAAAAACAAGGAGAGACAAAATTTAATTCTTGACTAACCTTTTGGTTGATTTAATGTGCTTTTTTGTTTCCAATAATAGAATTATCCATAGCGAACTAATAAGATAAGATATAAAAACAAAGCACTAAGGAACTATGACATTTGGGATGACGTATGTCCTGGATTTCTCTGTGACCTCAGGAAGTCTGTATGTGACCTTTCATAGTATTTACAACGAGGCATACCAACATGAAGCACTAACATGCAATGTAGGTTATTAGATGTATCTATATTTAGAATTTACAGTTCCTAAATAATGTAATTATTATTTAAAATAAGATGCCACTCCCTTGACATAGGGGTTAAGGTTATGGTGTTTAATGCCACTTTTAATAATATTCCAGTTATGTCGTGCCTGTCAGTTTTATTGGTACTTAAAGCCCGAGCACTCGGAGAAAATCACCGACCTGTCGCAGATCACTGATTAACTTTATCACGTAATGTTGTATCTCCTATGACATAGGTAGGGCAATGAGTTAGATAGTTGGATTACCTAACAACTCATACAAGCCTATAACCAATACGGCGTGGGTTCGCGCCCGGCTTTGTACATTACAAACAAAAGATGCACTCGACTTGCAGCCGCAAGTGATAAAGTTTACCAGTTGCTTGACCAAGATCGATGGTTGTCTCCGGATACTCCGGCTTCTTCCACCACTAAAACTGGTCGCCATGATATAGCTGAAATATTGCTGAAAGTGGCGTTAAAACACAATAAATGAATCAATCAATCCGAATTTGGCTATGCTATTCAGGTCCTTTGCTTTTCTTCCTCCTAAAGATTTTTCAATTATTTGGCTTTCCAATCTCTTGACTTTGAGTGTTCCTGATGAAGGTTATTCCAGAAACGACATCAGTTTACATAGTGTACCTGATGAAGGTTATTCCAGAAACACGTCGTGTGCATTAAATTAGATCTCTATGTTTTTATTAATCTTTTATAAAACTTTCAGCAGTAATCTATTTTTGAAAACAATATCATACATATCTATTCTTGGAATAATACTTACAAAATGGAGATTTTTTTTTACAATATCTTTAAATTATAAAAGAAAGTAACTATATTTCAGACATGAATGATATATCAGTTTATTCTAAATCTGTCATTTCCACAACTATTTTAACCATTAATCCAATACACAAATTATATGAATTATTAATCATATTTTCCACAGTTAATCTGTCAATATATCTGTTATCAGGTATGACGTGGTACCTATTATTTATCTCCAGTTGATCGTAGATTTCCATTAAAAAAAATATGCCTTAAGGAAGTTGGTTAATACAAAAATAACATTATTACAAATTTATAAGGTATTTATAAAGAATCAATTGTAATTGTTTGTTCTATGCACTTTACACCTTAACCAGCATGGCTAGGTTTAAAAAATCAGTAGAATTCTTAAGTCAAAGCCTAAATATTAGATATCTTCTTTATATTAATATCACAAGGTCGATACCTCGCTGCTGATGACTTATAAGTCCCTGAAGGTCTCTCCCGTGCAGTAGTTAGTGTTTCAATACTGACATGGTTTAAGCTATATTTTAAGGAAATTCAACGTTCCTCATGTAACAAGTAACAAAGGTTATTTCCCTCAGACACATGTAGGCTTAGTTATACTTTTTAGACCTTTGGTTGTTGTTTTTTTTGTCCTAAAGGCTTTGAATGATTTGGCTTTCCAATCTTTTGACAATGAAGGACTACCTGATGAAGGTTATTCCCGAAACACGTCTTTAATGGTTGATTGATTGATTTTTTGTGTTTTAACGCCACTTTCAACAATATTTCAGCTATATCATGGCGACCAGTTTTAGTGGTGGAGGAAGCCGGAGTACCCGGAGAGAACCACCGACCATGGGTAAACTTTATCACATGCGGTTGCGAGTCGAGTGCACCATTTTTATCATTTACAAAGCGAACCCACGCCGTATTGGTGATAGACTTGCATGAGTTGTTAGATCCAACGACCTAACTCACTGAGCCACCCGGGTCTCCCGTATTAACTCACTGAGCCAACCGCCCCCGCCCCCGCCCCGTCTTTAATGGAGTTTGTATCGCTCGGTCTTATGTTTTCTGTGTTAGTGTTTTGTAGATCATTGTTTATACCTTTGTACTTTTTCCTTTGGCAATTTTGTTTTCTGTCCTTCGAATTACTTATCCTGATTATCCCTTTAGTATCTTCAAACTCTTCTAAATTAGATATCTAAATTTATATTATTAACCCCGGGCCGATACAATTACTTCCGAAGGTATCATCTACCCCATAACCTTTTTTAAGTACTTATTTATCAGATAAATTATTGTGGAAACCGTTCCGAAATAACAATTATTAAAACAAAGATTCACCATCCTCAGACAAAGGTAGCCTTCACTAGTCTGTTTATCACCTTTGGTTTCTCGCTCCCTAAGACTTACAATTATTTGGCTTTCAATCTTTTGACTGAGCGTACATAATAAATATAGATTCTCCTTCAGTTGCCCGTAGGTTCCGATATTTCTCCACTCAAGAGAGTTAAATTAAATAAAAA
>MJUT01061941.1:291728-304289 GCA_002080005.1 Gigantidas platifrons
TATGTTTTCAGTTTTTCGACTGTTGACTGATTTTGTCTGTTTATATGTTTTCAGTTTTTCGACTGTTGACTGATTTTGTCTGTTTATATACTTATGAGTTTTGCCTTTTACTTTGGAAGATTGTTCGGAGTTCGGTAATTTTGTTATTACCCTTATTTGTTTCATTTTGTATTTTCTCATTGCTTTGTTTTGTTTTCGTTTTTGTTGTTTTTTATTTTTATTTGTTGTTTTTGTTGTTGTTTTTGTTGTTTTGTTTTGTTTTTGTTTTTGCTTTTTTTATTATTTCAAAGAGGCCAAAAACTAAGGAAAAAAGATATGAAATGTTACCTAGACATTCCGTTCAATTTTTTATGAAAATAATAGATCAGTGTTATTTATCATTTATATGTTGTACACATAGATTCGATCGTCCTCGCTCGGATCAAACCAGATACTATTTTCTGTTTCTCAACTGAACAAAAAACATTAAGGGGTAAAGGCGAAGAATTGATTGACTCGGTCATATAATAATGTGTCAAAGTGGAGCAACATGTCTGCATGTAGACTGTTGTTTTAGTTTGTTATTCTATAGCGACTATAAAAATCCAACTTGGTGTGTTGATCTAGTACAAATTAGACAGCATCGCCATTTTAGAGTAACCTTTTCTCGCTTTGATGTACTTATAGCTGAAAATGTGTTCACTTGGTGTTAAATAACAATCATTCGCTCACTCCGATTGAACACTAGTCTACACAATGCAAAGCAACAAAGTTTGATCACGAAAACCTGTTTTGCTGTCAAACATGTCTGGCAGTTAGTTACATATATAATAGTATATTAAGTCCGTCTTAGTATGTCTATTTCTTTATGCAGATTTTATTTCTTTGTTCGTCAGAAAAGTTGAGTCAAGTTCATCAAATATTAGTCAATCTAATCAACAAAATAGAAGAAAAATAACCTTCCATTAAATGAGTACAATCCTTCATCATGGTCCCATTTACGTTTATGGCGCTTTAAAGGGTAAAACTAATAACCAAACAGTTAAAAATGACCAAATATGACAGTTCTATGATATAAAACGACATTAGCCCAGACATTTTACCATTACAACATCCACTTTGGAACAATATTAAAGATTTGTGATTGTCCCTACTTTCTAATATATCTTCCTGGTAGTTAAATCGTACTGTCAAATAAAGGCATGAAATATTTGTGACGAGGTCGAAGAACAAATCGCTATGATATGGATCTCAGCGCTTGATCAGCATTTTATCGTCGGAATTTCCTTCGTTTTAATTCTCTCGGATCCATTTAAGATTATAAATCATTCCTATATCATATCATATCTTAGAAGATTCCTTTAGTTTAACGTCTTACGCGTCAGCTTTTTACAAATTATAGTGTTTGAATAAATGGCTACTGGAAAGCATTTTATGGAACTGACGTTTTATGACCAACGCGGAAAAAATATATTTAGGGATAATCTGTGAAATAAAATTGCTTTTGATAGATTTTTAGGTATACTTTTGTTCTCGACGTCTCATGAGATGAAGCTATTAGAATAAGTACGAAATGTAATCTTTATCAATGTCGAACTACCCATAAATGGGTTTACAAATAGCAACAAATATAATAAAACAAACAGAAATTTGTATTTAAAAAAAAAAAATGTAGGCATTCATTGGCTGAAGAAGGTAATACTTTAAGATACAATGATGAAATAAAACGGCTATCGGTGTACCCACAAACATTGTTTAACCATATCATGACGAGAACAACTTACATTCGATGAGATGATGACGATGTCAGCTTTAAACTGGACCACCACGCTTAATTGTATTTTTATAGTACTTGCTTATTGAATCAACAATCTGTGGAAAGACATGTCGCCCCTCTCATACACATTATTCTGATTCCGAGTCAGCCAGTCTTTGCGCTTACTCTTTGATGATTTGGAGAAGCAGCAAATACAATTTGTTTTAGTTTTTAGTTTGATCCGAAAGGGCTCGATCCCACGATCTGTCACACTTGAGAGGAGCACGATAACCATTACACTAACGATACTACAGAAAAAAAAGTAAGAAGACAACGGTTGATAAATAAAGAAATACGCCATTACCACCTCTCGACTATTTCACTGGCTAAAAACTCTGTAAGAATTTTTTTTTCAAATCGTGTCAATACATACTAAATAATTTCTAGGTAATACTGCACTGGTCAACATGTTAAACTAACCATTCTTTCTGTATGACAATAATAATAAACAAAATTAAATAATTTCTAGGTAATACTGCGCTGACATCTTAAACTATAACCATTCTTTCTGTTTGACAAAAATAATAAACAAAATTAAATAATTTCTACATAATACAGCAATGACATCTTAAACTAATCATTCTTTCTCTTTGACAATAATAATAATAAACAAAATTAGCCTACTATAGTAACCTACACGATGGTTGTTTTACAACCTCTAAGAAACCTGTGTGTTTTATAAGTACCTCTTAGACATGTCCTTTTATAGGATCTAAAGGACAGTTAGACATTATTCAGGAATTCTATTGACGTCCTAAGATTCTTGTAATGTCATTTTGATGTGGTTATCAATGGTGGATTCTTCAAGATCGATATAAGTAAGTATATATAGCATCTATTAGACCGACCAGACCTTGTCAATTACAAATTGAAATCGAAATCTATTGATAATGGACAATAAACACGAAAGCCATCTTGTTTCAAGGAACATTTGAATTAGTTGTCTATACCGAAATGTATTCTAAACGATTTTAAAGGCCTTAAGTGGAATGATCCTTGAAAACTTTATTTAATTAGACGTTGTGCACGTCTAAACCACGCCATAATTTGTATTTCCCATAAACAATTCATTCAAAAGTCTGAAAATATGTTGTAATCAGTACCAATCACCACTAATTTTCCCGTGGATGCCCTACAGAAGACCACCAGATTCGTAACGGAAGCTGAAATCCAAGTGTAAGCGCGAACGAAAAGAAGAAGACCAATAATTTTGTGAGTTCGATTCCATCTGATTGTGAGTTGATGTCGGAACATTCTACTGTATTTGATTAAAGTCTGCTGTTATTTACTTTAGGATTGTTTATTTTTGTTTTATATAATATACTGTCTCATTGAACAGCATCGATGATGTGTTGAAATCCCCAATATAATATAGGTCTTAATGTAATGATGTTTCACTAAGGTTACTTGTGCTTCTATATGTAATAAAACCTTGTTAGTTGTTACCTCACGTTTTCTAACCCCTAACTGAATAAAATGTTGCAATAAGCATCGGCAAATATGTCTTAATGTAATACATGCTAAATTACTGTGTTATCCTTCAAACTTGATAAAGGTGTTAGCATGTCAAGATGAGGGTTATATTCTATTTTATTTAACCTTTCTTTGAGTGATTTCCGTGCATAAATAACCACATCATTTCACAAAGACGGGAGGTTTGGGCCCATACAATTAGCTTAACCCCTCGCGCCCGGATTTGTAAATTACAAAAATAGTGCACTCGACTCACAGCCGCAAGTGATAAAGTTCACCAGTTGCTTACCAATGGTCGGTGGTTCTCTCCGGGTAGTCCGGCTTCTTCCGCCACTAAAACTGGTCGCCATGATATAGCTGAAATATTGCTGAAAGTGGGAGTAAGCTCCAAAAATCAATCAATCAATCAATTTAATTCTATTGGAGTGGCGGTCATGTTAGGGTATAGATTTGACCTCTATTTCTACTATTTTAAATTTATTCCAACAGTGTGGGATGTTTTGTTTTTCATTTTAAATATTCCTTTCTGATCTAAGTATTCTCAACGCTATATTATTTAAGTCGTTTGTCATGGTTTGCCAAATTTACGCTGGGAAAGTAGAAACAAATGCATCGAAGTGTTAAGTTTTATTTCCTTAAAAGATGTGGAATTGAAACTGTTTTCAAAGTGTTAATGGTATAGTGTTACTCTGCAAGCTAGTGACAAGTTAAATCATTAATATTAAAAAATACATATAGTTGTTCTACTGATACTATTCCAAAAGATTTTAGTATATTTTCCCCCATGAATACATTTGCAAATATTTAAATGGACTTTGTCTATTTATTGGTGATTGTAACTACTCTATATATACAATAGACAATATATCTTCTGTTTATATATAACAGCAGCCATGCTGGATGGTTGACGACAACGGCACACTTTTGAAAGCAGACACCCTAAGGATGATTGGGCACAACTGTGTTCAATTTATTGGCAAAGCAGTTTCAGAGAAGAAGTTTTTTTTTTAAAGTGTTCCAATGATGATGACAAACGCTCTCGTAATACTTTTGGTCAGGAAACTAAAGATCTAATCCAATCATGCTATTTTTCTGTATACAGAATAGTATTTGTCTATGCTAAATCAGTAATTAACCATAAACGGAAATATTAATTTGTAGGTCCTACTCAGATTTAACAGTGTTTCTAGTAGATCAGTAGATATTCCTAACGAAACTGCATTAACACTTTTTAAAAATCGGTTAATTGGCCAGAGAAAGTCAGTGTACTGTATCAAAATTACTGTAAGAGGAGTTTGGAGATATCAAAGGGAGGTAATCAGAATCTGTAAATCGAAGGACTAACAACACAATGGCCAAAAGAAAAAGGACAAACAACGATCTACAAAACATACACATATAACTAAAGATCGTGCAACGCGAACCGTACTAAAACCCGGATGCAACAGAAATGATATGTGGCCAGCTTTGAAACTATGGAAGTGAAAGAGGATAAAGTGGACATCAACGACGTTTTCGCCTTTTGTATTTAACGTGCGATAAGCCTTATTCCTCCCGAGGCAGGGCAGCAAACGGCCGTCGTACTTCTAATTCCCTCCTGATAATTGATTGCTTTATTTCCACCATTTTACACCAAAAGTTCAGTGTATATTTAATTAAGCCGACATGACATTCGGAACATCCCATCTGTTGGCTATCAATCATACGTTGTACAAAAGAGTTTGTCACAGAAAATCCCCGCCAAGATAAACAATATTAATGAGAAAATTCTGCAAAATATCCATCAAAATATCTGTTTGTTGATCTTATATCAAGAAAGATTTGATCATGGGAATGCGATATCGCTTTAAGCCAGATCAAAGCTGAAATCACCTCCAATTATCGATATTTCCTTTTTTCCAAACATTTTAATGGCTACCATTTGGTCAGACGACACGTTTATTTTCGCGGGAAAACTGTTTACTTTTTCCGGTAACTGTCCATTAATTGCTAAATTCAACCTTACTTATGTCTGATGTGACAGAATGCTAGACATACAAGAATAAAATCCCGGATAAATATTTTCAATAAATCGTGTCAAAATAATGACTTTTGTATTGAATTTCGCCCCATTGATTTTATAATATGTCTAAGTACCATTAAAATGTGAAAGTGCTAATGTACATAGGAGTTATATAACGTACGTAAATATAAGTAAACTCCTTTAAAAGGGACTTGATACATATTAGTTTCTGATTAAGTAAGATATGTCCAGATCTTAGTTTATTGACCTTTTAGATCTAACGAACAAAAATAAGAATTCAATCAATGTTTGCTACAACAATGTTTTAAAAATCCATTCATTTTTCTTATTTAAATAACTCAGCGAAATTATAACAATAAAATCAAATTAATTATCTCCAGATGTCAGTAATCTTGAACTTTATATTTTCTCCTCGTCATATTTGGTTTAACAAACTTTCAAATTTGAGTGCCCCTGAAGAAGGTTATTCCAGAAATGCGACGTGAGCTTTAAATTTTGATAATGATCTACGTTTTTTATTTTTTTATTTTATTTTTATATTTTTTTTTTAGTTTTTGTTTTAATTGTTTTTGTGTTTTTTTTTAAACAGTATGCAATGGAAGTCTAATTTCATTAAAATGATTTTTTTTAATGGGAGAAGAAACGAGAAACTCTACAACATGTAATTTTGGTAATTGTTTAAGTCTTTTTTTTATTTTCATAAGGAAATATCTATCAAACCAGCAAGAAAATAATACTCGCATTTCGTTGTAACAATGTATAAGGTGACGTAGTTTGAAGACTCGGAACCAAATAAACCAAAATTAACGAGACTCCACAAATTCATTGTTGTCCTCAATATCATGATAGTCCTCCTGGTTGACCACATATCTCTGTCCTAAACAATGATGTTATTTCATTTGTGTTATTATTATTTAATTTTGTAGACCATCTTGTCTTGTCATGTGTATTTATTATATGTTTATGTTTAATTGGCAAATTCTCTGTACCACTGTTTCAACTATAGTTTTATATGAAATAATGAATCTTGAATCTTCAACCACATCTAATTTCCCCCTACAAAAATGATGTAGATATGGTTATTATATACTTTCTGAAATTTTGAAAATGGTTGTATATAGAGATAAGGGATACTTTCTAAATTTGTTGTAAACAAAATTTGCATAAAATAACAGAACCGCATCGCCGATGTGATGTAATGGTTAGCGTGCTCGCCTCAAACCAAAGCCGGGCTATAAAATTGGTAACTGTTGCTTCTCCTTTAAGCACGCAGCATTAAGGAGAAAGAGCAAAGACTGGTTGGACCTCATCATCATGTTATTAAAAATTAACTTGTTCTCGCCATGGTATAGATGAAAAATTGCTGAGTTAGCGTTAAACAACAATCACTCATTCACTCATAAAATTACATACTCCTCATTGACATCGATTCAGCTTCCATAAGACTATTAATGCATTGTGTGACAAACTAGTTGTTGAAGAATTAAATATGGGCGTTTTATAAAATGCCAGTTTTCCTACAGATTCCCATTGGCCTCGTTTTCGACACTGATGGTATGGTCTATTCTTAGTTTACTGAGTTCAGCTTAGAGAGGATTAACGTTCTAGACAAAAGTTCATCTACAATTACTGATCATTAATCATCGTTGACCAGCTGTTTAAAGACATTCCCAATAAAATTGTACTTTGTTTTAGTAGTCTGTCTGGATATTTAATTCCTGATAGTTATTTAAGGAAGACATCGGGATTTTGTTTTCAAATCTTTAATAGAAAAGCTTTCCAGATAGTTATTTAAAGGAAACATCGGGATTGTTTAGAAAAAGCTATCAGATCAGAAACTAATTCTATTTACACACCAATCAGAAACGTATTACACATTATCCGTCAAATACTCTTTCTCTCATTTGTACATGTTAAAAAGATGACAGAGATTGCGTTGGGTTGTCTGATCTTTGTTGTGATAAAACGCCGTCAAGTGGCGCTTCATCAGATAATAATACCGTTACAATCTGTGATAAGCGCTGCATAAGATATGTAAATTTATACATAAGATACAGGATAATTAGTTAAACATGAAATGCAATTTGTGTTTATCTGCTACCACGTCGAATACACGCTCAACATTTTGTACGGAAATACGAGTTTCAAGAAGTACATTTTGACTTAATTGGGGTGGAGAATAGAGCAAATCTATTAATTTTAGTAGCTGGTAGACTTGCTACAAATTCCTTTCTTTGAAAATGTGTTGCTATATGAAAGTTCAAATCTTGACTGACCACTTATCTTTACTAACAACTTGCATGTGGACATGTGTATAGTAAATATTATAAGTGGCCATTCAATACTAATTTCAACTTTCATAGGAGCAATTTATTTAAAGGAATAAATAAGATAATAATAATAAAATGTCTGGGTATCAAAATAATATTTGTTTTCACTACAGTAATTGACAGTAATATACAATGTACTTTTGCTACATTTTTAAACGATGTTTTATGATTTTTATTAACTGTATATGATTGTCTGATTGTGATTATCAAACGACACAGTGCCGGAAGTCGAAGGAACCCGGATGTGTTACTTCGAGATATGCAAGTGTTCGAATTATCCGGGATAAATGAAGCTGAAAGTCTCTACGAACGCATCGATTTGTAACTTGGAGTTATCCAGGGAAAAGACAACAAGGTCCGAAATAATCAGGGTTCGTCTTCTGCTGTATGTCCACTTTTATATGTTTGACTACATAAGTTTTTGTCGATATTTGTATGTCTTCTAAGTAAATGTGAAATCTAGTATATATTATTGAATTGTTCTCTCTTTAGGGTGTGTTTTCGTTAAATAAAATTATAAGAAAACAACAAGTAACAGGTTTGATAGAATTTAAAATACTGAAGAAGGCCTGGTGGCCGAAACGTTTGAATGAAGACAATTATTTTCTTATATGGTATACATCATATATGTAACAAATAAATTGGGGTCGTCATGATCATGATCGGATGGTAGTTGGATTTACATCTACCTGTCCAATCAGTGACTATCACCACTGACGTTGTGAGTTCGAATCCCGCTCATGGCGAAATGTACTGGATACAACATTATGTGCTCTAAAGTTTGTCGGTGGTTTTCTCCGGTTTCCTCCACCAATAAAACTGAACGCCACGATATAACTGAAATATTGTTGAAAGTGGCGTTAAACACCATAACCCTAACCCTTAAAAATAAGATATGAAACCCCCATCAGAACGCATTACCCGATAACTCGTTTATTATCAATACAACATACATGTCTGTTTTGTTTTTAACACAAGGTAGAGATTAAAACCAGACAAAAAACAAAACAATGTTCTATTTCTAGCAGTTACATTGTTTTTTTCTCTCCTGTCTTCTGGAGAATTACAACCGCGTAGACACGAATGAAAATTGATGATACTGATGACTTTTGCACGTGTGGGTTACGTAATGATGCCATTTTTATGTGCTTTCTTCTGTCGTTAGGGAAATTAGTATTGAAGTTCGTTATAATTTTGTGTTACGTTTTTTTGACAAAATATAACATAATGTGATGGACTTGTAGCAAAAACAGAAACTACAAAGGGGGTGTTTTTGCAAGTAATAAAGAATTGTACACGTTCTCTGCAGGGGCTGAGAACCATCGTTTGAAAACCCGCAAAATAATTACAATAGACGTGTATACAACATATTAACGTCGGATACTATTTCTCATACGTATACAAGACATTCACACAAATACGTGCGAAAAAGAGGTCCACTTACAGAAAAATATTACATTGTATTATGAAAAATTTGAATTCCACCATCAGAATATTTGTTTGTATGTAAACAAATCATGACATACAACTGTATGTTCCCGGAACTTACAATTCATTTTAATCTCGCCCGCTGTCATGTAGCTGTGTAAGCTTTTCCCACCAAAAGCCCAACTTGGCGAGATTATACAACAGAATTACAATCCGTGCAAACCCTTTACAATAAAGGGAGTTACAGGAACGCGTGTGAGCACTAAATTGGATATGTGGTTTTTTTTTTATTAATGTTTCTCAGAAGATTTTCATTTTGTTCCAATCGGACATCGTCGGTGGTATTCTCCAGGTACTCCAGTTTCCTCCTCCAATAAAACTGACCAACACGATATAACTGAAATATCGTTGGAAGTGGCGTTAAACACCACAACCGCTAATCCAATCGGACATCTAATTTGACTCCTTCGAAGCATGGTTTCTTATTGCCTCATATGTTAAACTTATATATTTTGCTTCGAAGCCACGAGTCCATATAAGTTGACAGAAAATATAGATAGTGACAAAATAATATTCCTTCGTTCAAGATTACTTCTGAACTGTTTTGTTTTCTTTGAGGTGAGGTGTCTTTATTTTCTGTCATGTCTGCATCATTCAGTTTTGTGGTCTCGTAAAACTGAGAATAACAAATAATCCTAGTATTTATTATTCTGTAGCGATAACTGGCTTCCATGACTCACCCCTTTGATATCTTCAAACTCTTCTTAACATCATCCGGAATCTCATAGATGATGCATACATATCCCAACATCAATAGACCTTTTGCACATTCCCGAATTGATTTACAACTACATGTACCTATGGAATCAGTGCCTATCACCACTAACGCTGAGAGTTCGTATCCCACTCAGGCCAGGTGTACTCGATACAACTGAATGTGATAAAGTTTGTCAGTGACTTGCGACAAGCCGGTGGTTTTCCCTGGGTACTCTGGTTTCCTCCACCAAAAAAACTGACCACCACTACATAGCTGAAATTTTTTTGAAAGTGCCGTTAAACACCATAAACCTAACCTAACCCAACCATTCCCGATTTGATTCTAAAATTATACGTTTTTATACCTTTTGTGTACGAGTTATTTCCCTTACGACGGACAGAATGGTACACGCAAGACCAAAGACAACAAATTGTATAATTTTCTTATAATTTGTAGATATTTGAATCTTGTCAAAGGATAATTTTATAGCAAATACAAAATTTACAAGTTGCAAGAATATTAAAATTTGAAAGAATTATGGAAAAAAATAAATGTTATTTTAATTGAACTTCATGAAAGGGATCATTTTTGCTCGAATTAAAGGGCAATAACTCCTGTAAAACGTGTAATGATTGATTGATTGATTGATTGATTGATTGATTGATTGATTGATTGATTGATTGATTGATTGATTGATTGATTGATTGATTGATTGATTGATTGATTGATTGATTGATTGATTGATTGATTGATTGATTGATGCTTAACGTCAACGGAATCAAAGTAGGAAATGTGCTAATAGTTCTATTATATTGGAACGGTGCACTATGAGGCAGATTTTAAATTATTACGAGAATATGAGACAGCATTGAAGAATGTTCTTTGTGTATAATTACCCCCCCCCCTCCTTTTTCCCCTTTAAAAGTCCGCTAAATTAAATGCACAATTCAACCTTCAGGACAGGTTAGTAACTAGTGCTTCGTACATGTACGTAATATTTCACGCTACTTGCATTAAAAATACAACTTGCAGCAGGTCACAATGACCAATATTTTCTTTGGTCGTTGCTGGGTCGTTTCAGCGGGGATATTGTCGGCCCCTATCCAATTTTTTCTGTGGCAATATAAACTAGGTCCGTTCCATGGCCCAGTGCCAGTTATTTACCTATACACGATTTATTGTTTAGACACTTGTTCTCGTCACATGACGTTAAACAACAAACAATCAATGTATTCATAGCATCGGCAGCCATGTTTATTGGTCAGTTGGCGTCGTCATCGGATCCCATTTTAAAACTAGTCTCAATAAGGAGGAAATAATACATCAAGCTTGGTTTAAATTCCGATTCCTTTGATGTATTTGTATATGATAAACATTTTTTTTTCTTCTGGCGTCTGAGAAAAATAGTGATTTTTATTTTGTAGTTGCTTAACAATTACTTGATGTAACGTAGATATAATCTATGTTTCTGACAAGTAATTAATGGCCAATCAGATTTCTTCTACACTGCCATTTATCTTTCGGATCTCTCGGGAGCTTTTCTATCATCCAGGAAAGAAATTTATTCCATTAAAGAACAATGTAAATCTAATGAGAATTAATTACGTATCTAGTACCTAGTAAGCAGTTCCTTGGAAAAGTAACATTCAGGAATCTTATCTAAAAAGAAGAAACAATTTAGTTTTTGATTCCATTTAATTAATCTAACATGCAATATGATGGCCCATATATCATTACATTTATTGAATAGAATGAGCACCATTGAGTATATGAATTCACACGTTGATTTGTTTGGTTTTCGGTTTATGGTGTTTAACGCCACTTTCAACAATATTTCAGTTATATTGTGGTGGTCAGTTTTATTGGTGAAGAAAACCGGAGTAGCCGGAGAAAACCACCGACCTATCCCAAGTCACTGACAAACTTTATCACATAATGTTGTATCAAGTACACCTCGCCATTAACGGGATTCGAACTCACAACTTTAGTAGTGATAAGCACTGATTGGAAAGGTAGTTGTAAATCCAACTATCAAATGATCACGACCACGACGGTCGCTCACATGTTGATTAGTAAAAGATGGTGGTACACAAGTTACTTAGTAAATAACCGTTAGAGAAAACCCAATGGGCAACCAAACATTGATAATCCAGAGAAACTGGCAACATTGGGTACACAAGACGAAGGGGCAACCAAACATTGATAATCCAGAGAAACTGGCAACATTGGGTACACAAGACATAGGACTAAGACAAACAACAGACAAAATGGCAACATTGGCTACACAAGACATAGGACGAAGACAAACAACAGAGAAACTGGCAACATTGGGTACACAAGACATAGGACTAAGACAAACAACAGAGAAACTGACAACATTGGGTACACAAGACATAGGACTAAGACAAACAACAGAGAAACTGGCAACATTGGCTACACAAGACATAGGACGAAGACAAACAAGAGAAACTGGCAACATTGGGTACACAAGACATAGGACGAAGACAAACAACAGACAAAATGGCAACATTGGGTACACAAGATACAGGACTAAGACAAACAACAGAGAAACTGGCAACATTGGGTACACAAGACATAGGACTAAGACAAACAACAGAGAAACTGGCAACATTGGCTACACAAGACATAGGACTAAGACAAACAACAGAGAAACTGGCAACATTGGGTACACAAGACATAGGACTAAGACAAACAACAGATAAACTGGCAACATTGGGTACACAAGACATAGGAC
>MJUT01061941.1:309008-325260 GCA_002080005.1 Gigantidas platifrons
CAACAGTCAACGTGTTGGTCTAGAACAGAGAGGACAGCATCTCTCTGAAACAACAGTCAACGTGTTGGTCTAGAACAGAGCAGACAGCCTCGTCATCGTCTCATTGCATGTAGCTTGTTCTCGTCATATAGCTAATTTGGCGTTGAGTAACAATCACTCCTCCCATATATAGACAACTGAGCGAAGTAACCCTTTGCCTGCCTAACTTTATTATTTATTGTGTGTTGATATTAAAATAATACGCAAAGCTCACATCTATCAGCTATGCAGTCCTGTGCAATTTTAGTAGACGTTGCACTTTTCGTGACTATATAGATGCCATGGTAATTTGAAATACAATGTGATACATGACAATCATTTTTTTAAATATCATGTAAATAAAGTTTACACAATATAATATTTCTTCAAATATGCATAATTTTGTTTAAATATGTGAAGCTGATCTTTCACTTACAAATAATTTTTTCAGTGCTGTATATTTGAATTGTACTAACTGGAAAATGTTCAATGTTTGACCATGCGAATTGTTTACTGAATAAATTAAACCTTCTTTCATATTACTAGTATTTTTCTCATTATATCAAATAGATACCTTATTAAATTTTGTGGTTATTTTAATATATACACTTTTGTGTATGTAAGTTTAATCATACTATTATTGCACACCGCTGGGAAACCGCATTGGTTTTGTAATTGTCGCTTAGTGTGTTCGCCTCTCGAGGGACAAGTTTTATTCAACATCACTCAGACACAAATATAGTGTGTTAGGTCGATGGTTCGAAACCCGTTCCGGTCAAACCAAAGACACCAAAATTGGTGTTTGCTTCTCCATTGGGCACGCAGCATTATGGAGTCTTCTCCGTTGGGCACGCAGCATTATGGAAACTCATACGAAGCCTAGTGACGTAGGAAACCTGATGTATACATAAGAACAAGTGTAGATCATTGAATACTACCTGGGTACTCTTGTTTCCTCCACCAATAAAACTGGCCAACACGATTTTCAGGAATATTTGTTGAAAGTGGTATTAACCACCCGCATTTCTCCCTTAAACATTGGTTTGCTGTATATAGATACAAAACAGAGGGGAAAAAAAGGAAATTACCGTATTGGAATATAGTCATCGCACCAGAATATAGTCATCGCACCAGAATATAGCTAATAATTGCTGGGTTGGCGTTAAACAACAATCACTTACTCACTAGAACCAGTCTAGGAGTAGGTTTGTTGTTGTTTTGAGTGTTGTTTTTGGGGAGGGGGGGTTGTGTGTGTGTTTTTTGTTGTTGTTGTTGTTTTTTTTTTTTTTTGTAGTTCGGCCAAATTACAATCCTATGTTTGATATGGTATAATATTCTGTTTTTCTTTGTACTGTACATTTTTCTCCATAATTATAAATTATAGTCAGTATTTAAAGAACACGTGTATACGTTAAGCCCTACTTAAAGACAGTCGTGGCGTTCCATAGTAAAAATTAATTGGCACTTATCCGCGGCTACTCTTCAAAATCAATCAATATGCTTTTGACGTTTCCTAATTAGCATTTAAGCGAGTCCTTGCTAGCAAAAGGTCAAACTTTTCTGACCTTATTGTCCCATGGTCAGTGGTCAATTGGAACGCCTAGTGGTCAGTTTCCACTCGATTAACCACTGACCCTAGTCTAGTCCACACTGTAATTGATCATGGATTAAAACACGGAATTTTAATAGAGAAAACACATCATTTATGATTAAAGGGTATTACTGTTTTGTTCGAAATTCAAGGATCCGTAAAATAAACATTTTTGTCCGTGTGAAAAGATATAAAGGTATATAAGAAAAGGACGTCTGTAGATTGCCGAGGATTGTCCTTGTACCGCGGTACATGAACAAAGGTTGCTAAAACTGGACAACCTGTAAACAAGCTATTGTCAACATTTTCAACACTGTATTCTATTTCCATGAGAAATATGATTATTTTGAACACATTTCCTGTATAAAATTGACCTCCACGATATAACCGAAATATTGTTGAAAGTGGCGTTAAATACCATAACCCTAACCCTGTATTGTCTTTTTTATGTGGATCAGTAGGATCTAGAGCTTAGTCTACTAGACATCGAACCATGGACCCTACGGGTCGAACAGTTAGAAAGAAGACTAATCCTGTCCCACTCTGTTAAACGATGGACAATGAACCCCGGGGTTTGTCATTTAAAAAGAGGACTGGTGAAATATATATGCTTAGTCCATTAGAAAACTGACAGGGGATCATGTGGTTGGTCAGTCACTCAGAATGAGAACTGACGACCTTTAGCCTAACATGTTAGACAATGGACCATATATGGATCGGTCAGTAAGAAAGAGGACTGATGAACTGTGAATTAATCTGTTAGACAACTGAACAGACCCTGATTCATATGGCCGAGTAGGCCAGTCAGAAAATGCACTGATGATCTACTAGTATGACTTAATCCATTAAACAATGGACCATCTGAACAGACCCTGATTCGTATGGCCGAGTACGCCAGTCAGAAAAGGCACTGATGAGCTATGACTGAACCCATTAAACAACGGACCATCTGAACAGACCGTGTTTCCTATGGTTCGGCCAGTCAGAAAAGGCTCTGATGATCTATGACTGAATCCATTAAACAATGGACCCTCTGAACAGACCGTGTTTCATATGGTTCGGCCAGTCAGGAAAGGCACCGATGATCTATGACTGAACCCATTAAACAACGGACCCTCTGAACAGACCGTGTTTCCTATGGTTCGGCCAGTCAGAAAAGGCACTGATGATCTATGGCTGAACCCATTAAACAACGGACCCTCTGAACAGACCATGTTTACTATGGGTCGGCCAGTCAGAAAAGGCACTGATGATCTATGACTTAACCCACTAAACAACGGACCATCTGTACAGACCATGTTTAGTATGGGTCGGCCAGTCAGAAAAGGCACTGCTGATCTATGACTTAACCCATTAAACAATGGACCATCTAAACAGACCATGTTTACTATGGGTCGGCCAGTCAGAAAAGGAACTGATGATATATGACTTAATCCATTAAACAACGGACCATCTGAACAGATCGTGTTTCCTATGGTTCGGCCAGTCAGAAAAGGCACTGATGATCTATGACTGAACCCCTTAAACAACGGACCCTCTGAACAGACCATGTTTACTATGGGTCGGCCAATCAGAAAAGGCACTGATGATCTATGACTGAACCCATTAAACAGACCGTGTTTCCTATGGTTCGGCCAGTCAGAAAAGGCACTGATGATCTATGACTTAATCTATTAAACAACGGACCATCTGAACAGATTGTGTTTCCCATGGGTCGGCCAGTCAGAAAAAGGCTATGATGATCTTTTTCTTAACCTATTAAACAATATATGCCCTATGAGTCGTCGTTCAGTTATAGAGGAGACTAGTAGCCTATACAAATATTTATGTGGTTCGAGATGTTGCATACGACTAAGATTCTTATTTCGATATTTTGGTTCTATTACCATCATCTTTTTCACATTTGTCCCTTACCGATGTGTTATGGGGGGGGAGGGGTCCTTCGTTCAAGGGAAGGTGAATTCGATACAACATTATGTGATAAAAATTGTCAGTGACTTACGACAGGTCAGTGGTTTTCTCTGGGTATTCTGGTTTCCTCCACCAATAAAACTGAAATATTGTTGAAAGTGGCGTTAAATACCATAACCCCTAACCACGAGGAGCTCCTTCAGTAGTTAATACCAACATTATTTAGGTTTGTACATCTTATTCACAATGTACTAATATTTGATAAGACCACTTAAACATCTGTCAGAATACATAATTTGGAGAAATGAGGTGCACCTAAATATTGCAGTTTTGTGTTCGTGCATTGTTCATTGCGATTTAATATCAACTTCTAAACTTCATATATACGAAGTAAGAAGGGCATTTATAATCCCATGTTATTTTGTGGTGAATAAAGAACGCCTTGTTTGAAACTATATTAAAAATATCAAATGAAATAAAAATCAGTTCAAACAAAAGTAAGTATACAAAGCGTTGCCATGGATTCCAGTAGTATCTTCAGAAGAATGTCAATACGGATACTTTAAAATATACTTAATAAAAAGCGACAATAAAATGAAATGTTTTATCAATATTCGGCTTATTGTGAATGTATTAATGCAGAATTTCAGACGGACACGACCCTTTACAACATCCACAAAGGCAATAAAAAAGCAATCCAGTTTAACGCTTATTTGGGCTTGTTGTAAGCCTATTGTTATTATCTGCAGCGACTGCAAGACTCTCTCTTTGTATCCCTCAGCAGAAGGAGACTTCATGAATATTCAGTGGGCAATAATTCCAGAAGACAATTATAGGGACACGTGTAATTAAAACTAGATATGGAACCTTTAACCATATATATATTGTGCTCTATACATAATACTAAATGAGATCAAAGAAGGTAACTAACGTTGTGATTTCGAATCCTGCTCAGGCGCTGTGTACTCGATACAACATTATGTGATCAAGTTTGTCAGTGACTTGCGGCAGGTAGGTGGTTTCCCCCGGGTACTTTGATTTCCTCCACCAATAAAAATTACCGCCACGATATAATGATTGTTTGATTTTTGGTGTTTAACGCCACTTTCAGCAGTATTTCAGCTATATCATGGCGACCAGTTTTATTGGTGGAAGTCGGTGATTTTCTCCGCTTTCCTCCACCAATAAAACTGACCGCCACGATATAACTGAAATATTGTTGAAAGTGGTGTTAAACACCATAAACCTAAACCAACCTATCCTTTATTTATTGAGGATATAACTTTCATTTCTTTTATTACGGAACTCAAATTAAATATCAAAATAAAAGTATGAATTACATATATCCCGGTTTCTTACCCAAGTCACGAATTCTGTAACATACGCTATCATGTCCATGTCTCGGAGTATAATATTACCGTATCCTGGTACTCCGGTTTCCTCCACCAATAAAACTGACCGCCAAAATATAACTGAAATATTGTTGAAAGTGACGTTAAACACAATAACCCTACCTTCCAGTATTAGAGTTAAAACACACTCAGACACAACCATGTAAAGTCGTCAGACTCCTTTGTTAATGGTCCCTGGTTGCTGTTTTCGTATATTTGTATTTCAATGAGAAAAAAAATTGATCATAAAAAATTTCAACTAACACAACATGAACAACCCCGCCCATTTGCCTTGACTTCCAGAACTAACAAAGAAGACAACAACTGATATGGGTCCAAGAATGTGACACAAACATGTGGTGGGGTTTAAGCGGATAATAGGGTCATTGCTCTCTCTCTTTGTCTCTTACAACGAAAAACAGAAAATAAGCAACAATTAAATAAAAATCCCGAAGCGATTCGAACCGATTGAATTCGTAAAGACCCCATTCTGACTGTGATAGATATATAACTGCAAAATAAACATGGACTGTACAAAAACAAATTGAATAAACGTTAGAGAAAACCGAAGGGGCAATGAAGAATAGACAATCCAGAGGAACCGGCAACATTGGGTACTCAAGACACAAGAGGAAGACAAACAAAACATATAAATGATATTGCAGATGATATTCAAAGTCTTGTTAGATTATTTGCTGATGACAGCTCTTTAATGTTCTCATCTACTAATCCATTAGAAGTTGAAGACAGGTTAAACTTGGATCTTCATGTTTTAGATAATTGGGCAAAGCAATGGCTAGTAGACTTTAATCCCCAAAAAACTGAATATATGGTTATTTCATTTCGGCAAAACATAAATCCAATAAATTTAAAATTTATTTCTGAAAACTTAAATCAGGTAGACAATCATAAACATGTAGGAGTCACCATATCTAGCAATAGCAAGTGGGCAGAACATATAAATAATATATGCCAAAAAACGACTAAACAAATATTTGTCCTTAGAAAATTAAAGTTCATATTAAACAGGAATAATTTAAATAAAATATATGTAACTTATATTTTACCATTACTAGAGTATGCATGTGAGTTATGGGATGGGTGTTGTTCAAGGGATGCAGATAAATTGGAACAGCTTCAATTTGAAGCCGCTAGGATAATTACTGGGTTGCCAAAATTTGCAAGCAAGGAATCTTTATACTTTGAAACCGGTTGGGAGACTTTAAGTAGTCGACGGAAGCGTGGAAAACTTACTTTATTTCATAAAATACATAACAATATAGCTCCTGAATATTTACAGGACTGTCTAAATGAATATTTAGTTGTTAACAATTATAATCTGAGAAATTCTTTACAATATAGGGTACCAAGATGTCGCTTAGAAACATTTTCCAAATCGTTTTTTCCGTCTACTATACGTTCATGGAATTCATTGGATCCAAATTTTAAATCAATACAAAATACTTCAAAGTTCAAACAACTTTAAGGGCGAATTTGTTTAAGGTTTCTAATTACCATTTGTTAGGAAGTAGGAAATGTAATATAATACATACTAGACTAAGACACCAGTGTAGTTCACTGGGAGCAGATTTATTTAGAGCAAATATAGTTAGTGACCCCAGCTGCGCCTGCGGATGTCCTTTAGAAGATGCTATTCATTATTTATTAGAATGTCCCCTTTATACAAATGCAAGAATGCAATTATCTATGAGTATTACACCGTATACAGTTATTTCAATTGAAAATTTATTATTTGGCTCTGATAATGTAACTGATGAAAACAATATAATAGTGTTTAGAAATGTCCAAAAATATATACACCATACAAATAGATTTGAATGATACGAAATTATACTCTGTACTCAGGATGCTATCATTTATTTGCACTCAATCCCCTTATCCCCCCATCCCCCCCCCAATACGTTTGTTTATCAAATTTATCAAATATATCCATGTATAATTTTATTATATTATGTAACTTGCTGTCATTTTCTTATTTATGTATATAACATTATTGTATAGAACGGATATACTAAGTTGATATAACTTGTTTCCAATCTAATTGTACATTTATAAGACAATAAAATATGTTTAAACTAAACAAACAAAACAAAAAACACAACACAGAAAACTAAAAAGATGAGCAACTGGGACTCATAAATAGAAGGTGAACCCGTGCACCCGCGAAAACATGATAGAATATGTTAATTGGAGTCCAGCATTAAAAACAAAACAAAGGATATTTCTCATATCTAACATTAATTATCCATGAATATCCATTGAAATTAATTGTCTTCTTGAGATGCCAGATATTATAAGCTATAAAATTGTTAGAACTATATTAGCGCACACAACTACATTGCTAAAAAATACAACCGATTAGTTCAATCATACAGCAACTAGAGTAACACAGCAGGTGTCGATAGTGGAACAGGAACTGCCTACCCGTCCGGAACACCTGAGTTCATCTCCGGTTTTAATGGGGTTCATCTTGCTCCGTCTTAAGTTTTCTGTGTAGAGTTTTTTTGTAGATCGTTGGCATGGAAGTTGGCAGTTGAAAGTTCAACAAAAAAGAATTTAAAGAGTTAATGGAGCTAATATAATTAACCAAAACAACATGAACAACTGCAAAACAAATATAAGACAAGGACAAAACAAGGCTCACCACTCTTATGTCAAATTCCTGAATTGATAATTATAAAATAGAAATAGAAATTTAATAATATTAAATGACTCCAAAGTAAAACAAAGACATCAAGAATGGTACCAAACTTTGTAAAATGTGACAAAATTGATACAAGAGAAAAAAAACACATAGACTCAATAAAAACCAATGATCTATTATTAGACAGACAAACAAAATGTTACCTAATGTATATATATATTATTTTGAAATACCGAAGAACCATACATTACAAATTTAACCTTTCTTAAAGATAAAATAGTATTTCGTGATATGAACACCATGTTATATCTGCATCATATTATATTTGTATAATATATTTTTATGTATATCATAATATTAGCTATAAACTGCCATAGTTTGTTCTGCCTATGAATGGTTTCCCCCCTGCAGTATCGGTCATCTATGCTTGTTTTTATTCTTTTTTATATATACATTATTCGTGTTATTATATATTAATTACTCATGCATGTTGTATTATGTAAATTATGTTGGTTTTGTGTTTGTGTGGTATTCTTTCTTTTTTGGATTTCTATCTTTGAATGTTTTCTTTATATGCCCCTTGTGGACCCAAAATTGGTTTAATAAAATTATCTTATCTTATCTTATTATTGTAATTTTTTGGTCACAAACTTGTAGCATATTACAATGTTACAGAGAAGATACAATAAATGACATTAAATATTTACAAGACATGACAAGATGGATGAAAAATAAGTAAACAAACACATGCATGTATATAAAAATTATAATATTAAGTATGAGTTATACATGTATTTGTAATTGTTGAAAGTGGCGTTAAACACCATAAACTTAAACTTAGTATATATTAATATATTAGGTATGATAGCATATGCCAAATATGAAAAAATACACAAGGTATAAATAAATAAATTGTTTGCAAATTAAAAAAATCGAATTCAAACATTCTCTCATTTCATAAATAATATTTAAATTTAACAAGATCTAGAAAAAATAGATAAAAGTTTTTTTTTAATTGTCTGTTCAAATAGCAAAAAATATACCTACCTATGTTTTTTTTTTCTTTTATCGTTGAAGAGATAAACAAAAATTTAATCATCAATTAATGTTTTCAATCAAAAATATCATTGGCCAATACACTTTTTGTGGGCGGAGTGAAATAAAGTACTCTGTTTGGTATCATACAATCAATTTATTATACCAAAGGAAGTGTTATTGGACATCGCAACAATTTAAAATCACACGTTTCGAGGTTTTTGTGGATTAATTAACGTAAATTGTTGTGATCAATTAACCTGTTGTGAAAGATTACAGGATTATACAATTTGTTAATTATCGGAATTCGTTTGATCTCCCAAAAGAGGTGTACGACAGCAGTTCAATAATTTTAGATAAATTAAAAGTAGATCTAGTTTATTTAGTGTACATGTGTGTATATATGCTGTTTGACCAGGGAACATTTGTGTTGCAAATTAAGAAATTAAATAATTTTCTTTTTCTTACACCTGTCCGATAACGGGAAAGTTTTACCTTCATTTCTTGCGCATGCGTTGATACTATTTTTGCAGACAGAAAAGTGAAACACTTGGCCAAAACATGGCGAAGCCATGTCGCTTCGTAGGATTTATTTTTCGAAGCCTTGTGTATTATTTGTGGATGATTTCATCTCAGATTTCATGTGAAAAAGGTAAGTTACATTTTGATAATTTCTGCCATAATTCTCCACGCAAAGACAGCGACAGACTCTCGTTGTAATAAGAGAGACGTCGGTTCTCCATTCTCCGTTCGGTGACAATGTCAATAAACCATTTTCTAATTACGGTATAAACATATTATACACTGTTGTCATACACAATGTCACATCTTACAATCTGTGAAGATTTTTGTCATCGCTTTTATTTAAAAACACTTTCTTGAGAATATTCTTTGTGTTTTTGTATTTATTGACTTCACGATTGATTTTTACAGTTGAGGATTTTCTTCAGGTTTTTTTGAATTCATTCATGCGAGTCAAATCAGCAGGTTCTTATGATTTATTATGACAGAAAGGATATGTCAGCTTAATTCCAGATATTATTTAAAAGTTATGTATAGAGATAAGGAAAAACATTTGTCTAAATGAATTTCTTTGACAGTCTTGTTTAGAAAAATAAGAAAAAAAGAATTGGTAAATTAAGAAATGTCAATATGTTATTATTCTGCCTAACACACAACTTCTTAAAATGGGTGAAAAAAAAATCATATTACCAATAGAAGCAGTTATTCTGTCCCAACATAAGGACTTCTTAAAATTGGTGTAAAAACCAAATTTTATCAAAATGCTTGGATATATTGAATGTGAACAGTATAACATGTCACTGCGATTTATTGCTGTTTGCTGGTAACAAATATTGAAAAAGTACTGGGTTTCACGATTGTAGGTTACTCAAGAAACATGTTGTGTGCAGTAATTTAGGTTGGGTTTTAAATAACATATTTCTGTATCAAGCATAAATTTCAACGAATTTTTGAAATTGTTAAAAAAAATCCATAAATAAATAATTACCCAGAAATTTTAGAAATTCAACATTAATCTAGATAGGTCTACATTATTTCTCTCGAAATGTATGACTTATCTGAGAGGTAGACTTATCAGCTATTATTAGTATTAAATATTATTTTGTATGATTAGAGAATAAATACCCAACGTTACAAATACATTTTGAGGGTATTGATTACTGAGCACATACTGAAAATCAAGATTCTGCCACTTTTATACTGTTTATCTGTCGACTAAGTCTAAGAACCAGTCCTCAAGATGAGCACCCATCCTCCGACCCAAGACTAGTAAAACTTTGTTTGAACCAGTAAATTTTTCAGTTTTTTATTAGATGTATATAAAAATTAATTCCAAAATTTGATTTGGACCAGTAAATTCAAATTTTCATTTCGAGGACTGAAGAACTGGACAAATGTTTAACACACACACGCTTAAGTGATGAAGATAAAGTCCTAAGCTTACTATCCTTCAATTTTTAAGTCTTAAGTAGAATAACTGGGTTTTTTTTTTTTTTTTTTCAATTTACATTGTATTTGGTTAAAATAAATATTTGAATTTTATAATGGTATTTGGCTGCCATGATATAACTGAAATATTGTTGAAAGTGGCATTAAACACCATAAACGGTATATATAATTTGGCTAAATCATTTTTTCTTGATATTCTTGTGTGAAATTTTTTTAAAAGAAATCCTTTGAAAATATTTTTTTTATACTTGTCTTGCAATTATTTTGGTTTTGATAGTGATTTTTTATATCCATCATTTGTATAGGTTTTGAACCTTTGACAGATATTTATTTAGAAATTTACCAAATGATATTAAACAGATCTTGTGGAACAAACAGTGTTAAAAAGGAGTGGTTTCACAATTGTCCCTGGGGTAGTGCTGTTTATCTTGACCACTTTAAATCTTTTTTGAGTCTTATGCTTATGATGATCATCAAGAATAAGGAATTCTATTTTTTTATTTAAATTTGGTTTAAGACTAAGTGATTTCAATGTGAATACCAACCTTTGAAGTTGAAGGTGGTGAAGCCACACACATTTTCAAAAAGTTATTTCTTTTCTGATATAATTTTTCATCCTGGTATTAATAAGAAATCTCTTTGCTTTTATGCTATATTTTCTCTTTTTTTGGTCCTAAGCTACATCTTGTGTATATTATCTGTAAGTACACTATAAGAGTTATGACAATTTTACCAATTAAATTTGCAGGTGGCATTAGTTATTGAGATATTTCCCAAGGCAGTCTTATGTATTGTAATATAAATTAGAGTTTTATCATAAATAATCAGTGCTTTAAGGGATAAATTCACATAAAATTACCAATTATTCCAGGTCTATATACTGGAGGATCATTTATAATTATGTCAACTTCATCCATCATTTTATTTAACAGTGACTTGTTTTTTCCCTAAACATTTGTCTTTTTAAATATTATGTAATATTACGGATTTAGTTTGTTACACAAATTTTCATTGGTTCTTCAACCCTGAATGTCAGCATATATTCGGAAAACAGACGGGGTATATATTTCAGTCCCCAAAAACTTTCAGTCCCCAAAAACGATAAAAACACGGATGACAAAACCTACGCTTCACTGAATCAATGGCATAATACTGAATAATAAATGTATTTTTTTACCAAATTAAATGCTGTTTTTATACTCAAAACAGCTGTATGAACAAAATAATATTATAACGGTTTATTCCATCACAAATACCTGATCGATTCAACAAACTCCTATGTTTCACGGCTGTACCATAACAAATAACCATAACATTGAGCCTTGAAAACTTTGTTGTCATGGGGCCACACCAAGGTTTTATTTATATTTTGTTAACATTCAGATTATTGAAACTGTTTCGCAAATCTGTTCTTTTGCTATGTGATACATGTATATTAATGTTATATTTATAAAGTTAATAAAATTTACTACATATGAAACTGTATTGATTTAGAAATTTAGTACTGTATTTTCCTTCATGAGACACCCCATATGCGAAAAATGATGTGACACATATTTTGACGTCATTCCTGAGGAATGACGTCAAAGGTACGGAAAGAGACATCTAGAGCTACGAAAAATGAAAATAAAAGACACAAATTTATTTAATACAGTTGGATGTTGTATTAAAAAAAACAATGATTAAATCCGTAATATAACTGTTATTCAGCATATCATAAGCCGGGAATGTCACATTATATACCCTGTCTGATAGCTGAATAACATATAATATTTTAAATTCTGTAATTTTTCAACTTTTTGTTTTCAGAAAAGTATATTTGTACTGAAACAAATTTCAGAAAATGGTTGTAAATTTGATTATGAAAGTGATGGTCATGTATTTGTGTGTTAGAGGTCAGAGGTCATGTATTTGTGTGTTACCTGTATCTATTTTGCCTCTCTCTACAATTTTGATATTTGATTTTGTAATTGCTCCAACAGTGTGGTAATTTTTCGTTTTTCATTTTTTTTTGGAGGATTGTTCATATAATCTGAGCCAAAATATATATGATACAATTTATTTGCCTTTTCATAAAAAGAACTTGCTAGTGTTAAGGCTGCACAAGAAATCATGACCACAATTTCAGTGAAATTGTTTCAGTATTTTTATATGCCATACAGCTTTTCCTATTCATTATTTACATTTAAATTATAGATGTAATTACATCGGTCTCCTTCTCTGTGTGTAATCTCTCCCGGCAAAGCAGGAATATACAATGCATTTTAATTATGACAATTATTTCTTCCAGTGGACCAGACAATTATGGTCTCGTACCCCTTAATTTTTCACTCAAGTTATATTTCCTTTTAATTGATGTATAGAGTGCATAATAGACTT
The DNA here is from genome assembly GCA_002080005.1 of Gigantidas platifrons. Classification (NCBI taxonomy): domain Eukaryota; kingdom Metazoa; phylum Mollusca; class Bivalvia; order Mytilida; family Modiolidae; genus Gigantidas; species Gigantidas platifrons. Next base: position 321,970 of record MJUT01061941.1, read on the forward strand.
GTACCTGGTCTGCTTTTACAAAAATTTAGGAAAACAGCCACGACTATTTTTTAAATTAGATTTTTTTTTATCATTGACTTAAGCTTCAGTGTTGAAATAAAATAACTGTGACCAATGATATGTAAACACAATGGGCTACAACAGCCATGAAAATCACTGTTGATTTTTGTCCATGAGGGCATGAAGCTAGAAGTAATTTTAAAATGACAAGTAGGTCGACCTCAGTACATTTATTTGCTTATTACCCATATTAAATTATTTTTTACAACAGTACATTGCATTATGTGTAGCAAAAGTGAACACAAAATAATTATATGCCACTCAGCCATTTTCAATTCTAAATAAAGGACTATTGAAATGAAAGTGTAGATATACAATTTAGTGTGCTACAGTGCACGACACATTTCTGGAAAAACCTTCATCAGGCCAGGTACGCTCAAAGACGAAATACTTGAAAGTCTTTAACACTGTACATTACTACAGTAAAAACATGTTACATCAGTTTGATAGAAAATTACTTGTTTTTCTGTCATTTTGAAAACAAAACTTCTATTTGTTTTTTTATTAATGGTATTAATTGAATTTTGAGAATTTCGATAGAAATCTTTTTTCAAAGCATTCATAATAAAAGGGTTTATTATTTTTTTTCAAACTATGTTTTGAAATACAAAATGTATAAGGCTGTCTTGTTGGAGTTTGATCCCCTACCCCTCCTCCCCACCCCATTGACACACAATAGTTGTATCTCTCAATAACGATTTCTGACTTTTGATGTTGTTTTAATTTTGAGTCAAAGCTTGCTATCCCACAGATGACTACAGAGTATGGCTTTTCATTTAATTAATTTGTTCTGAGTTTTGTTTGTATGAACTTCTGGTCAGTGTAGATACATCCATCATTGACTGGACATCTGACCTTTTGTCCAAACATTGTCTAGAGGTCACCTGTACTAACTGAAGGAGTTACAGATCAATTTACTCAGTGTAAATGTGTATTGTCAACATTCTGTTGTGGTCAGTCAGTGATGAATCAGCCTATTTATCCATCAACACCTTTAATGTCAGATGTCCCTTGGTGACCAACTAATTATTTCATCATTGCGGTCCATATTTGTGTTCACCATGGAGATATGTTTTGTAGTCTTTTGTAGTATTTTCATCAGACAGCGCCAGTGTTTGTTACTTATAATTTATAATTTAGAAGTTGAGTTGGGTCTTAAAAAAATGAAAAAAGAATTTTCAAAATTTGGGACAAAAACCCCCAAAAAACTACAGATGACAAACACCACTTTTTCATTTATTGCAAATTTAATTATGATATTGAAATCTATGACTATTTAATCATACCCAGCCCCCCCCCCCCTGGCTTGGTATAGCCATTTCAATTTGTATTCCATGTACACCCATAATTGATGTAATGATATGTATTTACTTTGTATTGAATTGAACTTGAACACTCTCACTCTCTAACCTTTGGGTTAAACTAGTTTTATAGGTCCAGCCTCTTCCTTCTGATTGCTTTTTTAGTCTTTGCAAATATTGACACATTTTTTGGGGTAAATGTTATCTGTAATTACTGTATTGTAAATTACATAATTTCTGCATTGTTCTTTTAATAAGTTTCTTGTTGTTGGTATGTGTTGTTATTCTGTAGTTAATTTTACTGAGCCACAAGGGTGTCATTAGCAAATTAAGATTATTAATGACTTAGGCTTTAATGTTTAGCAATCCACAAGAAAGTATTGGTTAGTTGTAACCCTACTTCCAGTTTTCTTGACAGGTTGGTAGACTCATTGTAGATAAACAAATTATTGTTACACATACTTAAAATTCAATGCACAAAAATACAGATAATTTTTTTTGTTGGTCCAACAAACCAATTTTTTTTATAATATGGCCTAACTTGGTTAATTCATATACAGAATACAAAACAAATATGGAGAACCACAAGAATTATGCGTTCACTAAGTACATATTGAATACATATTTTCTATCGTATCTTTTCCACTTTATTTAAATCTAAGCCTTTTGCTGTTTGAGAAGAGATAAAGATTTATAAGACCAGAGGACAATTATGGTTTAATCTTTCCATACCTGTATTTTTACCTGTAATGACCATTAGCCTGGACATGTGGACATTGTTGTCAGTTTAATTGAATGGCCGGACATTGAAAGGCTTCCATATGAAATTCAACCTGATAATTTAAATTTCAAAGCATGTACTATTGAACTATAATACTTGTTGACTGAGTAAACAGCTAGTAACAGTGGGTGGATGTGTCCAGGCATTTAACAAATTAATGACTTTCTCTTTCCTTAGATACTTTTCTTTTCTCTGTCCCTATATTTGTAAAGTAATATATCTCTGTTATAGTTTTGTTTCAATCTTAAGACTAGTTTAAGATAGTGGTTGGGTACAAATGTATATGCGTAATGCGGTCCTCAAAATGAAAATTTGAAATTACTGGTCCAAATCAAATTCTTGAATATATTTCAGATATTTCTAAATAAAAACTGAAACATTTACTGGTCCGAACAAAGTTTTACAGGTCTTGGGCCGGAGGACCGATGCTCATCGTGAGGACTTTGACTTTGTAGTGCACACATTGATATTGTCGACTTCATGCCACAAGTCCAGTTACCCACTTCAAATGTTAGGGTTTTATACACCTAAACAAAGCTAGAGGACTCACCAGTCAGTTCATAATAATAGCTATTCAGGCTTAAATTCTACAACTGGCTACAAGTTTGGTTGTCAGTGTAAGGATATTGCTGAAAGTGACGATAAACACCAAAAATATAACCCACCCAATTAAACCCTAAAATAACACTGGTATTGATTGGTCACATTCCAGTAGCAATGGCATTGATTGGTCCCATTTTACTACCTAGAGGAATTTCACCATATTTATATAGGGTATTTCTGATATACATTTTATTTTGGGGTTTGTGTTTAATGTTATTGAGCTGTTGATAAACATGTATTTCACTCACCACTGTGACTTGTGACATTTGTGAAAACAGGAGAATGATATTTTCAGTGAACTGTACCATTCAATTACTAGGATATGATATTCCTCTCACTTTGACACTTATAATAATTGCAGTAGATTAATAGGTTTATTGTTACTAGTAGAGCAGGAACAGGCTTCCCCGGTGTTTAGTGGGGTTTGTGTTACTCGATCTTTAGTTTTAATTTTATGTGTAAATTGTAGAGCGTTGTTTGTTCTTTTCTCCTTTTTCTTTTGGCCATTTGTGTTGTCTGTTGTTATATATACGTATTCTGATTACC
>MJUT01061941.1:325658-337375 GCA_002080005.1 Gigantidas platifrons
CCCTTTGGTATCTTTTGGCCATTGTGACAATGTGTTGTCTGTTGTTAGATATACGTATTCTGATTACCCCTTTGGTATCTTTTGGCCATTGTGACAATGTGTTGTCTGTTGTTAGATATACGTATTCTGATTACCCCTTTGGTATCTTTTGGCCATTGTGACAATGTGTTGTCTGTTGTTAGATATACGTATTCTGATTACTCCTTTGGTATCTTCAAACTCTTCAGGTAATAGATTGAGGGATTGTTAAACCCTAGACATGCCAACAGAAATGTGACATACTTACTGGTATCCCTGCTGCTTTTTTTTAAAGAAACATTTCAATTTGATATTGATTTGTCATTAAATCCATACTAATATCTGACATTACATTAAAAGACAAGACACGGACATTTTATGTTAAAAAATCACTTTATACCTTTGTATCAAGAAATCAATTTTTACTGCCATTTCCTTACTTAATTCTGAAAACTTTAATGTACTGGTATTTCTTAAAAATGACTTTGCTAACGTTGTGAGTTCGAATCCCACTCAGGCGAGGTGCACTCAATACAGTATTATGTGAAATAATTTGTCAGTGACTTGCCACAAGTCTGGTTTTTTCCAGGTACTCCTGTTTCCTCCACAAATAAAACTGACAGCCAGATATATACAAATGTAACTGAAATATTGTTGAAAGTGGCATTAAATACCATATCCCCCCCATAAAAGAAAATGTCAGTTTTTTTTAGATTTGTTCACTAATAAATTTTATTTTATTAATTCACTAATTGCAACGGTTTATGATGGCACAATATTTTTTTCTTGTAAATTAATGGAGGTATAGTTATGTATTTATTAATTAATGGGAATTTCCTAGGTTATAGATCTCTGAAATAGATAGATGATAATACCTGATAAATATAAAATCTCTTTGAAGTTTTACCTGGCTAATTAATAAAACATGTATCTGAGGCCATGTTTTAATTGGTTTGATGGCGTTCTAGGTTGTGTCACTTCATTACTGGAATCTGTTAGTATTAGTGGAAAGTTGTACAAGAACGGCTAGGAAATCAAGAAATCGTGAAACTAAAAATGTTCTGGGTTAATTTTAAGGAGGTTACATATATATTAAAATGTCTTTGAAACATTAACTTCTGGTTTATTTAATGAAAGTTGTAACATATAAATGTATATCTTGGTAAAGGGGGCCGTCTTGGTCATGATCGTATGATAGTTGGCTTAATAACTACCTGTGCAATCAGTGCTTATCACCACTTAAGTTGTGAGTTTGAACTCCGATCATGGCGAGGTGTATTGGATGCAACATTATGTGATAAAATTTGTCAGTGACTTGCGACAGGTCGGTAGTTTTCTCCGGGTACTCCGGTTTCCTCCACCAATAAAACTGACTGCCACGATATAACTGAAATATTGTTGAAAGTGGTGTTAAACACCATAAACCTAAATCAAAATAGTGAAGGTAAAAATGTTGTGGGTTAATTGTAAGACGGTTAATTTGTCTTGGAACACTTGACCTCTTGTTTATTAGAATTAACATGAGGGTTATGTATCTGGTGTATTTGTGTTGTCAATAAGCCAGCGCAGTTTAACACGTTATTACAATGTACATGACTTAAGGTAGAAGTGGCCCCACTCTGTTAAAGAGAGAGAGAGAGAACCCTAGACCGACCCTAAAGAGAGAGAGAGAACCCTAGACCGACCCTAAAGAGAGAGAGAGAGAACCCTAGACCGACCCTAAAGAGAGAGAGAGAGAACCCTAGACCGACCCTAAAGTTTGTATTGCTATTATTTTTAACAAGTAAGGTTAAAAACCAGATCCTTGTCCTGTATAAACCCAGGTAAAAATTAAAAAAATAAATATAAAGTTTTGCATATTATTTTCAATAATGTTTGCAGAGACAAATACTTTTTTTTTTGTTTAACTTGCAGGTAGTTTTCACCTGTTTAAGTTTTTGTACTTTAAAGGGTACAAAACTCTTGAAAATAGTATCAAATTCTTGAATTTGTTTTTACACAAGTTCTAAATAAAAACTGAAAAATTTACTGGTCTGAAGGATCGGTGCACATTTTCAGGATTGCAAATCATTTCTGTATAATGTCATTTTGAGATTATTACAGAATGTTTATTAGTGATAATTTATGAAATGCCATGATTTACTACTGTTTGATTATTTGTTGATTTTGAACCATAAAGTTACACCATGTTATTACCCTATAGTGGACAAGTGTTTGTACAATTAAAGTTTTATAGGTCTGGTAATCATAGGGTTAGAAGTGATAAGACAAATTGTATCATTAGTTTATTGACCACAAACCATAAAATGTTTAAGGGGAAGTTAGGAATATAATCATCCTATAAATGTCCACAAAATTCATGTCAAATCAAATTTGACCATTGGCTGCTGAGTGAAGTTTAAGTAGGTCCTAAAATTTCTGAAGACAAACTTTTTGATTTATTGTAAAATGCTATTACATGGCCATGGGTTGGTTGTCAACTGTGTATTACAACAAGATTACTACATAAATTTCAAATTAACATACATTTGTATATTGTTTTTATATGGTCAAAATTATTGTGCAATTGTATTCTGCTATTTGCTGTAATATTAAAACATATTTTTTTTTAATATTATAGTATTAATGAAAAAAATATTTATCTATAAAAAAAAAGGCAACAGTCAGACAGACAATTGCATTTTGTGTTGTATCATTCTTTATTTCTCCGGAACACCCAATCAAATACAAAAAACCTTTGAAATGAAGAATTATTTGAATGGAGGAAGGAAAATGAATTGCATAAAAAACACACTCTAAAAATGAATAATGATTTGTACAAGAGACAAAGCACTATCCATCACACAGTAGGAAGTGACATATGGCCTGGGAATTCTGTAACTAGAGGGCTATCAAACGTATCCATGTGATGTTTAATTTAACCTACAGTACAGGTACATTTTCACCTTTGTCTGCCCAGGTGAAAATTTCAGGTGTAAATGAGGTGTGAATAGATTGATATATAGGGTGTGGATGATAAATTACTTGTTTATCTATGTTATTTTCTGACCAGGATTGTTTGTTGTGGACCTATGTTATTTTCTGACCACGATTGTTTGTTGAGGATCTAATGACATTTTAATTCGTTAAATTAATTGAATTCCTTGGACATTAGATATTGATTTTGTCATTTTTTTGGTGTGAGAATACCTATCTTTGTTTATGGTTACTAGCTGCATTTTCACATGGAATGTGTTGACTTCCGGACACTTTTATTACTAAGCTTTTAGATGTACATCAAGTGTACTTACCTGGTGACAACTTAAATCCACCTTTTATCATGTTTTATTTTGACATACTTGGCAATACTTAGACAGACAAGAGCTCTTTATAATGTAACATTAAATAAGATCTATTTTTTCTTTCTTTTTTTTTGTTGAAAATTTTGATAAATTTGAATATACAATGTAATGGTTGGTGGGAACCTACAATGTACATTGGAAATTATTTGACAACCATTTGCAAAATATGCAAAATATTCAGTCTGATCTATTTTTCCCTATTTTTGTTTTGTTTTTTTGTTGTTGCAATATTGACAAAAACCTTTTGATTGTGTTGGTTGATAGGAACATATACATAAGAATTTATTTGACACCCATTTGGCATTTAAGGGACAAAATATGAAAATATTCAATCATGTCATTTTTGGCCTATTTTTTTGGGGAGGAAATTTTGATTAAAAAAAATCTGTTGATTGTGCTGGTTCATCAAAACAATACTAGTATTACTACATGGGAAATCATTTTTGATGCCCATTTGACATTTAAGGCAGCTGAGGGACAAAATATAGAAAAATATTCATTCTTGTCATTTTATGTGATTGCAGATGTCAACACTTTACACCATTAGTGTTGATATACATGTAGATATATGACACCTGCCTACTCTGCAGGATGCATATCAACATTCCCATTATAATTGATATGAAGTTTATCTTTCATTAAATGATTGTAAATAATATCTACCATTGACCTCTTGGATTAATAGCTGTTAATGACCTATATCAGATTGCAATAATTTTTTCTGTATTTTTGGGATTTGGGAAATTGATACATGTATATGATAATTAATTGTGTCTTTGATGGATGTAATAGTAATATAGGCTAAATTCCATTAGAAATTATAATTAACTCCAGGTAATTGTTTTCACTGCAAGCAAATGTGAAACTTAATAGTGACAATAACAGTATGTTGTTAAAATCTTTGTTTAAGCCATCCATATAATTTTATACATTTGCAGTAAACTACCAACCATCAAAACTGCCTCTATTCAAATTTTTTGTTATCAGGATTACCACAGAAAAATGTCTAGCAAGTTTTTTCCTGGTCGACTGTATTGAAATAATCTATCAATTTCATAATTTTAAACACCATGAACCATCAATTTCATCAATTACATGTATACAGTAAAACCTGCCCAACTGATCCCATACTGTGCTGAATGTTTTGTTCGTAATAGACAGGTATTAAGTTTTCACAGATTCAATTTGCAAATGTTTCTAATATTTGTGACCTATTAAAAAAATACACAGGATTCGGATTTATTCACAGTTCAGTATAGACAGATTACACTGTATAGCAGATTACAACTCCCAGAGTATTATTTTATTGAAATCACAGGAGATATTTTATCTACATGTACATTTTAGCTTTGATCTTATGTTACCGGAATCTCATAATATCCTATAATTTAATAAAACAACAATAATTAGATCCGCTCTACTTTGATACCAGCGATAATTAATTTGGTAAAAAGTGTAAGTTTTATACAATTCCATTTATTAGTATGGAATTATGATCCCTCTAGTATATGGATTTATTGAGCAATATTATTTGATCGACAGATCAAAGAAATTTGTACAATTTCACATTGATCTTGCCTTTCACTATTTTGCACCTCACTCAATGAAGATATGCTTCATCAGCTTCCTGTTTGAAGTAGAAGAATTTTGAAAACAGATCAATTAATCAGAGATTTCTCAGGCATATTAACTATTTTAATCTGACTACACATTGAAACTAATATAATTTTACAGTCCAAAAGAGTACACCAGGAGTCTCACATGATTGATCGGACCTGCTTAATTTGCAGTAGAACTAAAAAAAATAAGTAGAAAACGAATTTGCTTGAAATCTAAAAAAAAGATAGTTTTACAGTCCAAAAAGAGTATGCCAGGAGTCTCACATGATTGATCGGACCTGCTTAATTTGCAGTAGAACTAAAAAAAAAAAATAAGTAGGAAACAAATTTTCTTGAATTTAAATTAATGAGCTTTATTTTTTCTTCTTCCACATAATCGTTTATTTTTCTGTGTTGACCTTGATCTTTCTCTGAGTGGTACTTGTCAAGGGAGATCAATGATTTGTTATTATTATCCTCTATAGCAGCATTCCAATCCATTATGAGGCTCCTGGTGCTCTCATTGATGTTTCAATAGCCTTGAATGTGGATTTTCATATTGATTTGTCATTTGTGTGGCTTTTGGACCAATATTTGAACTGAATACATCCTACAAAAATATTGAGGAGTTTGTATACAATACAACAATATCCATTGTATCTATATACAGAGAAGAAAGTTTTCCTCTGATAAGCAGATTTCCTCTTAATTTTGGAAACTACAGTCAAGACTGTATTAAGAGGTCAGCTTTGGGACAAGGAACAAGTGGCCTTATAAGACAGGTGACCTTTTAAAAGAGGTTCAATTCATATGACAGGACAAGATAAAAGTTGCCTTTTAATACAGGTAACAACTTGTAGGTGGCCTCATGGTCAGGTTTGACTATTTGGAAAGAAAATATGTCAAAATTGATCAAAACAGCCAGAAAATATAGGTTTTAGGGGGAATCGAATAGGAAGTTTCCTCTTTTTCATCTGTGATAACTTTTATTTCTGGTATTTCTCGAGGAACATGTACTTCATTTACCCCCACTATGCTAAATTACAACTTACAGGACTTCATTAAATAAAGTTATACATGAAGCTATTATAGGTACCATTTAGGGATAAAAAGTCAAATAATTAAGGCTGGCGTGTAGACAACAAGCCTCAAACATTAAATACATTGCAGTGAGATCTGGAGTTCATCCAAAGTAAAATTAATACTTGTCTTGACTAGAAATTAAACTCTTGACAATCTGCTGGAATCTGGTCTTGAGGTGGAAATTATACCAGAAACTATCTTGAAGACATGCTTTAAAATTCTGCATTTGTATTTCATTCTCATAATCTCATACTAGATGTTGTTGCTACACGAAACTCCAGGTTGTAAACTTTTCTAAAGCTATTTTATCTTAATGAACCTGAAATCTACATATAATGTGAAAATTCTATCAGAAACTATCTTGAAGACATGTTTTTTAAGATTCTATTTCATTCTCATACTTTATGTTCTTGTTACATGAAACTCCTGGTACAATATATAAATTCTTCTTAAGCTGTTTTATCTGGATAAACCTATAATGATCAAGTCAATTTACTCAAATTTAAAGTTTATCAGGTAATTACATAACATGTGGTGCCGACTGATACCCCTAAACTGTTTAATTGTGATAGCATCTTTTACTAATTAGAAATCCTGTACCAAGATGCATTGTTTCACTGTTGTAATAGCCTTTGTGTATTGTCATTTATGAATTAATTAGATTTTATAGACATTAAAGCTAAGGAGAATATATTAATCTTACGTCTAATGTACTTTTCTATGCTTAATGATGTTGTAACAGATGAAATGATATTACACAACACAGGTAATGTTGAAAGTGATGTTGGAGTGTTCGTTTTGATCAGTAAATGAATTTCTAAATCAAGTAGGAATGGTGAATTCCTTCTACTTGACTTCTGTAATAATTCATATCATACTGTCTTGATTTTTTTGTACATTTCAACATGCCTTTAGTTAGTTTGAAATAAAAGATTGGTTGCACTGTTGTTTCACTTGTGTATTTCACAATGTATTTTTTCGTTGCAATTAATTTTTGTGGATTGGCAGAAAATGAACTGTTCAGTGACTTTTTATTTGGCCGATTTAAGTTTGCTAATTAACATTTCTTGTTTTATATTACTTTGGTGGTGCACTTAATTATTCGTGGTTTGATAAGTACCAGAGAAAATCATGAAAATTGGTATGCAACAAATAAATATGAATTCACTGTTACTGTGTTTGTAGTTAGTTCAAAGGTTTGCTAGTTTCACTTCTTCGATGATGTGTACTCATCTGTATAGTAGACTTACAAATCATGTATGGAAAGATGTCATTTATCATTGGGTAGTGGCCATGGGTACACTGTTTTCTCCCACCAATAAAACTGACAGACCATCACTGAAATATTGTTGAAAATGACATTTAGCATATATTATCTCAATTCCAATCAAATGTTCCAGATGGTATCAAGTCAGTTCTATCAAAACATATAGTTATTAATTAGTTTTGCACTTTATTTTTGAAAATGTCAAGCAAAACATAATTGTTATGCTTGACACTCTGAAAAAATCATACAAGTTGAAAATTTGGTTGACAGGAAGAATGTTTTCATATTGGGCGTGGGTTGTTAGGAAGCTCCAGTGAGATCCACACAAAATGTCAAGCGAAACAGAATTGCTTTCTTGACATTCTGAGAAAGTCATCTGAGGTGAAAATTTGGCTGACTGGAAGAATGCTTTCATGTTGGCCGTGGGTTGTTAGCAAGCTCCAAAATGTCAAGTAAAACATAATTGTTATCTTGACATTATGAAAACGTCAGATATGGAATGATAATTTGGTAAATGAAGAAGATTATTAGCAAGTCAGTGCAAACCACACAAAATATAAAGTGAAGCAGAATTATCTTGACTTCCTGAAAAGTCATATGAAGTGATTGGTTTGGTTTGGTTTATGGTGTTTCATGCCACTTTCAACAATATTTCAATTATATCGTGGTGGTTAGTTTTTAACGATGGTGTCGGAGGAAATCGGAGTACCCGGAGAAAACCACAGACCTGTCGCAAGTCACTGACAAACTTTATCACATAATGTTGTATCGAGCACACCTCGTCTGAGCGGGGTTAGAACTCACAAAGTTAGTGGTGATGGCACTGATTGCATAGGTAGTTATACTGTATATTGCAACTACCATACGATCAAGAAGAAGACATCCCCTCCTCATATGGAGTGTAAATTTGGTTGACGGTTCAGCCGAGGAAGAATGTTTTAATGTTGGCTGTGGGTTGTTAGTAAGGCTCACCACTAACCACACATATTTAGATCACTAATTTGTTTAGATAACTTTTATCCTTGTTAATACATCTGTTTGTAAATAGTGTATTCATGACATGTAGGAAGTTCATCTGTCATTTAACATGGTGTCATATTTATCCTGAAGCAGATTTACTTGTAGCACATTTGATGAATGGTGATTTATACATATTTTTTATTTTTACAAATTATAGCGTTGTTTAGTGAAAGTTGAGGTCAGCTAGAGGAGTTCATCCTGTTGTTTTGTTTATGACGTTGACAACAATCATTTTTGAGGAAAACCGCTGGTAGCCATTGGCTGTGGGCAATCCTCTTTAAATAAATAAAGACTTAAATTAACAATCACTGTTTCTATTTTTTGATGCAAGGAATTGAACCTATGGTACAATGACTGGATTTATAGCAATTATGCTGAAGGATTGACACCCTTAGAATTTTTTTTATGAACTTTGGAAAATTGAAATGTTTTGCCTCAATCTGCAACTACGTAGTCCTGAACTTCTTTAATTCCATGGTTGTATGGTGCAGTAGTTCCCCTCTTATAATGCCCAGCACACCAAAGACCATCCTTGTATTTATAAGGCCCATCATACTCAAAGACGAACCTTGTATAAGGCCCATCATACTCAAAGACCATCCTTGTACAATAAGGCCCATCATACTCAAAGACCATCCTTGTATAAGGCCCATCATACTCAAAGACCATTCTTGTATAAGGCCCATCATACCAAAGGCCATCCCTATTATAAGGCCAGATTTCAGAAGCACTAAGATAGTAAAATTATCCTTCACAAGAGAGACCACCTCTCTTTTAAAGGACACTTTATCATAATAGAAGGGGTGATCTTATAAGTTTTTGTGCTGGTCACCTGTAAGGTTTGTTAGATTGATTCCCCTTTGTGGGGTTTACTTGATTCAGCTTTATGTGATAAAGTTTGTTAGATTGCTTCCCCCTTGTGAGGTGTACTTGATTCAGCCTAATTATGTGATAAAGATTGTGAGTAACTTACAGATGGTCAGTAGGGTTTTTATCTTGGTAATCTGCTTTCTTGAACAAATAAAACTAACTTCCACTATATAATATAACTGAAATATTGTAGAAAGCAGGCCTTACAATAAGGGGTGGTACCAGGTACTTTTACCCGTTTAAAATAGAATTTGGTACATTTTTTTTGTACCTCCTGATTTTAAAGAGTGTTGTATAAGAAAGATATTCATGAAAATGTTCAAATTTTAATACAAAGTGCCACGTGTTAATAGTGAAGTACTGGTGCACATGAAAAATATTGAAAGCCCTGAGAAAGAAGTGTTAATCACTCATAATTCTATTAGTAGGAAAACCATGTTTGGATAAATTGAAGGCATTAATTGATGTTTTTGTACTCCATCATTTGGGAATTAAATCCATTTTCCTGCTTATCAAAGTGACAGAATTTTTCTATTTACAACTATTTTGAATAGAAATTAGAACGAGAAGTTGAAGGATATGGTAAAATGGAGAATTTTAACCAATTTTACTCGATTTTAAACATTGTGAATGAACTAGGGAAAATTTAGATAAAAAGGTGTTGTTAAAATCTCGGGGCATTCAATATTTTTCAAGTGTACCAGTATTCACTATTTACAGGTGGTACTTTTTATTAAAATTTTAGCAATTTTCATGAATATTGTATACAGCACTATAAAATCAGGAGGTACAGTACCAAAGACCATTTTAAGCGGGTAAAAGTACCTGGTATTGAAACAGACTTTGCATTTACCCACTTGCCCGCAGCCTTAGACATGTAAAACTGGATTTAGTGGAAATTATGAAAGAATTGAACAGATTTTTTGTTTTCTAAATTTGGCTTTCAGCAAGTACCGGTAGGTGAAAAAACTAAGCAAAGACTGTTGAAAGACCTGAAATCTACCAACTTAATTAATGTTCTTCTTCTTTATCTCTTTGTGTACAGTCTGTATTTCTTTATGTGTACAGTATGTACTCGTGTAATCAATAATGTTTTTCAATATTTCTTTTTCTTGAATGTGATCATTATATGCCCTTTGTGGGCCCTTGTTTGGAAAATAAACTTTATATATATCTGAAATCATAGGTAACAAGAAGAATAACAAATAGATGTGTATATGTATGTACATGTACTTTTGATTATATTCTCCCTGATATCAGTATGTACTTTTGATTATATTCTCCCTGATATCATTATCGTTATTTCAAATTTTTATTTCCATGTTGATCCACCATCGGCATTACATTTTCATGAACAATCTACCTGGCCAACCGGTCATGCTACATTTAATTAAAATGATATCAATATTCAAACATCAGCTTAATCAGTCTGTATACTGATAACATTGGAAGAGAATGCTGATCACCTGGGGTCGTTAGACATACCTGTCTTAATCTACCTGTACCCAGGTATCTCGGCCCAAAGTTGACTAACCAAATACTTCTATTATTACCAAATCAAATAGTCTCGCCATTGGTATTGGTTTGCCATGCAAAGAAAAGAGAATTTATCTTAGTTAGGTAGTGTTTGTTGTCGTCTAAGGTCACGAGGTCGAGATAATACATTTCATAAGATTTTAAGAAAAATTTGAAATAGATTGTTATGGCTGTATTTTAAAAATGTTCAAATTATAAAATTCAAAGGCAAACTCCGCCCTTCTCTGTAGGGTTTCCAATTCTTGTGTTGACATAATGTTATGCCGAAGTTGGAATTTCAATGCATTTTTAATATTGAATCCAACAAACATATACTTTATAAAACTTACATTGTTATTTAATGCATTTTAATAAGTGGAATGGAGACAGAATTGCTTGTCTTTACAGCAGTCAGAATATAGATTTTCTACTGTCTGGGAAAAAACGAAGAAGTTTTAACTGACTATGGTTAATTTTTACTAAAAGGGACAAATATTTGATACTTACATGTATGCACCTTGCTTTTTTTTAGTACTTGAAATTTGTATTGTGATGAACCTATGACTTGCATACTGTTTTAACACCTTGTTTTATTTTTACTGTTTGAAAATTGTCTTGTGAAGAATTGTCCTGCATTTGCATAAACTATTTGCTGATGTTTGGACCTCAATCAATCAATCAATCAAACAATCAATCAATTTGCCTTGTTTTGTATTTACTGCTTGAAAATTGTCTTCTTTAGAAATCATGTTATTATTTGTTAGCAAAACTAGCAATAACTCTCCCCCCCAAAAAAAAACAAACCCCAAACAAACAAACAAAAACAACAATGGTAATAGAAGAATGAATGATATACATGTGTAGATCAATGTTTACAAAATCATATGCAGCTTTCACATCTAGTTCCTTTGATAGCAAAAAAAAAAACTAAAAAAACCCAAAACTATGGAAATAAAATGAAAATTATACATGAATGTGTAGATCATTATGTTTACAAAATCATAT
>MJUT01061941.1:356350-380425 GCA_002080005.1 Gigantidas platifrons
CTGAAACAACAGCCTGTGTGTAGACATGTCGCTCCACACTGAAACAACAGCCTGTGTGTAGACATGTCACTCCACACTGAAACAACAGCCTGTGTGTAGACATGTCACTCCACACTGAAACAACAGTCCATGTGTAGACATGTCGCTCCACACTGAAACAATAGCCTGTGTGTAGACATGTCGCTCCACACTGAAACAACAGCCTGTGTGTAGACATGTCACTCCACACTGAAACAACAGCCTGTGTGTAGACATGTCGCTTCACACTGAAACAACAGCCTGTGTGTAGACATGTCGCTCCACACTGAAACAACAGCCTGTGTGTAGACATGTCGCTCCACACTGAAACAACAGCCTGTGTGTAGACATGTCACTCCACACTGAAACAACAGCCTGTGTGTAGACATGTCGCTCCACACTGAAACAACAGCCTGTGTGTAGACATGTCGCTCCACACTGAAACAGCCTGTGTGTAGACATGTCGCTCCACACTGAAACAACAGCCCATGTGTAGACATGTCACTCCACTCATACATATTATCAAACCAGTCTTTGCTCTTACTCCTTGATGCTGCATGCTTAGTGAAGAAGCAACACATATCAATTTTATAGTCCTTGGGTTGACCCGTCCACGACTCGATACCATGATCTACTGCACTCAAGGCTAGCTTCTTTACCATTACACTGACAATGTGTTTATATATAAAGGTACCTAGCATGTATTAATTGATCAACAACTTATATGATAGACTAGTAGGTGATTGGTTTATATAAAGGTACCTAGCATGTATTAATTGATCAACAACTTATATGATTGACTAGTAGGTTATTGGTTCAATAACAAGTGAGTAGTAAGTACTTCAGTTATATTTTATGTGTGAATGTTTTAACTTGATTGCAATGATAGACTATGTATATGCACAAATTAATAATTATAAACATTCCATTCAGAAAGTCAGGTAACTGAAAGATTCAAATATCAAAAAATATCTCAACACAAGAAATACAAAGATACAAGACCTAAGTAACACTGACCTTTCTACAATAAAAACCCAATAAAAATATGACATTATTACGTGATGATATGTTTATCAATTAACCATAAAATATTGTGAAAGAGCATCTCTATTTTATCGTTGATACGTAGGTAAAATCTATAGAAAATCCGGCCTGATCAAAGTCGATCCATACAGATTTTTTTCTTGGACTGGCCAAATTGTACTATCTGTATCACAAAGTCAGTTTTCATTTTATTTATGTAAATATAACAGTAGTTAATTAATAACAAAACTTACTGCTGCCTTAATTCAGCAATCTGTGAATATAAATCTCTATTAATTCTTTCTTGTTCCCGTAACCTCACTCTGAGATCACCAATGGTATCGTTCTGCTCCTGAATGTGTTCGGCTTGCTCGTTATTGCTACCTATTAGTCTATTTACTTCATCACATTTCTCTTCGCTCACTTTCTCTAGTCGTGCTATCCTATCACCGGTTTCACTCATCTGGTATGAGAGATCATCTACTTTCATTTTCTGAATTCTCAATTGTCTATCTTTTTGTTCAGAAATTTCTGTTGTTTCTTTCAATCTTTGGTACAACAACATATTGTCTTTTTTCAGATTCCTAGTTTCTGAATTTAATTTTTTATTTTGTACTTGCACTTCTGTGTTTTCTGTCTGTAGTTGTGATATTGTGCCATCTTTCTGTGTGTTTTCTGTCTGTAGTTGTGATATTGTGCCATCTTTCTGTGTGTTTTCTGTCTGTAGTTGTGATATTGTGCCATCTTTCTGTGTGTTTTCTGTCTGTAGTTGTGTGTTTTCTGTCTGTAGTTGTGTGTTTTCTGTCTGTAGTTGTGATATTGTGCCATCTTTCTGCTTAACATCTTTACACAATTGTACATTCTTTGTTTTCAGTTCTACACACTGTGCTGTACGCTGTTCTACAGTTTCGCCCATACTGACCACATCCCTCCTCAGATATGAATTAACCCTCACTTGTTGTTCTAATGTTTTGTCTTTACTACTATTATCACTCCTAAGCTGCCTCACATCATCCTCTAACCGTCCTTTATCATTAGTTAACTGATCCTGTCTATGTGACAGTTGTACAGTCTCATCATACAGAGACATATTATCTCTCAGTAGATTATTTATCTCATCCTGTTGAGTTACACTGATATTAACTGTATGGTCCAGCGCCATACGTAGGTTATTTTGGTTTGTTGTCAGATCTTGGATATTGCTGTCTTTGGATTCCAGCTCTTCCTTCATCTGGGCTAAAAATATAACAACATTTTTTAATTAATTTTGTTATTAAGTACATATGCCAATATGATGAAAGTAAAAACTATTCTATGTAATATTAACTTCATTCCTAAAATTAATACTGTCAGACAAACATGTATTTTATAATCATATGTCCTGGATACATATTTGATCAGTGTTGAATAATAAACTTCCTTTGAGAAAAAAAAAAGAATATTCATGTCTGGGTTGTTTTATAAGTTTTAGGAAAATGCACTTTATGAAACAAGATGAACTGTGAGCTAATGCTCACTTATGATACCCCCGCATAGATGTTCAATGTGTATAAAAACCAACTAAGTCAGCAAACAGGAAGTAGGAATCTGACGGGTCCAAAAACGCTTCCCACAATATGGCATACCTATATGAAGCTTGTGACCAAATATCAGATTTCTGCCATCAATTAATGTTTTATCTAAGGAAAAATAGAATGGTGCGGCGCCATGCCCCTTTTGATAAAAAAAAACGTGGCGCCATGTATTGCCGATGTGCCCTTTTTCGTTTCTTCAAGCGAGATCGCTTGGTCGAAGGGCGACAACTCTGATCCTGATCCTGAACTAGAGGCTCTGGAGAGCCTGTCATCGCTCACCTGGTAATAATTGGCAGGGTAAATCCTTAGGAACGTGAAGTCTAACAAAGATTCATATTTTCTTGTGACTTAAGACACCATTTGCTTACTATTGAATGTGTGCTCCATAAATTCTGAAAACCTAAAGTCAAAATTAAAATCTCCCATGGTAAGTATATTAGACTGCTTAAGTTTTAATTCTTGAAGAAGGTTATCAACAAACATATTTTTCAAGTCTTTCTGTTTGCAGATAGGAGCAGCATAGAACAAATCAAGTCAACTGGCTTGGTACTTTCTGAGAAGAACAACTCAGTACAAATTCCCATTGGGTCTTGTAGGCTTCAATGTTAAACTTTGTTCGTCTATGGTGGCCATCTTGAATTTCCAACCGGAACTAAATTCACAATTTACGTAGAGGACCATTCATAGATCATTCACACCAGAAAACAAATTCAATTGAATCAGTAGTTTCTGACCAGAAGATTTTTAAAGATTGACGAATCAGAAAACATTATCTACCCCTGGCAGCCATGTTTAATTACCGATCAGCACCAAAATTACAATTCTGGTAAAGGACCTACCAGTATGTTAAACTTCATCCGTCAATGGAGGTCACCTTGAATTTCCAATCTGCACCAAAATAATAGATCAGGTGTAGAACCATCCAAGTAACATTCATATAATGCAAAATATTCAATTTGTTGAGTAGTTTCTCACAAAAATGTTTTTCAATGAAATTCCCATACAGTCCAATGGTCCGCTGATGGCAGCCATCTTGGATAGAGGTCTGGGTCACTGGATATCATTTTGAAAGTTGACCATTTAAGTACCATTCATGCCATGTTTGCTTTAAATTGGCTAACTGGTTTCAGAGAAAAAAAAATTTAAACATTTTTCCCATAGGGTCCTATGTTAAAACTATGTTCGCTGACGGTGGCCATCTTGGATGGAGGTCGGGGTCACAGGACATAATTTTAAAAGTTTACCACCTAAGGACCATTCATGCCATGTTTGATTTAAATTGGCTTACTGGTTTCAGAGGAAAAAAAAATTAAACATTTTTCCCATAGGGTCCTATGTTAAAACTATGTTTGCTGATGGCGGCCATCTTGGATGGAGGACATTATTTTGAAAGTTGACCACCTAAGGACCATTCATGCCACGTTTGCTTTAAATTGACTTACTGGTTTCAGAGGAAACAATTTTTAAACATTTTTTCCATAGGGTCCTATGTTAAAACTATGTTCGCTGATGGTGGCCATCTTGGATGGAGGTCAGGGTCACATGACATTATTTTGAAAGTTGACCACCTAAGGACCATTCATGTCATGTTTGCTTTAAAATGACTTACTGCTTTCAGAGGAAAAATTTTTTAAACATTTTTCCCATAGGGTTCTATGTTAAAACTAAGTCGAGTCATGGCGGCCATCTTGGATATGCGATCGGCACAAAAATAACAAATTCAGTAGAGGACCATCCAGTCATCATTTCTATAATGTTACAATTCCATCGGCTGAGTAGTTTCTGACAAGAAGATTTTCAAAGTTTCAACCAATCAGAACACATTATTGGCCCTGGCGGCCATGTTGGATTTCCGATCTGCACCAAAATAACAAATTTAGTAGAGGACCTCCCAATGAACATTTCTGCCAAATTTGGTCCAAATCAGTTCAGTGGTTTCAAAGAAGAAGAAGAAAGTATGAAAAGTTTACAGACGCGGACGACGACGACGACGACGACGACGGACGCAAAGTGATGACAAAAGCTCACATGACCCTTTGGGTCAGGTGAGCTAAAAATGTTTGTAAAAATTCATTCTTCTTCTTCATTTGCTGATTAAAACTAATTTGTCACTACCGTGACAATTTTATTACATGCCAATCAACGGATTATATAATTTCTGTTTTGATTGCGTAATCTGTTAATTATCTCACCTGGCTTGATTTACCTGGTTAAAGATAATGATCCCGACAAAGAATTCAATCAATGATAATGATTTTTTTTAAAGTTATGACATGTACTCAAAATTCCACAGTATGTATCATATTTAATATGATATTTAAAGTGGACATTTTTGTAATCGTCATTCATTGCACGATTCGTTACAATGTCCACCGTAACGAACACGTTTCATTTATGAAATTGTTGAAATCTATCATATTCATTAAGTATTTTGAAAGTGATTTTCTCAAAAAGTTATAAACTTTGGTTTAAAGAAACTTAAAAAATAAAAATGGCACGACAACAGGAGTTCACAATCCAGATTGTTATCGATCTGCATCCGGGAAACAATTGCATTCTATTTATAGAACTATTTACAAACAGACAGGTGTCTGCAATTAAAAACAAAATAACTACAGTATTTTTATTCCAATTGTTGCAATTTGATTACGAGGTCTGAGAAATAATAATCTATTTTACAACTTGCTTAAGTTTTTGACGTGTGTTCTATATTTTCATTACCTACAAAGAATCTATAGAAGTTGGACCATTGGGCAAATTGGCAGAGAACATATTATTTTCTGCTGAAGACTACACAAATATGAGTTATTACAATTGTTGTGGTATTACACTAAAGCATAGTAACATTTCAAAAAGGGTGGGGAAGGGGTTTATTACAATGTGTGTGGTATTAGACCAAACCAAAGTAATATGTCAAAAAGGAGGGGGGGTACAATTTGTGTGGTATTAGATCAAAATCATGGGCAATGTTATGTTTTATCAGTTGGTTGCTAATTTGCAGACTATGTTCCCATCCTAGGAGGTTTTTCATAGCTTTTCAATCTCCATTACTAACCAATAAGGCAAAGTAACTGATTATGAGATTAAGCTCATTATATTATATTTATTGATGATTGAAAAAAAATCTGATCCGCAAAAGTGACTAATGGTCTCAAAATCCTGGCTGAATCCCTGCATATATTGCCTTGTTTCACACAAATGTCGCAAAGAAACTATGTGCCCTTTTTGGTAAATTCTACGCGCAAAGTGCCCTTTTTGTAAAAAAAATACCATGCCCCTTTTCAGTCCTAGATAAAACACTATCAATAGTTGCTGAGAAAAATGCGACGAAAAATATCTTGGGGCGGACGAAAGGACAGACAGACGGAAGGATGGACAAAGGTAAAATAGTATACTCCTCCCTCCGGTGGAGCGGGGGAATAAAAAATCATTTCAACAGCATAGGTGAGAGAATTACTTAAAAGTATTTAGAAAGGTAACATACAAATGAATTTTTGTAACAAATATGGAAGGGAATGCAAGAGCTGCATATCAAGTATCAATTTGTTTTAGGTATCTATCAACACATCCATAAGCTACACATCTGGTGAAGAGCATATCTTTGATGGAATTACTATATCAGATCTACACAAATCATTGTTAAACTCATGTAATTCATATTTCTTTCCATATCAGACTGATTTTATGTGTATAACTATGGGCTGTACATATTTAAACATTGATGTTTTAAAGTTGACGGAAAAGATGATTTTTCTAGAGTTAGTCAAGTATATCAAAAGACCATAATTGTTCTTTGAGTGATACATCCTCCAAAATTATCCAAGTTCTAGATATTCACTTTTTTTTACAACTCCCAAAAGTTGTAGATACTGATTTCAATTGTATCTTAATGGTAAATAACTATATCAATTAATATGTAAACAAATATAGCGTCTTATATAATCAATGCGGGTCCATATAACAAGTTGAACCCTTCCACATTTTATTGATGTGTCCGTATAAAGCCAGGAAAGTGAGCAGTCATGTATTTGTGTTAGGGGGTAACAATTTTGCCTCTTCCTGCGATTTTTCTATTAGATTGGTGAACTGTTCTGACAGTGTGGTAGTTTGTTTTTCATTTTGTTTATATTGTACAAATACAGTTGAATGTGTTCTTCAAACCCAGACATGACTATACCTAAAGACCTCCTCTTGCGTCGCCTACCTTCCCAATTCAGGATAAATACTCTGAAATCATGGACTGTTGGAAGTCTACCTGAAAATAGAAAAAAAACAAGACGTAAATTAAAAGCTACTGTGTTTAAAAGATGATGCTAAAATCTGGTCTGACTTTCTTCTCAAACTAAAATTCTGGGTCTATCAAACTTTTCGATGTTTTAAAATTAAGTATTGAAAAAATGTCCATTTATACTATATATATTTCTTGCTAAGAAATTAATCAATTACTGTTGTCTTCTGTAAAATATATCTTCAGCCAAACCTTCTTAATTATCTAGAACTCAAATAAGATGCTTCTTGAAGTAAAAATCAGGTCCGTTCCTAATGGATATATCAGCAGAATAGTTAAATTCAAGAATTTCAATGTGGAAGTATCTTGTATGCCAATCAAATCCTCCAACAACGTCAGTTACAATGTACATGTATATTCATGATGAAAACAACTTTACAAACAAAAATTTGTGCAGGTAAAAAGATGGCACTGAAAAAAGCTTATGGGTCTAAATATAGATGCCACAGGAAAAAAAAAGAGAATATATATATAGGATAAGGTCAGAACATATTGCCTTGCAACCGACTACCAAAGACCATTCTTACAAAGTTGTTGCTCATAAGAGCTGCTACAAGTTGTCTTGAAATGGTGAAAGGATAACTAGCTTTATATTAGTAATTTTAGACCACTGTGTATTGTTATAAATTTACCATGTTTAGGATAAAACTCATCATAAGCTAGCTCTAAATCTTCAACTGCAAATCTTTCCATCAAAAATTTCTTTGTAGAATTCTGTTCTGCTGGTGTTAAATGATGCCAATCTATAATTAGAAACATGAAAATATGTTGTCAGTTGTATTTGAACATTTACAGATTATTCTCATCAAACAAAATTGAGGATAAAATATAAAAGGAAAATAAGATACCTGTAGATCACAAGCAAGTCAATATCACATAGATTTGTATAGACTACACCTCACCATAGGAATCATACATTCACATGTCAAAAGTCTCTCCGCACTAAGATATTTACCTGTATATTTCATATAAAACCACTTTTAATACTAGAGTATTAATAACACTCCTCAGAGCCTAAATAAAGGGTATGACAGGTACAACAGACAAGGACACTGGTATATTATAACACCTTATTTCCTACTTATGTTATTTATAACACTCCTCAGAGCATAAATAAAGGGTATGACAGGTACAACAGACAAGGACACTGGTATATTATAACACCTTATTTCCTACTTATCTGTTATTTATAACACTCCTCAGAGCCTAAATAAAGGGTATGACATGAACAACAGACAAGGACACTGGTATATTATAACACCTTATTTCTTACTTATTTATAACACTCCTCAGAGCCTAAATAAAGGATATGACAGGTACAACAGACAAGGACACTGGTATATTATAACACCTTATTTCCTACTTATGTTATTTATAACACTCCTCAGAGCCTAAATAAAGGGTATGACATGTACAAGGACACTGGTATATTATAACACCTTATTTCCTGTATTTTACATCTCTATGACCTACATAAAGAACATGTGCAAACTCTATAATTTTATCCCATACACATCATACATTAATTCCCTTACTTTTCATATTATACCTGACAAATTGTACATTAATTACCTCCCTTATTTTTCATATTATCCCCTATTTGTGCTATTTATGTATGTATAACCATGTGCTGCTTTGTTTTGTTTGTCAGTTGTTCTGTTTTTAAAATATTAAGTCGGTTAAAGAGCTCTAAAGAGCTCATGTTCTATGTTGTATTTGTATATATATGCTTCCTACTATAAATAAAGATTACTACTACTACTAAACAAACTGAACATTAATTATCTCCCTTACTTTTGTGATCTATAGGTAATGTTTGTGTCCAATCAAATAGTTATATTCAAGTAATTTCCTTTACCTGTCATTTTCTCCCAAACATCACCTGGACCTATGGGTAATGTATGTGTCCATTCAACAGGCACACTCTGTACATTAGGGTGAGGATAACTTTCTATTAATGTCTTTACACCATGTACATGTGTATAGTCTTTTGGAGGCATTCCTGAAATGTACACAATTTAATAAAGTTACAATGTCAACATTTTCTTCTCCCTACATAAGGTCAACCAATAGCTATTGAAACATTCAAAATTATAAATAAAAGAATCCCTCTATNAAAAAAAAAAACAGGACAAGTAGGATTTTGTCCGGACAAGTAACTTTTTTCAGATAACTTGCCCGGGGACAAGTAGAATATTTCAATATTTCCACACCCCTGCAAACTGAACATTAATTATCTCCCTTACTTTTGTGATCTATAGGTAATGTTTGTGTCCAATCAAATAGTTATATTCAAGTAATTTCCCTTACCTGTCATTTTCTCCCAAACATCACCTGGACCTATGGGTAATGTATGTGTCCATTCAACAGGCACACTCTGTACATTAGGGTGAGGATAACTTTCTATTAATGTCTTTACACCATGTATATGTTTATAGTCCTTTGGAGGCATTCCTGAAATGTACACAATTTAATAATGTTATAATGTCAACATTATCTTCTCCCTAAATACGGCTAATATTGATATGAACAATAGCTATTGAAACATTCAAAATTATAAATAAAAGAATCCCTCTATATTGACATGATCTAGAAGCTTTGAAAAAATAAAATAATTTTAGATATTGAATTCTTTCAAATATTTTGCTTTAAAACATGGAACGAGGAAATCAATATCTTTCAATCCATTTAAGATTCTAATAAACTATTGGAATGAAAGGCAGATCATTCCAATATAGCATTAAATGTAAACACTAAAACATAGCTTACACTAAAACATTGTTTACCATACCATGTGTACTATGCCTAAACACAGAATGAGAAGTGTGACATCTCTTCAATAATTAGAGACTCACCAATATCTTGCTCAAACGGTTGAAGCACAGCTCAACAAAATTTTGATAATAAACTAAAGATGAAAGTAATCATTACCAGTAGTCAGAAAGGCCCCAAATCTACATTATTTTTTAAACAATGTATGTTAACACCTGAGGTGGGTAATAGGCCTCACACATACAGGTACAGGTAAGTGAGTTGTAAACTAGGCTTATGGTCAGAATTCAACAACCCTGACCATTGGGCCCCGGCCGCCTATTACTCGCTATTACATTAGGACTCTAGGAGGAATTTTCAGTTTGGCAATTGCTCCAATGATTTCTGAGTTATACATCAAAGGTGAATTTGAAATGCTAATGGACACAGGTGAGCTCACAAGATCAAATAAAGATTTAATATTAAATTGTTTGTTTCTTTGTCACAATTCTGTTGGATTAATGGCAATAACAATTTTAATTTCTGAATCTGAATAATGTCAAACCTTATTATGACAAAGTTCAAAGAACCAATGATTTCATTTCATAATAAGCAAGTATTCAAGTTATTTGAGCTAAATTAAAATTAAACAAACAGAATATTTTTGTTTTACTTTGACATATCCAAGGAAACAACTAATTAATAACCTGTAAACACAGTAATGGCATCTCTAGTCACTCTTGTCTTCTCTAAAGTTCTGTCTGAATTATCTTGAGTAACGACTGAAACTGAAAGTAAAGAAAATATGTTAAAAACAGAGATACATGTATCTATTTTCAGAAGTCTAATATCTATAAATCTGTGACTGTCTACCATATAGTGTAACCATTTCCTGTTCCATTCATCTGTCGTTTAACTAGTGACCATTAACTTAATGGTTTAAGATTTCTAGTTTTTGCTCTGAAGAGAGTTTACTATACCTGTATCAAAACACTTGTGATGGTTTACAACATACCCATCCGATATCCATTTAAATATATGAATATCAATGATATTGAAAAATTTTCGTTGTTAATTGGTTCGAAGTCGCTGCATTTTACATATTTAAGATACCCGGTACCTCACTAGGTACCTTAGATTTAAGTGAAAACTTAAGTGTATTTTTATTATAAGGAGGTTTATGCATACCACTTAAGTGGGATGGGTGGAGCTATTTAAAACTAGGATTTTGCTAAGAAAATTCTTAGCTTAAGCAGTTTTATGTAAAAGGGGTGGAGTTACCTTAACTTAAGTGTTTTCTTAGGAAAATCTTAAGTTAAGTAGCTTTATGGATATGGGCCCAAGTGACCGTACATACTCTGATCTGTCTATTTCACCAGACAGCAGCTTATTATACTGTCTCATCAGAAACTGATGTTTCTCCCTCTCTGTGAGTCTTGTAAGAGCATGTGTATCACTTCCTCTCATTTTTACATAGCTAACAGGAATGATGGTACTTCCATCATGGATGGTTTTAACGTGAGCTCCGCAATTTTTATTTGAACATTTCCATGATGAATCTTGATTCTTTAAGACGGCATCCAGACGATAGACATATCCATCATGTAGTAAACATTTCTTTCCTCTGTTTGTTTCTGATATAATAAACTCCATAATTAAAATTAAAATATGATTAAAACCATTAAAACTTTATCAACGCAAATGAAAATGGATTGTTCAGCGCAATTCATACCAGGTAAATTTGTTTAAAAAGCACTAACGATATATGTCCGTATACATATGTATATCATTCTAAAAATATTCTGATTTTTCTTAGTTTTAATATTTAAACAAGAAAGCAGTCAACTACAAATCTAAGAACAGATCAAGCTGAAAGATTTAACTTGAATTGGATGTTTATATGGACTTGTAAATTTCAAAGAAAATATCATACTTTATCAAATGACAGCATGTACAATGTACAGTGGAAGATTACAATATTTCTGTCAAATTAGACATTAAAAAACAGAAAGTAGAGATTAAAAATTTAAAGGCAAAATTAATGAAGCGAGGTAAACAAATCAGTATCTTGTTAGAAACGTGCAATGTTAAATCTCTATAGAGAAAATGAAGGATATATTCATTCATTCAAATGATCAAAGGGAGAATATAAAACATGAGTGGACGTCATGATTGTATGGTAGTTGGATTTACAACTACCTGTGCCAACCACCACTTATGTTGTGACTTTGAATCCCATTCATGGTGAGGTGTATTTGATACAACATTATGAAATAAAGTCTGTCTGTGATTTGCGGCAGGTTGTTGTTTTCCACTAGGTACTCCAGTTTTCGACCAATAATACTGACCGCCATGATATAACTGAAATATTGTTGAAAGTGTTCTTGAAAACTATAACCCTATAAAAAATTGACATTTTACTTTCTGATTAAGTGTACCATTTGATTTTTCAAAGCAAAAAAAGTAAGGAATGGGTCTATAGAAAATGAATATCATATTTTGGAAAAATGAATCATGTGACACAGAGACTTCAAAGTATAGTTTGCTATAAGTGGCAGTGTGGACATGTTCTTGTTAGTGTGTGGTTTGTGGACGTACTTTCTTACAGTTATAATATGCAAGCGTTAGCAAGCTCTTTATGGCATAAAATGTGTACTTAGAATTTGTTTGACAAACATGGCCTCACATACTGACGGATAAAAAAAAATTCTGCGCATTTGTAAACACATTCACTGTAACACACTCAACTAATGAAGATCTTCGTAACATAAAGCGCAAAGGTGATCCTAAGTCTCATACCCTCTCTCGTACGTCCGATATTACTGAAACCCAGAACCTGTGTGTAATAAAAGCTATTTTGGTAGCTTGTTTTACTTATATTGATATTTTTTAATTGATTAAATCTCTTCTGACATACTGACAAGAATTTTTGTTTCTATGCGGAAGTTAACTTTTGAGATTTCATTAGGAACGACAAATCGATTGAACGAGACTAAAACAAGTCGTCCCGGCCCGATATATCTCGACACTTTTTGATGGACTGGATGAGTGTGAAATTGCCAGATAATTTTCAGATTCGCATTCTAGGTCGTGCCTGTTTCATATTATTTCCAGTCTACAACTTAATATTACTTTGTTAAATATCATTATTTCAGATCAATTCCCATTTCGCCTTAGCATATGTTTTAAACCTGAATTATACAGCTAGGACATGGATCTTGTCCTTGCATTGGACAGTAAATCGTTAGTACACATGTCATTTTTGGTAGTACACATGTCATTTTACTATTTATTCAAGACTGTGGAAGGAATTCTGGAAAGGTAGCATCAGTGGCATTTAATTTATATGATGGACACGTTTAAGATGTATCCAATTCAAACGCATGTTATTATATAAATGCTATTTTTATGGTATAAATTTGTGCAAAATGTGATAAAAACAATAACAAACCCTGTGCAGCCATTTTGATGCTACCGGAAATAGCTTGCGCCATCTAACGTATGATGCTGAGAGAAAAAAAAATCCGTCGGAAAGTTGTGTTACCTCCCTTAGACCACAACTTGTTGAAATAAAAAATGACGCTTTTCATGATTCTTATAAGAGGTCCAATACGTAAATTAGTGGAAAAAAGCAATAGTATAGAAAAACTCTAAGAACAAGGACTTATAATCGACGATATGGCAAGAAAGTAGTCCAAATTATTTTCCTACACGTGTTTTGTGAATGGATACAAATTTAAGACGACCACCTTGATATTTGGGGTTTTTAAGATCATATTTTATCTGGATAGTCACAATTATATAACGACAAAAGCCACAATTATAATTCATTACAAATTTGATAAAACCTTGTCACTTTGGTTTCACAGGCGCATGTGGCACGGAATTACCACCACCTTAAAAAAAAAAATTGTTATTTACATATTTATTATAGTAAAATTTCTTTATTTTTTTTACCTTTTTATTTTTGGCAGCCTTTATTTTTTTATCGTGTTCGTGTCACTAGTTAAACCTGGGACTATTCAGTATAATAGTCCCAGGTTAAACCAACCGTGGACTATGCCTATACAACCTGGAATCATTATCAGCAGAATAATAAACACCGTATTGTGGAATTGGGATGGCCCAGACACAGTCGCTTGAATTTCAATGATTTAAATAAAAAAAATGTACAAAAAAAAATATTGTATATATATATAGTATCATTGAAATTCAAGCGACTGTTGTCCTCGAAGTGCAGCAAGGTATGTGAAAAATCGATATCACAACACCTCATTGGTTACAGAAATCAACGGACAACTACAGTGGACATCATTAGAAGAAAGAAGGAAAACAGTCAGACTAATCCTACTATACAAAATATTAAATGGATTAGTAAAAATCACACCAACACGATTCAGCAGGAATATGCATAGAAGATCATTCCAAATCCCAGCATGCCATACCACCTTAAGGAGGGAATCATTCTATCCCCGGACCATAAATGATTGGAATGCTCTTATAGCCACTACAGTGACCGTCACGAGTCTTGCCATTTTCAAGACTCTGCGCCGACCGTGATACCAGGAGCCTTGTTTTTATTTGCACCTCGTTAAATGTACTGAACTCTAATGAACTTTTTGTGTAATTTATGTTTATGCGCACACCGGAAAGTGGCAGAATAATCAACAATTTGATGGCGGCCACTCAGTGGTAGAAGCGGTAGAAGTGACCATATATCCATACAATCTTATGATAACACCAACTTGCCGATCCTATACTCTTATTATCCACAGTGACTAAAAATTGGCAATACTAGTATACATTGTACGTAAATTGTAGGAAAATATATAATTTATTTGTACGAGCTTTAGAAACATATAGAAAGGCGAGACTCTGGTAAACTTTTCTAGCCTGTTTCGCAGCGAGTGCAAATTGATTTTATATTTATAGACAATGTACGTATAATGTGTTTATCCTGCAATGTCAAAAAGTTCAAAACAACTGTCAAATTGTCTAAAAAGAGCAGAAACAACGTCCAAAACAACTGTCAAATTGTCTAAAAAGAGCAGAAACAATCATCGTTCCAACCATTTTCAATAGTGTTCTCTGAGACGTTCGCGCTTAAATACCGTTGTCGTTTTTCTTAACCGTAGCTCTACATGGAATAGGTACCAGAAATGCTTTATTATGTCCACGACTAAATAACACTGAAGTTTATTAGGACTGCTTTATAATTACTCAAATATAAAACAGTTGCAGGATAAAAGAATAAGACATGCGCATATGCAATCTTTAGCGACGGTGCATTATCAATGACTATAATGATCTTCAGCCGTGATTCTGAACTTAACCTCAAAATGATATAAACCCTATACAAGACTAAAAAAAAACATCTCGATACTATCTTCTTCCTAATATTCAAAATACTTTCTTCATTCGTTACTTTTGAACTAAAGTTTCTCTTTCACATACATATATTTTATTGTATTGTAAAAAAAAACTCACTGTATATCCCCAGTAGTCCGGTCCAATATTGTGCTTAAAAAGATTTGAAATTGAAGTGTTTACATGAACCGGTGTATGGGTAATCAATTCTCTTTGTTAGAAATTCTGTTGGTTAAAATACTATACAAAGTATAGAACATAATATTCTATTTTAATAAAATAGTGATTGGTCAACTGCTATTTTTTTTAGTCGAAGAGATCAGAGATATTCAGAACTTTTCTTTTCAATAAATTCCTTGTAATATAATTTCGCTGACGATATGGAAAGGAGGAATGTCCATAAAAAAGATAAGTAGATTTCATATTTGTGGTTGTTCGTATTGTTTGGGCGACGTGACATCAAAGAGATGATTTCAATGTTCCAATTGTGAACTTTCCATTTGTATGTAGCAACATTCCAGCACCACCTGCATATTAAATATACATGTATATATCTCTCAGTAGATATGATATTCTAGAGCTGTGGTTCCCATCATGATTTCCTGGATAGAGGATTGCTGCTAACAAGGAAGCTACTGATCCAAGGGTTCCTATAGGTTAAGTTGAAGTCATAACTTTGAATGTTTAAAACGGTCGCCAACGTGAACCGTTACAGAATTTATGTGTCACAAATGACTACGGATATGTTCCGTTTGTCGTAATCACTTCGGTCCTTTCTTCATTCATGGCTTACCACCGAGTTTGTAAGAGGGGTAGCACAACGGGTGCTACAAGTGGAGCAGAAATTGCTTTCCCTTCCGGAACACCCGAGTTCATCCACGGTTTTTAGTGGGGTTCGTGTTTCTTGATCTTTAGTTTTCTGTGTAGATTTCTTAGATCTTTGTTTGTCATTTTGTCCTTTATCTTTTGGTCATTATTGTCTGTTCTTCTTCGATGTACGTGTTCTGATCATCCATGTGGTATCTTCAACATAATGGTATATGATTAACATTAGGCGAGAAACAAAATGTAAATGTTTTCTTTTTGTGTCATATTTTTATAGTATATAATACCGTCAACTTGCCAGAGTTGTTGGGGCAAATTATATAGTTAGCTCATTCTCGAAGACTACTATAATTAGCTATGAAAATTTCAGAAAAACATTTTTCTTCGATATCTAGTTGCGACCAAATTTGTACTAATAATCCATTAATTGTATTAAAATCTCCGTTAACGAACAGCGATGTGCTGCTTAGTGTACATCATCAATACAAATAAGAAAGTGTACTTATAACAGATGTAATAAGGAAATTAATTGTTCCTTTGACTTCAAACTCCTTCCGCACTTGTGTGTCTGTTCAATCTGGAGGGCGAGCGTAATAATCTATTTATTAAATACCGTTAATTGATTCCTAATCATTTATCATTAAACCCCAAACCAGAAGGCACGGTGCTAATTAAACACCCAATTGATAAAATACCCTAGGAACAAATTACACGTGGTTATCCAATTTACTTAACACGCGGATCGATCAATAACAATAACATAATTTCTCTGTTGTATTAATTATGCAAATAATCCTTACCGGCAATACACAGATCGATGTCAGTTTCACCGTTATGTGTATTGATTAAATATGCAGCCTCGTAGTGATAAACTGATAATGATTATTTTCTATGATCAGAATAGAAGATCTAGCTGTAAAAAGGTAAAGACAAGTTACTGAGGAGGAATTTCACAGAGAATACTGATATATTTTCATGTAGTTGGTAAGAATATTAATAATATTTATTTTCATCAGTAAAAATTCGGTTTGAATATTCAAATTTTATATTGTTGAAATATACACTAGAATGCAAACATATATACACGTGATGTAGAGGAATGGAAGTTAGTGAGAAATCTAGATGATTATTGAAATAATTTAATGTAAATAATTGTAAATATATATAATACAATGAACTGGCTAAATCTGAGAGGTTAGTGAGTACAGATTACACATTTTGATGAATACTATTGCAGAATTTCAACAGACAGAAGTCTTAGTATTGCAACTGCATGTATTTAGTGTTAGCTCGAAGTTGATTGGGTATTGTTTCAGACAATTTGGGCAACATTTTAAATAGCAATAGATGATAATATGCACCCCGAGATCACGATAAGAAAGCAAGTCTATAAGGTTTATTTTTTTTTAATATTTATTTGACATAACACCATGTTATGTATATTTTGATGAAAAATAGCTATGTACAAGACATATCATAATTATTTTAGTTTATTATATCATTACCTATACAAAAGCATATAACTAGAAAATATCTGCTGATTGATAATGTAACAAATTTAATTTAAATACGACTTTTGACCTTCAGTGGAAAATGACAATGGAATGAAATCATTTCATCATGTTTCCTTCGAAAAAAATCAATTTTAAAAAACAACAAAACTGTACACACGCGTATATATTATTTATCCTCACACCAGGAAGGACCGACTATTTAACATTTTTTAAAGCTTTTCCTTGAATCAGAAATTTATTTTCCACATGTAGACTTTTTTGGGCATAACAAATCGGTATTTTTATTCAAATTTTACTAAAATTTCTCCTTGACAACTGCGGAGTAAAATGATGTATTTTTATGTAACTTTCAGGACTATTATTTTTTCTATAAAATGTTGCAGCAGAATTTTATTTCACAATCATAGCCATTTAAGAACTTTTCTTTTCAATAAATTCCTGGTAAAATAATTTCGCTGACGATATGGAAAGGGGGGATTTTCATTAAAAAAAAAAAGAAAGATAAGTAGATTTCATATTTGTGGTTGTTCGTATCGTTTAGATGAGGCGACACCAGAATAGTGTCTTCCCTAAGAATATGTTGTCTATTGGGTGCAGACCATGAGGTTTTGTTTATAAAATTAACAATAAACTATCATACATAAACTGTTATCAGAGCTTTACACTAAATATATATACAAATTATTTACATTTTTGGTACACATCTGTTATCAGGATTTTTTAATCTTCAGAAAAGCAGAAGAAATGGCGCTGTAGCTTCACAGATAAAAATAATTCGTGTGAAGAGAGAAGGAGATAGTAAAGGTATGTAAAGATGTTACGTACCTCTTATCAATAAAACGTGTTTGAAGTGTGTTTTCTCTAATGATAGCAGCATTTGAATTGTGTCTGTTTAAATAAATGAGTCGAGTTGATTCTGTACACATAGATTACACATGACAGATAGGTATATTGTCGAAATAAAAAAAACAACAACTTTACTTTAAAATGTTGTGTACAATCCATTAGTTGCACATACAAAAAGGTAATTTTTATACCCCTCCCCTTATTTGTACAAAGTAGATTTGAGTGTAAAATCCTGAGGTGTAAAATACGTGTAATATGGAAGAAACAGTATGTGCTTTTAAAAGTATGAAGATGATGTTTAAATGATGACACGAACAATTTCACTAGTGAATCCGCAAAAGTTGCCAAATTGTTCTATTTAATTCGATCAGAAATACTGAGCGCAACCCCAATTTTAGCGAGATATGGCGAGTTAATTGTCAATGAGATGATGACTCCTTTGTACTAAACCAACACGCTTGGTTAGATTTTTATAGTGCTAGCTCACTGAAACAACATGCAGTCCGCGGATAGACATGTCGCTCCACTCGATTGATGGCCTTAATGCTGCGTGCTTAGCAACAAATACCAATGTTATAGTTTTTGGTTTGACCAGATCGGGGCTCGAACTCGCGCACTCGAGGCGGACATGCTAACTCGATTCCACCAATGTGGTTCACTCAATATATGTGTATAACCATCCTATAATTATGAATAAATAATATAGCCACAATTTATAGAAAACGATAAATTTCCAGTAATATGCCCCCACAAAATTAAAAAAAAATTATAATAATAAAACAATATGAATAAAAAATCAAACAATCTAACTTTGAAGTTTTCAACGAAACATTTTTGGTAAAATAGGGAAAAAAAATACCGATTTTTTATTTCACAAAAAATTAGTTTCTTAATTCGTGTGAATTTTTTTTTTTTGGTCGGGAGAGGGAATCAATTCTCTAAAAGTTAAATGATGGGTCACTTATACTGTATAATTATTCAGAGGCATTTGGTCCCTTATAAAGCATTTTTTATTTGTGGATATTGATTTTGGAGATACTGATTTTGAGCCATGTTTTCTTTTTTACAAATCAACATAGGCCCATAAAAAAGTTTCTTCACACATAAACAGGAAATATATTTGTATGTTTTTAATTCTTATCTCGGATATTTACAATGTTAAGGCGTCTTATAACACGGAAATACGACAATAAGATGTATTTACAATAAAATCCCTTATTATAATTATAACCTTCTTCATTAAAATTTATAGATATACTTTGACCTTTTGATAAAGGTCACGGTCATTAGGGCATTATCGAACATTTTGTGTATTCCATTAAAGAGGTATCGATTATAGATAGATATGTAGTACCCGGAGGCAGCATCTGTTTAAGTTATATAATATTACTGACTGTAGCACATGCTGGTAATCTTTTCTAATCAGCAGCACGTGTAATGTTTTCTAATCAGCAGCACGTGTAATGTTTATACAGAAGCAAACTCAATTACATGTAAAGTTAAGTGCTTCTTTTGCCAATAATTAAAATATCTATTTTTACAAATTTTCATTTCATTAACAAACAAAAGGCATTTTGACTATAGATAATCAACTGTAAATTGCCCAAGCAATGTAGGTATGAAGATGGCATAACGACCTAGCTTGCGGAGAAAATTTAGGGATTATACAAGGAAAATACAATCGAACACACCCTAATTGAAACATATACAAATGTACTACCACGTTGTTCATTTACGAATCCGTTGGGGCGGACTCCGAATTGTTGTACGTCAGAAGTGATCACTGATGGCCAAAT
This sequence comes from Gigantidas platifrons, assembly GCA_002080005.1. NCBI lineage: Eukaryota > Metazoa > Mollusca > Bivalvia > Mytilida > Modiolidae > Gigantidas > Gigantidas platifrons. The sequence continues at coordinate 376,353 of MJUT01061941.1, forward strand.
AACTCGATATTAATATACGTCAGACGCCATGATCAACTGATTATATGAAGAAACAGAACTTAGTAGAAAACAAATTCAAAATATGAAATAAACGCTAAATCACACCATTCAAGTATTTTCTTTCAAAATATAAATTTAAATATATAAAAAAGAGGATAATTTGGTCTCTGAAATGTTAACATTATTGCTATACATAGTTGCATCCTCTGACCTCCAGAGGTTCTGGGGATATATTCGTGTAGGGCGTCCACTGGTTGTGACGGACGAATCAAAAACACAATTCGCCGTTAGGACGGACGTAAATAAGTGACTCGCTTTGGTTACGCGTGGTCCGCGTTGGTGACCAAAATTTACATGACAAAATTGTATGACCTTATCCTTATATAAACCCTTTTTTCCGTGTCAACCTAAGTGACTTACTCACAAAGATCAACCCTTGAGCCACATTTTCACCTGTAAGATGTATTGCTTGTAATATTGTTATCATCATGAATCAATCTGAAATTCTGCTCATTTGAAAACAGAAACAGAAAAAAAAAAATTAAAAGTTATTTTAATACAAAAACAAATGCCCTCCTCTCTAATTCCTTTTGACGAACTATTCTCATTTAAAATGTAGGAGGAGTTGCGTCTACAAACTCTTGTGAAAACGTTTGTAAAGGACGGACAGACACGGACGGACGGAAAGGACCCAAATAATATCAATTCATCCACCCTACCAGACTGACCTTCACCGGGCATTTGTTGAAGGTAAACATAAACATTATCATTAAATGATATTTATTTTTACCCTGACGACATTGTAAATTTAGCCAAACGATCTTCTCACCCATCCCATTAGCTATATATATCTTTATTTCTCATAGCCAAATTACTTGGTAAAGAGATAAATATCAAAAGTACAAACATATTTACATTAGTTTCCGAAAGGAAGTAAACAAATCAATTTTAAAACAATAGCTACCTAAGGACATACTTTACTGTTAACTATTTTAATGAATTTACATAATTTACTTAATTCAACAACTGAATTTGAACACATCAAGGCACAATATTTTACAGTATTTGGACTACATCTGTATTTTTGGGGAATCAACCTGGCTCTGTCATGAATAAATTCAGTGCATTCGAATAAATAGTGAAACTCGTCTCCCAACTCTCTACCCTGACACAAATTACAAACTCTATTCTCTCGATTTATATTTTGCCACCGACCGATTTCAATGGGTAGTCTGTGATTAGAGGTACCGAAACGACAAAGTAAGAATAAGTCCTTATCCTTTAAAATTTCCAAGTAGTTTTCAAAAGATACTCCCTTTTTGTATAATATATAATTCAAAGCCTTGGGTGATTTATCTACAGATGTACTCCAAGTCTGTTTAAATTGATCTATTAAATTCATCTTAACAACATTGCTCAACCATTTTTCTGAGTGATATACAATTCTGGTATAACCATATATATGATAAACCACTCTTATTTAAAATATCTTGAATATTTTTTATCCACAACGAAAAACCATCTTTTAAAAAATTGTTGTTGTAAAGTAATTTATAACATATGTGAGAAAGCTTACTTTGTTTTCCCATAATAAGTTTACACCAGAATTTTATCATTCTAACTTTAATATCAATACTAATGGGATATCTTCCAAGTTCACCATAGACCATATAGGAGGTGAAGTTTTTAGATGTAGAAGTAGCTTACAGAATTTCAAATGTATCCTTTCAATAATGTCGTTTTTTCCAAATCCCCGAATTTCACATCCATAAAGTATTATTGGCTTGACCATACTGTCAAATAGTTCTAATTGACATTTTATAGATAAATTATGAAGTCTACCCCTTTTTAGTACCTCATACATAGCTTTAGTTCCCCTGTTCACCAGTTCTTTTTTGGCATTACTAAATGACCCTGACCTGCTGAATTTTATTCCAAGATATAAAAAATCTTTTACAATCTCTAATTCCTTATCCCCATACTTAAAATTAATGTTTGTTGGTAATCTTCCCTTAGAAAAAAATCATAATTTTTGTTTTGTCTATATTTACTTTAAGTTTCCATTTGAGGCAGTATTCGTGGAATAGATTCAACATATTCTGTAAGATACTTGAAGATTCTGCCAAAAGGACAGTGTCATCAGCATACATAATCACAAATAATGTTACATAATAACCAAGCTCTTGTTCTAATTCATCAGATAAAGTTCTCAAACAAGTTACCACAGCCGTAAGCCGGGTCTGAATAAAGTGAGGCAAAGGGGACTCTGGGGGGGATATCCCCCAGTGGGGTTTTGGGGGCAGAACCCCATTAGGTAAAGGGGGTTCGGGGGCGAAGCCCCCCTAAGCTGACGCCTTTTTGTAATTTTTAGACTAAATTCTAAATTGAAAATGCCTTTTACAAGTCATATTGTACCTCCTCAGACTTGTTTGAGCATTATTCTAGATATTGCCAGTTAGTTGGATTTTCTCGACATATTTTGTCTGGGAATCTGGGGAGACTGAACCCGGGAGCAGGGGTGTGGGAGCCCGGGAATAGAGGGGAGGGAAACGCGAGAAAGGGGAGAGGCAACCGGGATAAAAACAGGAAGGGAAGTGGGAGTTGATGGGGAGGGAATTGGGGCCCCTCTGTTCGATCCCTCATATATGGTGATTGACGCGTTCTATTTTAGTCAAATAGAATAGATGACGACCACTGCTGTCCGAATAAAGCATTCCAGACTTAAAATGTTGTTTGAACTACTTGCAAACATTCACAAAATCTCAGACTTCTAAAATAAATAGATTAGCCCGTTATATTTGTTTTCTGTTCATTGTTATGGGTGAAATTAGACAACTTTTGAAGAAAAAAAACAGATTTTTTTTCAAAGGTTATACTTGACGTTTCAAACGTGAGGCATTTGCCTCATTTGCCTCCATTGCGCGCTACGGCCATGGTTACATTATTCTTTTCTAAAAATGTTTCCAAATCATTTACGCATAAAGAAAACCGCCACCCCACCCTGAAATTAATCAAAATGGGAGTTCCCTTACGAAAGCTACAACATGAAATAAACAAATTGTATTTTTGAAACAAACACACAGAACACAAAAGATAAAAAATACAGGCAGTTTGACATTTAATAACTTTTTAAGTGAAAACTACCTGTATTTGTATTTAAAAAAATAGATATTATTGATTTAAAAAAAATATCAATACCAACTTACCTTCAGGTATAAATATAACAAATTTAAAATATACAGGTAAAATATATGTTTTAATTATAGATTTTGTTACATCATTTCTAATTGCAGTTGGTTATCACTTTGTTCAGTTGAACCTCTGCCAAAAGGATGTAAATGTACACCTATACTTAAGGAAAAATAAAAGTTCTTTGGTTTTAAAGATAATATTACATAATGTGTAACAGTTACTAAATAAAGATACAAGATTTTATTACTGACTGAAAATAAAACAATACATCTTTTTACAACAACAACAACAACTTTTATTTTGTCAATCACGATGCCCCAAAGGAGCAGAACAATTACAATGAGAATTAAAATATACAATTGATTACTATTGATTGCATTGATTGGAGAGAAAAAATACAACAATATCCCGAGGGGAGAAATAATAATAAAAAAGAAAAAAAGAAAAGTAATAATAATATATTCAGTAAATGTGTAAAGGGAACATGTTTTATAACAATACATAATTTATTTTCAGAGAAATCAAGAGAAAGGAAAGCTTTGAAAGATATCTTACCCATATAAAGGTACACATATGAAAACGGGTTGCATTTCTAAAAGCCTTATAATGTGAAGTACACGTAGGTACAACTATACTATATGTGAAACAATTCGTATGGGTTGTAATGTTAGATATGTAGCCGAACAGGGCAGACCAAAAAAAACTAAACAAAAAACACAACACAATATGTGTGGGACATCACGATACACTAACAAACACTGATAATGTAAATAAGACATGAATCCTCCTACAAACAACGGGGGGTAAAGATGAACAGAACAAACACTGATAATGTAAATAAGACATGAATCCTCCTACAAACAACGGGGGGTAAAGATGAA
>MJUT01061967.1:15789-28973 GCA_002080005.1 Gigantidas platifrons
TTTACACTCTTGATAACCTTCCATATACAGCTGGTATTGCTCTTAATTTCCAGATAAACAAAATTGTGTTTTAAATTGTTTTACCTTCTTTGTGTTTACATCTTTCGTTTTTATGGAGATACATTAAGATTCAAGTACAAGTATAATAATCTACTATGTTATCTACATGTAGCACTACAATATTACTCATTGTATTTTTTTTTAAAAACCACACTAGAGGCTCGGTGGGCTGAACCTGTGTCGCTCGCCTTTCATTCTGCTTTGAGGAAATTTATACAGAACCTTCCATATGTGCTTCCTACCAAATTTTTGTTCCTTTGGCTACTCTGTTTCAGAGAAGATTTTTTTTTAGAAATTGACCAATCAGAAACGAGAATTGCCTGTGGCGGCCATGTTTGTTGATGAATCACGACGAAGTGAGCAAGCTTTACAACTGACCTTCCATAGATGCTTCCTACCAAGTTTTGGTTCATTTGCCCAAGTAGTTTCAGAGGAGAAGACTCTTAGAAATCGACCAATCAGAAACAAGTATTCTCTGAGGCGGCCATGTTTGCTAATGAATCGGGACGAAATAGGCAATCATTATATGGGTCATTTTCAAAAATGTCGCATTTCCTGTCCACCTATGTTAAAAACATATTTTGATACGAAAGCATTAATTTTTCGTGTTTAAACAAAAGTTCGCATTATTTTCGAGTCGGCACATCTAAAATGAATACGATTTACTCCTATTAACCCAAAATAAAATAATTTATAAGCTCATTTTTTGCGCAATTTATGTGTGTCCGTGATGAGGGTGTCATGTTTGCACTTAATTTTTCAACGATTTTTAGTATGTTTTCAGGTTGGGAAAATGAATTATTTGAATCGTTTTTAAATGAATTTTAACAAGAAAATAAAGTCTTGAAGTTATTTTGGCATTTATTTATAAAATACAAAATTATGCTGGCGTCCACGAAATGCATGTCTATCCTGTTACCGATACAAGATCCACACAACAATGATTTCTCCCTGCAAATACGGAACTCTTCTATGATGACGCCAGAAGTACACAGCGTCTTCAAAATGGCAACCAAAACGTTAGAACGTTAGAAGACAAGGGAACAAAATTATAACAAGAAAAGTGAATAAAAATGAGAGCGTACTCTTTTAAAATGTCTATCCTGTTACCAACAAATTTTTGCCTAAGCACGAAATTATATCCTTAAAATGGCCCCTAACTGTTTGGAAACAAAGAACACTAAACCAAAAAAAGCAAACACCGATTTACGGGGAGCCGTTATTTCATGACAGCATCAATAAACATATAAATTTGTCTATCCTGTTACTGTCTATCCTGTTATCCACATGAATAAAGTAACAGGATAGACTGATTTGGTAACAGGATAGACAATTATGTATCTGCGAATCTAATCAAATAGTTGAAAGTGTACTGTTATGATATGTACTTTAATTACAAGGTGTGGAACATTTCATACTTCACAAAAAAAGCAAACACAGATTTACGGGAGCAGTTATTTCACTACAGCATCAATAAACATATAAATTTGTCTATCCTGTTACTGTCTATGCTGTTACCATGTAAAGTAACAGGATAGACTGATTTGGTAACAGGATATATAAATGTCCGTTCCTGTTACCATAAACAATATCGTTTTACTAAACTTATATGTAACAAAGGCACTTCATATTAGATTGATTCAAAAGAGAAATATAAACTGAATGTTAGTACGTGCTTCAATTGGATTTGTATTGCCTGTAGTCGTTTTTACAGCAATCAAAAATCTATGTTTAATCGTTTTTTTCAGGACGCAATATTAAGTACATATTTATTTTGTTACTGCAACGAAATTATATATTTTTTTATATAATTGTTTTCTGAAAGACCACTAACATATCTTTGAGAAATAAGTTACATATTTTACACATTTTGTCTCTTAATAGTCAAAAAGTTCTCTTGACTTTGGTAACAGAATAGACAAAATAATGCACCATCTGTCGAAAATTTGTCAATAATAATTTCATATAATGCCATTAAGATTGCATATTTTAATATGTTGTTCAAGAAGTATCATTTGTTTTGATAATTTAATAAATATGATGTTTTAAGCAAATTGTTTTTTTTTTCAACTTTGCAATTTCAAGAGACATTTTTTTGAAAATGACCCATATTATAAAGATAACTACCTTCCATAGATGCTTCCTAACAAGTGTCGGTTCATTTGGACGAGTGGTTTCAGAGGAGAAGAATTTTTAGAAATCAACCAATCAGAAACAAGAATTGTCTGTGGCGGCCGTGTTTGTTAACGGATCGGGATGAAATGAGCAATCTTTATAGATGCTTCCTATAAATGCATATAGAAGCCATAGATGCTTCCTATCAAATTTCGATTCATTTGGCCAAGGGTTTCAGAGGAGAAGATTAAAATGTGAAAGGTTAACGGACGACGAACGCAAAGTGATGGCAAAAGCTGACATTTCCTTTGGTAATGTGAGCTAAAAATAATCGGCTAAAACATGTGCTTGTATGAAGATGCTAATTATTAAATAAAATTTTTATCAAGCATATCATTTCTTTAAAGGAAAATGTTCTAGACATAGTCTTAGATATCGAAGAGCAATATTTCAAAAGCACCTTATCTGTTTAAAAGCATTTATAGTATAACAGCCCCTTTCCAAATATCAATGAAACTCTGCACTTGTTCAGCTGACGGTTACAATAATAAATGTCAAAATATCATGTTGACGATATAGATACATAAAATGAGTGAGTGAGTGATTGTTGTTTAACGCCAATTCAGCAATTTTTCAACTATATCATGGCGAGAACAAGTTTATGTTCAATGAGAAGATGATGAAGACCGCTTTGTACTAGACTAACACACTGAGTTTGATTTTTATAGTGCTAGTTCACTGAAACAACAGTCCGCGGGTAAACATGTGGCTCCCTGACACCGTTATTCTGATTCCGAGCCAACCAGTCTTTAATGCTGCGTGCTTAGCGGAGAAGCAACAAATACCAATTTTATAGTCTTTGGTTTGACAAGACCGGGGCTCGAACCCACGATCACATCAAATGATTAAACAAGACTAGATATGCAAAAGTAAACAGTGAAAACATTCTATGATATATTATGAAAACACATATATGGTACACCAATTTTTGAGTTCAGTTCTGAACTAACATGTCAGAAAGTCTTGTTCTTTTTTCGACTTGTCAACTTCTTCACTTGTTTTATATGCTACTTGTCGACTTTAATGACATCTTGAGTTGTTTAGTCAAATTGACGACATCGCAAAGTGTACATGAGATGTTTGGGACGTCATGTACACTTTGTTTGAATATGTTAAGTATGCATTCTTAAAATACATGTGAACATGTGAAGTCGACTTGTTACTTTTCTGCCATATAAAACTTATCAAGTATTTTTCTCAATTGTCTGTTCTCTATGAAGGCCTAATTGGGGGTAGGCATGGCCGGCGGAGGGAGGCGAAAAAAAATTGGGCGAGGGGTCTGGGGGCCGCTTACGAACGCCTATCCAAGACTTTCATCTGTTCTTTTGTAGATAGAACATCAAAATTGTCTACAAAACATCGAAAGGATACTGCATTGGATTTGAAAAAAAATATCAAACAAATACCACATTTTTTCTCTATATCATGTAAATTATAAATTAAATATATTTCCCCTATTAAGCTGCACAGAAACGATTTTTGAATAACGAAATGTATATGTTTATCTTCCATTATAGCGAATAAGTACATTTTAAAATCTTCCATAATCTATTTATTTAGTTACGTGAAATAATTCAGAAGAGGATCCAGAAGTGGGGCAAAGGGGTCCGTCCCCCTTTAGGAACCAAAAACCTTTTTTGTTTGTTTGTCATAGATCAAGAGAAGAAGGATGTATAGCCAAAATGCTAAAAGAACTATTTAAACCTTACCACACTGGACTTTAAGAAAGACGGAAACAACAACGTCTCATATTTTTCTATAAGGGGGCAGAGGGGTAAATACAAACAATGCCTTCCTCTGACTTCACAACAAGGAACGAAGGAAAAAGACAGATTCATTAGACCAACGAAGTTTGACAACTGCATCTCTACAAATATTGTAACTAGACAATCAAGAATCAAAAGTGTAAAAGTACCAAGTCAGAACAGTATACAAACTCTTTCTTTGTTAGAACGGCCTAGAAGACAACATACTGCAGTCTAAAGCAACTGAAGACTTCAAAACAGCATTTTTTAGCTGTCAGCGCGACTAAACCAGCGCCCCCTCTACCCGTTGTATTAAAGCACAGCAAAGTCACAGATACAGACAGAACTTGAAAAAAAATCGAGTCCGTCCCTCCTTTTAGAAAATTCTGGATCCGCACTGAACTTAGCAACTTTAACGACAGCTTATATAGCGGAAACGCCTTCGAAATTTTGAAATTGGACTAAATTCCCGTAGAAAATATGGGCCAAGCTGTCAACATTTCTACTATCGGAACACCTCACTATTCGGAATTCCGGAAGTGACGATAAAAGATAACCTGACATGCGCAGTCACCCTCAAGAATGGGAACTGAAGTCAAGAGATGTGCTCGATCGATATTCTCGACGAATACATCTAGTTCCCGGTGACCAAAGACCTTGAAGATATTATCCAGGTATATGAAACACAATATAATTTATTACAGTGTTGTCAGAAGTCGCCACGATCCCACTGTTTTTCCAGAATCTGACAATGATTTGGTTGACGTTTGTTCGCGCGCAATTTTTCAAATTTTTTGGGAAAGAAAAGATTGTTTTTTTTTCTCCTGCGAATATATATGACGCGTTGATGTATTTAATGGCGTGTTGATTTATATTGAATAATGCTTATCACATACATTTTCTAGATGGCCCATTATTTCTGGATTTTCACTTTTAGCCCAACCCCAATTGCCCAAATTTTTTGTAGTGACTGCCAATACATTGAATAATACAGTCCCTGTTTGATTATATATTGGGTTTACCTCATTCCAATGGTCTTACGGAAACACACCTTGTATAATATCCGATACCTACATTTTGTATTGTTTGAATGAATCCGTATTTATACAAACATATGCTATGAACAAATAAAAAATAATAATATCCATTTAAAACAGGAGTGTTTACCTTGTGTTCAAGTTATCGATTGTTGACAGTTCTCCGATGGCACCTTTTTTTTTTTACCTTCAGCTTGAATTGTTTCGATGTACTGGGAATTCCCTGTTATGGAGAGCCATTAGGGCTAATATGCTTGACTGCTGTGGTGGGATATTTATATCAGATATATTTGAACCAAATAAAAAAATTTTTTATTATTTTATTCTGTATAACCAGTCACTTGAAGTTTCGAAAATACAAAAAAAATAAGAAAAACTTCGAAAAATTTTGGTCATCTATAATAAATAAGAAAAGTTAATTATGAAATGGGTTTTTTGCACCAACATGTAAACAATGATTAACTGACGATTGCCGGTGCCAAGGTTTGTGCTTTAACCGCCTCTGTCGACTTATGGCATGTTTATTTACTCATCGGTAATGTTTTAACCTACAAGCATCCTCTATCTGCGACGATTCGACAACTTGTTCATCAATTGCGTGTTTACTTTCTATGAAACAGACTCCATGGCAGTTGAGTCTCGCAGTGAATGAAAACTTAGACTAAACGAGGAGTCGAAATCGGAAAATATCCGGATTATTCAAGGACGTATGTCTCGCCATTCTCAACTTTGAAATTATCTCCCTTGTTATTCGAAGTTTTGAATGATTTCACACATGTAAACGATAACAGTTAAAATCTTTATATTGTTTCAGTAATTTTGTTATTTTTATTTATGTGTATTTACCAAAGTTCAATATTGAAAGATGTACATTGTAGTTTCATATTTATTGAAATTATTACCTGATTCACTGCGAGACTCTACCGTCATGGGGTCCGTTTCATAGACAGTAGACACGAAATTGATGAAAAAGTTGTCGAATCGTCGCAGATAGAGGATGCTTGTAGGTTAAAGCATTACCCAGGGGTGTGGAAATATTGAAATGTTCTACTTGTCCCCGGGCAAGTCATCTGAAAAAAGTTACTTTTCCGGACAAAATCCTACTTGTCCTGTTTTTGTACAAACATTTGATACTTATAAACACAGTTGCTAAATTGAACTTGTTTATATTGTCTATTACATCATTGCGTAAAATTTGAAATATAGTTTTAATAAAGTTAAAACAAACATCCCTGCCCAAATGAAGGCCATTTTAAATTTGGATTTCAAATAGGAATATGGCTGTTTTTAGATACAGAATAAGCTGTGTTGAAAAAATCTAATATCAATGAAGTTCATTTTGATTAACCTTGACAATGGATTTATCAATCAAAACAGTCATGTACTAGTATTTAGTTTTAGTGGTGTCTTCATACTTTGCAGATGACTGGTGGGAAGATACAAAAAATGTAGGTATCCACTCTGTCCATGATTTTGCCAATAAACATTAATGATTTCTTGTCAGCAAAATCAGAGTATATTCTGCAGATATTTCAATATGAGACACCATCAGCAGTAAACATGAGAAATCGGCTAGCCACTTGGGTGTTTTTCCTCACATTTTGTGTCCTTTTCCGCTACAGTTTTGCATTTAACTTTCTCGTGATGTTCATTGTGGCCAGAATCATTCCCAGTCTTCTTTTTTTTTATTATCAAATATTTGTCCATTGTAACGACTGCAACTCGATTTGTATTATACGTTCAGGGATGTAAGGCCCTGTTTGTTTATGAAAAGCTATATATGGACAAGCAAGGAAACGTCACATTCGGAACTCCAATTAAAGCCTGTTACACGGTCCCGGTTATCGTTAAGTAAATGCAGTACAATTATCATTGCAATCGGGTCGTAATACTCAACTTATAACTTGTATAATTCTGGTTATTTTTAGCTGCTTTCGGAACAATAACGTGTGATCGTTTCCAATATAAAAAAAAAAAAAACATTTATCTATATAACCGTCAATATTTACGATATTAATATCATTTGAGGAATTGTCTTTCCAGAGTATTTTAATTAGAAATTATTTTTATTTGTTGATTTTTACTTGTCCCCGGACAAGCTAGCCAGGAAAATCTACTTGTCTGGCAGGTTCTATGTGCGAGTCGGACGAGTCGGGCATGGCAATTCCACACCCCTGCATTACCGATGAGTACATAAACATGCCATGAGTCGACAGAGGAGGTTAAAGCACACCCCTTGGCACCGGTAAGTGTCAGTTAATCATTGTTTACATGTTGGCGCAAAAAACCCATTTCATAACTTCTCTTATTTATTATAGAAGTTTTTCTTATTTATTTTTTTATTTTCGAAACTTCAAGTGACTGTGGTATAACACACTTTAAAAGATGGAAAAAACATATGATTGCATAAAATATAAAAAACAACTCTTGATTTTTTATTTATGTTGTTTTTCTTATGTTTATTTTTTTATATCATAATTTATTAATAAACAAATCAAAACGGAAAAATCAGTTGTTTATAAATAGCTTTAACGTCGCTTACTCATGCCGTATATAACTTTAGCGTCGTTTACTCCTGTGTTGTATAGTAAACCTGCCGCATAGGAAACCTTCCACCCGGATACTTTACTATATATGGTAGTAAATGTTCCCCCGGGGGAAAATTTACTATATAGCAAACATTCCCCCATCCATAGCTGATCATCTCCCCGGATATTTTGCTATATACAAAATGTACAATGTAGTAAATGTTCCCCCTTAATCCGGATAATTATTATTGATTCGGAATTTAGCACCTTAATCGTGTTAATTTTAATTGTTATTTATAACATTAATTATCGGATATCAATTTGACGCCAAATTTAGACTTTGTGCAAAATACGATAAATGGCTTGATTTAGGCTTTTGAGAAATATTGATGAAATCTTTGAAATGGACAAATATTACAACCTTTTTCCTGATTAAGAAAAAAGGTTGAAAAGATCTACTAAAATTTTTATGTCTGAAATTCTCTGTGAATTTAGATAAAATACTTTGCATTATTTACATTGTACATGTATAAAAAAATTAATTCTACACAATGTTTACTTTAAAGCAGACTTGTTTTAACCAACAATGTTCAGAAAAATATATATACAGTTAATTTGCATTACTAAAACGATAAGTGGTAAATTGATATCCCTTGGTTGAAAGCAACCACTGCAGGAAAAGCTTGATATTTTTGTGAGAGAATAGACAATTAGCTGCCTATTGATAAAATAATAAAAATGTGAAATTATTTTTGTTTTTATTCGGGCCAGTAAATTTGTATTCAGACTCCTGAATTCTACAATTTAAGAAGTCCGAATGGCTTGTGGGTCAATAAGTTTTTCGTGAAGACTGCTATGGGGGAATTGAAGGTTTACTCTATGAGACTGGTCGTATTATCGAAAAACAACAAAATTCTCATAATTGTTAATCTGACTTTCCATAGTTTTTTCCTGCACACAACTGAAAGTGCAACTTTATTGTCATCGGTAACTAGGAAGCTGGATAGCAGACGAACACAAAACAGTTTTCACATGTTCAATAGACGATATCAAAGTTGGTTTTTAAGATTTATCAAATGAGACGGCATTTAAGGGTGAAGGAGAAGTTGAGATTTATTATTATATATAATAAAATGGCAAAATCTTACCTGAAATGCAAACATTTTAAAAAAGTAGGTGATGTAAGCAAAGCAAGTCGTCAGTGGAACGTGACCTGCATCCTCTGACCGGCGACTGCATAAATGGAAGTGCGCGAAGCACAAAAAGAAAATACCTAGTTACGAGGTATAACATGAAATGAGGTGAAGACAGTATATATGGTGTGTTTTTGACAGATCTTACATAGATCCCTTTTATTAAAACAGCAGCAGGCAAGATTTGAAGTGGATATTGATCAACATTTTTGCAATATAAATTATATTCCCCCGTCAGATCGTCCAATGTCTGTTGTGGTTGGAATAACATTTATGTGTATTTTGACCTGTTATTTTTAACAATATTGGTTATATTTTTCACAATTTTGTCATTACACCCCTAGGACTGAGGCAGTTGGAATCTACAAATTAACTTGATGACACCTAATGAGTAACTGTATGAGTCTGGAATGGAGCAATAATTCAATTTTATTAGTTCTTTTTTCCAATGCAGCAATTTCTTCTTCAGTCATCTCATCTTCATTGTCTAATCGAGACTCGACCCCCTGTATAAATCTCCACATTTTGTCAATCCGGTCAACAAGGATGTATGATAAAGTAGTACGTACATGTAAATACAAAATGAATTCCTACATTGTTAGATAAAAAATAAACCCTACTAGAAATAATTAAATACTGCAAAATAATGTATGTCAGCAGAAACCTATAATCTTAATAAGGCCATATATATTGATGAGACCTTATGGTTTAAAAAAAAAAAAAAAATTAAAGAAAATTGGGGCCTGGGTGGCTCAATGAGTTAGGTCGCTGGATCTAACAACTCATACAAGCCTATCACCAATACGGTGTGGGTTCGTACCCGGCTTTGTAAATTACAAAAAAAAGGTGCACTCGACTCACAGTCGCAAGTGATAAAGTTTACCAGTTGCTTGTCCATGGTCGGTGGTTCTCTCCGGGTACTCCGGCTTCCTCCACCACTAAAACTGGTCGCCATGATAAAGCTGAAATATTGTTGAAAGTGGCGTTAAACACCAAAAATCTAATCAAATAAAAAATTTATAACATTGGAAAGAAACCACCTGACTTTGTGTTAAAATGAAAGTGAAAGTTGGATTTTTTAGGGTAAGCTTCCTAATTGGTGTTCTCCATTCCTAGTTATAGCCGGCTTCGCCGACCAGCTATAATTCTCTTCTGACCGACATTCATTTTTCAAAGCTGGTCGGCAAATTAACTTTATTTTCCCAACTTGGGTAATGATCCCAATTAAAATCCTGTGTTTCATTTCATGTGGCCCTTATAGTGTTACAGTCTTCATAATGTTTTAATCGATGTGTCTTTAAACGTATATTGAATCGACAATGATTTTATGAGTTGTTTTCATTGCCGACTTTAAAAAGAATGACTGACACAGGCTGACAGTCATCTTTAACTTCATTTTTCTTTGGAAAACGAAAAGAAAGAGATGACAGCGACAAAGAAAACCAATCTGAGCTACTGTAGCTGATAAAAGACAGAAAACGGACTCGCCAGCCAGGTATAAACAAAGGATCAGACAAGATTGTTTCAATACATGGACCGGATGACTCGGAATTTGATTTCATGGCAGCCATGAACATTTGGGGGAAACTTCGAAAGAGACACATATCTTGGTTGAAAAAGCAAAGGAATCAACAGAACAGTAAAATCAAAATTTTTGAAAAAAATTGTGATGAAATTGAAATCTCTTTTGCTAAGGAAAATTACAAGAGAAAGAAGAATTAAGAGATACATGTTGAAAAGTATTCTTTGTATTTGTATTTGTATTATTTTTGTCGCGGATTACGCGTACTTAAGGGCAAAGGCAAAAAAATGAAAACACTATAAAAGTCAGCAACAAAAAACAACCACCTATCACTGAGCAAAAATGGAGAACACTGAAGGAACCCTTCTATCATATGGTGTCACTAAAGTGACTTATATTAAACTGCAGGTGAAACCTTTATGAAAACTAAAAAAAAATGTATTTAACATAATTAAAAGTTGTTTCTTTTACCATTTCTTGGCCTAATTTATATTCCTATATCAATATCCAGTCAAAAACGATATAAGGCATTTGGCAGTCCAATATTGACAAGAATTAATGTCCATATACAAGCTTTTAATGAAAAAATCTGATTTTTCAGCTGTTGGGTTCAGATTGTGAAAAAAGTATCAGGGGCTGCTCTGGCTCCCAAAAAGTAGGAGCCAGAAAAATCGCCAGGTGCCATTTTCAGGTGCCAGTTTTGAAAGTCAGGAGCCAGCTAAAATTTTTACAAGGAGCCAATTTTTTCGAACCGAAACTGTGGATGGAGATTGAAAAGCTATGAAAAACCTCCTAGGATGGGAACATACTCTGCAAATTGGCAACCAACTGATAAAACATAACATTGCCACGATTTTGATCTAATACAACCCAAATTGTAACACCCCCCCCCCCACACTTTTTTTGAAATATTACTATGGTTTGGTCTAATACCACACAAATTGTAATAAACCCACCCCCACCCTTTTTGAAATGTTACTGTGCTTTAGTCTAATACCACAACAATTGTATTAACTCATATTTGTGTAGTCTTCAGTAGAAAAAAAATTATGTTCTCTGACAATTTCAAATTTGTCCAATTTCTATGTACAAAAAATGTAGATTCCTTGTAGGTAATGAAAATATAGAACAAACGTCATAAACTGAAGCAAGTTGTAAAATAAATTATTATTTCTCAGACCTCATAATCAAATTGCAACAATTGGAATAAAAATACAGTAGTTATTTTTTTTTTATTGCAGACACATGTCTGTTTGTAAATAGTGCTATAAATAGAACGCAATTGTTACCCGGAAGCAGATCGATAACAATCTGGATTGTGAACTCCTGCTAATCGCGCCATTTTAAAGTTTATAACTTTTTGAGACAATCACTTTCAAAATACTCAATGGATACGACAGATTTCAATAAACATGATATCGACAATTTCATAAATGAAACGTGACAAAAAAATAGTTTGTAATATGTGGCGGACATTGTGACAAATCCTGCAATGAATGACGATTACAAAATTATTATGTCCACTTTAAATATCATATTAAATATGATACATACATGTACTGTGACATTTTGAGTACATGTCATAACTTAAAAAAAGACATTATCGTTGATTGAATTCTTTGTCCAGGTAAATCAAGCCAAGCGAGATCAAAGATTACGTAATCAAAAAAAAAATTCTATAATCCGTTGATTGGCTTGTAACAAGTAATAAAATTGTCATTGTAGTGTATTTCATGGATTATTGATTTTTGTTACGGTACACAGTGATTATAGATACACAAGGAAATCTAGGCGCCAAAAAAATCGCCAGAAGCCGATTTCAGTCGCCAGTCAAGAAAAAAAATCGCAAATTGCGACATTGGCGACCGACAGCGCGATCCCTGACAATGTAGGACCCTATGGGAAAAGTTTAAATTTTTTTCCCTCTGAAACCAGTGAGCCAATTTAAAGCAAACATGGCATGAATGGTCCTTAAACGGTCAACTTTCAAAATTATATTCAGTGACCCAGACTTCCATCCAAGATGGCCGTCATCAGCGGACATGATTTTAACATAGGACCCTATGGGAAATTTAAAAAAAAATCTTCTCTGAAACCAGGAAGCCAATATAGCAAACATGTCATCGATGGTCCTTAAGTGGTCAACTTCCAAAATGGTGTTCAGTGACCTCGATCTGGGTTCAAAAAGGCTGCTGTCAGCGTACATACATTGTAGTTTTAACATAGGACCCTATGGGAAAATTATTTAAAAGTCTTCTCTGAAACCAGTCGGCCAATTTAAAGCAAACATGGCATGGATCGTCCTTGGGTAGTATACTTTCAATATTATGACCGGTGACCACGACCTCCATCCAAGATGGCTGCCATGAGCAGACATAGTTTTAACATAGAACTTTATGGGATTTGAATAGTAACTTAAATGTATTCGGCAGGCAGACATTCTTAAAAGGACTTATTTGTGTCAGGTGAGCGATACAGGTTCACCTGAGCCTCTAGTGTTTCATTTGTACATTTAATATCTAATTAATATGAAAAGCATACCGCAACGGACTATATCGGACGTTGTTTTTTTTTCTCAGAACGAGCAGTCGGACAATGGGACCAGTGCAAGGCGTTTGAATGGCGGACCTAGCTAAATTGTGGCGGTCAGGACAGACGATTTTCTTGAACTCTGGGGTTAAGGCTAGGAAAAAGGGGAGATAAATGTATATAGATGGGAAAAGGCGGCTATGGATGGTGAAAAGGGGGAGGGTTAATGATGGGAAAAAGGGGAAGGGTTAATGGTGGAAAAGGGGGGATGGCTATGGATGGATAAAGGGGGAAGGTGGGAAATGGGGGTAGTGTTAAGGGTGGGAAAAGGGGAGGGTAAAGGAGGAAGGTTATGGGTAGGAAAAGGGGGAGGGTTATGGTTAGAAAAGTTGGAG
>MJUT01061967.1:50712-63358 GCA_002080005.1 Gigantidas platifrons
TAGTATTTGGGGAATATATCTTAAAGGAATATAATGTACTGGAAACCAACCGTGAATTACGTGGTAAGGTAATTATTAGTGAACCATGGTGACGTTTTGCTAACTAATTGACTCAGTGTTAAGTGTATGATTGCATTTTCTATTCATGTTCTTGTTTGTTTGCTTGTTTTCATAAATAAAAATGTTATTCGTCATACGGGCTTTACATTATAGCAAAACGCCGAGTACATTTTCTAAGCTTTATTGATGAGACGATAAACGAAAGTCTTGACTGTGTCCGTTGCTTCTTTGGGGTTCTTCAGCGAGCCTGTGACGTCCGTCACGGATTTTCCTCTACATCTGTGTATCAGGTAATTGATGCAATGTTGTCCGCATACAGTGGAGCCTTCTTCTTGAACTCTGATGGTGTTATCAGTCGAACTCGTACAATGTTTGTTCATAAAGTTCACGTAAGCCCTTAAAAAGGGTGGTCTTCCTGTGGGGTCGGAATATTCTCCTCTAGAATTGGCATCTATGTATAGGGCTACCCAGTGTGTTCCCGGTCGATCGTCCGGGTCCGTGTTCCCCATCAAGGCCGAGGGTACGTTTAATCTTCTGGGTAGTCTGTTTCTGGCATACACTCCTTTGAAAACGTTTCTGGTACTTGGGTGTGTTTTTCAGTACGTGGTCGATCTCTAAGGTGTTCATCTAAGCACTGTAGTCAAACAAGACTTGTCTGTTTCTATCGATTTCGATGACGTTGTCAAATTCTGCATACATGATCACGTTGATGGTAGCTGTAAGGGCTTCTGCGAAATGAATCGCCACTCTCAAGTTGCCTTGTTTTATAAGCTGTGTAATGGTTCCCTTTTTACTGCGTACATTAAACGTTCAAACTGTAGCTATCCCACATCGCATTGGATGTGGACTCGCAGGCGGACATTGGAATACTTATTTAGAATTAATTCGTGAATTTGCATTGTCTTGCGATATCCAATGGGCGAAGAATTCGATTTTGTTTGATAGACGGTATAAAAGAAAGTTTTGATTTGTTTAATATTAGAAAAAGGATATGCTTTAATGCATATCGGAAAGGATCTGGTCGAAACTGGGGATTATCTTAACAGATTAGAATTAACGTTTCACCAGTTTTACATTTAATAAACTTTGTGTCATTTTTGTACAACTCCTGTAATACGATTTCTGACAACTAAGTAAATATTTCGTTAACGTGATTGTATCATAACACCACGACCCGTGTAGTTGATTGACGTAACGATATCCTGTAAACAATAACTGCACGTGTTGCCTAACTTTAGAGCAAATAATTAAACCATACCCTGTTTCTAAACACCGCCTCCCTATAGTATTACAAAATATTGAAATATTTGGTTGGCCCTTAAAACTGGCCGTTTGATTATTGTTACACCAACATTTATATTTGGTTGGTCCTTAAAAGAGCAATTTTAAATGTGGGAGATCTGTTCGTGTAAAACGCGTTAGAAGATGCATTTTAATTACGTTCTTTTAGCCAACCCTTAGAATGGTTTCTAAAGAGGCCCTCTTTCCCAACTGTTCGATCAAACAAGTCTAGTCCTCTTTGTGATCGTAAAACCGTTTTCAATTGTCACCTGTCGTATTGATTAATTTGGTTTTCCCCCTCAAGAACAAAGACATGCAAAGTGACGTAATGAGTCATACTCGTTTTCAATTTTGAAACAAGCATAGACATGGCAATCCAAGATACTGTAAATTTAGAAATTAATGCGATGTTTTTATTAATGCGAAAAATGCGACAGGATGTACATCGCAATAATTAAAAGTAACATTTTAATTTTTGCTATTAATATTCTATTACTACATGAATACCAATCGCATTAATTAATCTTGCATTATTGTCGGTTGTCGAAAATTCGCAATAATAAATATAAGACAACATAAAGATTTAGCCGTAATTGAATCGTACAACCCACAGTGAATAAAGGTAATTATTGTTTTCTATACACCAGATGAAAAATCACATGAATCCGCGCATAAAGTAATTTTGTTTGTTTCAAATGAACCCGTATATTATTTTGTCAAATGAAATTAATATCTCTGAAGGGGATAATCTTTTAATTTTTCAAATGGATACGTGTACATTTCAATTTAAGTTTCTAAACTCAAACATTATCCTCATCCGATCATTCGATTATTAACTTTTCGAACCTACAACACGTTGTCTTTCTCACTCGTTTATTTCATTTACAAATTTAATGAAGGATGGATTATTAAAACTAAAATCTAAATTAAGATGTAATTTTGCTTGTTGAGATTGGCTTAATCTTTTCAAATAAATTGTTTCGCGATATATTCATTTGTAATTATAAATTTACACAACATACAGCATCTGTATCGTATGTGTATGTCTATCTGTAGTCTTTTTTTTTTATTTGAACTATTTCTTATTGTTGGTCGTCAATCGTTGAATTTGGTTGTATATCCATTTCATTTGGGTTGTTATATATTTATCATTGACAATTTCTATTTCAGTCCACAAGTAATATTAGACGAGAGTTGTTCGTATCTCAGATAGTATCTCCTATTAGATCACCATCAATATCTCCCGATACAGATTTCATTGAAGTGGTTGATGACGATGAGTGGGATAACGACGACACCTGGATGAAAGATGTAAGTATGATTTATCTATTAACTTTTTTTTCTAAAGCGTATACATGTATATCAATTAACATTACTTAAGTCGAAGATGAGTATATCATTAAAGTTGTAGTTAATCATGCGGACTCACTAGATTTTTTACCTTTATTGATTAACTTGTTTTTCAAAATTCCATGCACGTAATTCGTTAACGAATTAATTACCGTAAACTAGTGATATTTAGGATTTAAAATTGCGCAAGCAGTTTGTAGCATCGTGAGTATGATTGATTTAATCACAGTTATAAATACGGAACAGACTCAATTTAAAATAGTTTTACATAAAATATTATGAATTTAATGAATTTCTTTCGTATTACCACTAACACTATTTAAGAAATGTGATATACATTTCGCCATATTTTCGTTTTCTATATTTAGATAAAACAATTTGAGATTAGTCCCCCCCCCTTTAAAACAATAAAAGACGTTCTTTTCTTGATGTCTTCAATCTGCGACCTTGTATTTTGTTAATTAAAATACTTTCCTTTACAGATTCCTATAGAGTTTGAAACACCCGAAGGAGAAATAGAGAGTTTAAAGGATGAAATAAAGCGACTAAAAGAACATAAAACAGGCGATTCGTGAAATTATAAACTGTACAGAAAGTGTTCAATTATAATTTTTATTGGCGGACAATTGCCTCATGGCAGAATACAGAATGCCTCTCGTTTTAATGTATGTTGTAGTTTATGTTTGAAATTGTATTATAATTGTAATGAGAGATGAAACTTGAAATATTGAAAAATATTGAATTGGTATAATTTTTCCCGCTATAATTTTAGGCATCATTGCCGCTTATCCCGGGCATCAACACCAAGTACAGGCATCTTAGCCATTATGTTTCCCGCATAAATCATGATCATTGCATTCTTACATAAATAAATTTAAAGATGCTAAATATCTTTTATTTTATTACCAACGATTCTGTGTTTAACCACCCACCCCAATGCCGTTACCAGATAAATGGAATAAGTAACAGAATAATGATTGATTTGATTTTTGGTGTTTTAACGCCACTTTCAACAATATTTCAGCTATATCATGGCGACCCGTTTTAGTGCTGGAGGAAGCCGGAGAGAACCACCATTGCAAGCAACTGGTAAACTTTATCACTTGCGGATGCAGATGTACATGACGCTGATGTTTCTATGGGGACTCTTTTTCGTAAACAGTGAAGCCACCCTTTGGTCCGTTTCGTCCATGAGATTGTCCAAAATGGTCCGTTTCGTCCATGAGATTGTCCAAAATGATCAAGTGTTTATCTCTGGGGTCGAGGGTGTCCAAGTACGGCAATCCTTGTTGAAAGTCCACCCCATCTACGGTTCCGTATAAAGTCTGGTATTCTCCGTAACACCACAAGATACGGTCCGGTATTGGGGTCATCATGTGTCGGATATTGTGTACCAATCTTCTAACAAAGACGGATTTTCCACTTCCGGTTGGTCCCGAGATTACACTGGTAAACGGATAGACCCACGGCATGAAGTGATCCGGAAGTCTTCCGCTGGGTACTTTAAACACGAACGTTGAGTAAATAAAGTATGGTTCCTCTGTTTCGGTCTGGTGTTGTAATGATGACAACTTTGAACCACGCAGTGGAGGAGTATAGACGTATCTTTTCTTACTGTGCAACAAAATGTCGCAGAACCTAGAACGTCTGCATTGGGTGACCCAAGAAATTCAATATGTCCTATTCGTGGATGCCAATTTGTCTCCAGGAAAATAAAACACCATGTACAACACATGCATTTACCCCGGTTTATGTGGCACAATCCACAACCACCAATCAAAGACGAAAAGATCGATGAGGCAAACGTTATCAGAAGAGAAGCTTTAGTTTATTTAACTCAATGTATATTGGGTAAATCATCTGTATTCGCGCTGATGCGATGGGTAAATCAATTGGGATATCCATTGATACCAAGAAAATCACAAATTGTTAATAAATCGTATGTGCAAATGTATACTTTAGCTCAATTATGTAATTGGCCTGTACCAAGAAATCGGTTGATTCCAATGAATTCACCGTCCTTGTTAATTCATTGGAGATACCAGGCTGCGTTAGTGCAGTACTTGTGGCAACCTCAATTGGGGGTATATCTGAGGATGGGAAGTGGTTTTCTTATGGATTCGACAATTTAGCCAATTCCCCTTGTCAGTATACGAGGGAAAGATCTCTATTGGCTATGATTTTGAAGATATTGATCAGAGTATAGACAAACCAGCAAGCCTCGTCTGCGAACGACTCCTGACATTTTAGCTGAAAAATTCTTTCTCTGATGTATTGGTCTTCTTCTATGGACAACAGGATGGCAAACTCTTCCAACTCGTCTGATTTAGTGAAGGTATCTACGATTTGTTTGAAAAATGATTCCATATCTGTAAAACAAAAGTGATAAAACCAGACGTTCGACAAAGAAGTAAAAGAAAGTATGTCTATGAGACACGTGATTTTCATATTATGTATAAAATACTAAATCATTGAAATACGTATGTAGTACTATTTTTTGATAATACTATAAGTTCGGGTAATTTCCCTTTTATGCATGAAACAATACAATAACGAAAATACATATGCTAATGTTGTATAATACATTCACCGGTCAGTAATAAGAATAAAACATGATGATTCCACGGTCTTCATCAAAGGTAATTTTTTTTATTGGTTACATATCATTTATTAAAAATAATTTATTCTAGGGAAAGTTGTATAAATATAAATTGTAATTGCTTGAATATCATACCGGCTTTGTTTGAACAAACATGAAAATATTACTTTAGGTGAATTGTTAGCAAACGAGGGCGATTTTCCAGATACAGTAAAAAACACAAGGGTAAGTTGTCAATTTTTAAAATTAGTTTAATGTTTATGATGTAGAATTAAAGTGTGATAGATAGAATACTAGTCATCAAAGATATCTAGTTTTATCTTTTTTTTGTCACTCATGTTATATATTCAGAAATTAAACTATTTAAGATAAAGAAATATAAACCGAAACTGAATCGCTAATATACAGTTCAGAAAACATCAACATATTAAATAGTTCGTAAATTTACCACCTCACCGATTTACACACCAACGTCGCCCAAACGTTACGTTCTTTTTTATTGTTTATGATGTTGTGTCAATAGCAACAGTAACGATCATTCCCATGATTATCTGTGAGAACAGTGAAACCGGTTGGAGGCAGTGTTAATTCTATTATTTATTGAGTTTCAAGTATGTGAATCTTATTTTACATATAATATCAATGTATTTTGGAGCATTTCCGATTTATGTTTCATTAGTGGTGACAATTTTTTTTCTCTTTCTGTATAAAGTGCTCATTTTCTTACAGATACAAGTAGATGTTAGAGAGAGTTATGGGATCATAAAGGAAGGAGGGGTAGGTGATTACCGAATGGATAATGTCATTGTAATGGACCAAAGCAATAATGTCCATTATGTTGAGCCATGTACTGTCACCGGAATTGACTTTGAAGGGACAGTGGAGGCTCGGATAGGTAAATCTCTGTCAAGAATTCCAACAAATACCAGGGAGTCGGTGGATGTGGGCATTTGTATCGATATATTATGTTTTATACTGTCTCTTATCGGTATGAGAAAAACACCTGTAAAGGTTTTGAGGCTAAAACTGTATAAAAAAACAAACAGTATGACATTGGGAGAGACCGTGTTTACCACCAACGATTTGAGAACGGTCACAATTGGTATAAACTTGTGTAATGTGACAGGTTTAGTACAATGTGTGGGTGTCATGTTACATGAGTTAAGCCATATGTTATCCCTGCCCAATAGAGGACATGATTTGGAACATTTTTATAAAAATTTCATATGTTTATACAGTATTGTATACTACAAACTACCAATATATTTGATAAATCATTATAATTCGAAATTTGATTTTAGTAGTTGGAATGACACCCCCATTTCGCAATTTATTTCATAATAAAACATTTTCCATATTATTTGTTGTTTTACTAGTCGCATTGAAATATAATGTACAATCAACGTATTAAATATTAGTATCAACTATAGTGATTAATGGATATGTAATTGATTTTTGTTTGTTTGTTTGTTTAGTTGGTGCTTAACGTCCAATCAGCAATATTTCAGCTATATCAGCTATATGATAAATGATATTACACAGCAAATTATCGTACATGTTATTGAAGTTTTTAAATACAGTAAAAAAAAAGTTACGAGAAATTTTTGAACTTTATAATCGTATTATGAATAATGATAAACAAGACTTACCTTACTGAACAATTCTTCTAGTTGTGAGAAAAACAATCGTAATAGTATTGTGTTACTTCTCAGTAGAAAGCCTGGTTGAAAGGTGATGACAAAGTTGAAAATCATGCTTTAATACCATTGTGAGGGATAATGATACGCGCATATATTATGACACTTGCATTTTGTCCTTTCATGTGGTCTAAATTGATTGATGAGGTCTGTCAATCAATGCGACATCTTTATGACACCATAAAATTTTGGGATTCCTTGCGAGATTAGGTGACATTGATTGATGTTAATTTCGGTTTTATGGTGGTACTTACTTTTTTTTGGTCTTGACATGTTTATAGTTATGTCGTGGGTTCATTTGCATAAATTTATTGTTTTATTATTACTCATTTGTATATGTCAATCATTTTTGACATCTTTATTGTTATGTCGTCGGTTCATTTGCATAATTTTCTTGTTTTATTATTGCTCATTTGCATATTTAAATTATTTTACATGCTAATGAATTTTCTGTATGACGTCACGATTTCGTCAGCCAATCAGAATCGAGAAGTAGACTACCTATTACTGCTCATTTGCATATTTAAATTATTTCACATGTTAGGGGGGTTTTCTGTGTGACGTCACGATTTCATCAGCCAATCAGAATCGAGAAGTATACAACCGTATTACTACTCTTGTCAAATTGAAACTAATCAAATGTACATTACGAATTCTTTTTTTTCAGACATGGGCCCATATATAAAAAGTGTTGTGGATAGTTACACAAAATCGGAACAGCTGGAAGAATTTGCTTATTCGTGGTCTTTGGAGGAAGAGCCATATATACAAGAAAGAATATTTCAACTCAAATGTAAAGAGTTGTTCGATCTCATCGACCAGGACGTCATCGATTCCATCACCTGAGCCTATGGAAATAGACGAAGCGGTAGCTGTACCATCAGGACATGTTCCCAATATGCCATTACAATTACCTTACATATCTCAACCAGAAATGCAAAGAAATACCCTCGAAGACCTAGCATCGCCACAACGTTCTGAAATAAGTGTTACACATGAGACGTCTTCAGCCCCAGACAATAACATACGGTTGTCAGCTGAGTCCTCCGAGGTGACCAGACCATCCAAACCTAAATACTATAGACCATGGGAACAGGAAGATCCAGAAAAAATAATTCGAATACCTTCAGAACAACCTGGTCCTTCCGGACTACAACAAACAGGCCGTGGAACAACAAACGATCAGCATAAGCCGTACACTTACGAGATGAAACGTCAGAGGACATTTGCGAAAAATAATGCCATCGACACTACATATCAGGTCAAGTTCAACACCCAATGGCGAGGAGATAAACTAAAAGATTTGAACAGAGAGTTACATCAAATGTTTGACGATGTTTTGGACAACGTGCGTGGAAACTCTACCGACTTGGGAAGAATAGTAATACACCACGCTGGACTTCAAAATCCTATCGTCGTCCCTTTACAACCTTGGGAGAAGCTTGATTCGGAGGCTGTGATGGACGGAATAACGAAAGTATTAAATAGTAACGAAGAGTTAATCGTCGACGATAGTTTAGAGATCAGCGTCGGATCTATTGAAATCCCGAGTGGTTCCGGTTGTAGCCTACCCATCACTTCCCTGTTCGGTCCGGGCAACTCGTTAAAAAGAAAACGATCCGTATTCGAAGTGATCAGCGACACGCTGTGTCTACCGATATCGATAGGTTTATGTTTCTTAAGAAAGTAAAGATGACAGAGTGGAAAACTTTGACGGAAAACGAACCGGAACAGACGATACTTGACAATGCCATAAAATATAGAACATGTCCAAAATCGTATTATGACAAATTGTTAGATAAATCAAAACCCGAAAAGACAAAGGAAATGGGAGAAAGGCTATGCTCGCTGACAAATGTACCGACTGATAGACCATTAGGACTAAACGACATTACACCGTTCGAAAATTTGTTGGACGTCAACGTTATATCCTCTAAACAGGGAAATAAATTCGTTAAAGTTGGAGCTAATACCGACTTGCCTAATCTCTTTGTATACTTGGTGGAATCGGACAACGTTCAGCACTATCATGGTATTGCATCGATCACCGGGTTTTTTGGACAAAGCTATTTCTGTGAAATGTGTATGACAGCATACAATACCAAAGAACATCATTCTTGCGAATCTACGTGCGAGGTCTGCGGGAACCAAGACTGTACCACGAAAAACCCGTTATCTTGTAGGAATTGCCATCGAGAATGTAGGTCACCTGAATGCTACGAACGCCACATCAGACGCAAAGTGACGAAAAAAGGTAATTACCGTCACAATGCGAAATGCTGTACCGATGTAAAACTTGCAAAAAGGTAATGCGTTACGTCGATAGGAACCCCTCACAACACACGTGCGGAGAATGGAAATGTATCGTTTGTGAGTAATTTTACGTCGGACAACATTGGTGTTACCACAGAGCCACTGTTAAAGACAATAAAGACAAAACATTCTTATTTTACGATTTCGAAACGAGACAAGACGAAAAAATGGAATGCGAAGAAGGATATTTAAACAAAAGATGTGACACCTGTAAAGAAAAATCGGAACCGTGTTCCAAATGTAGAAGATGCGTACACTGTAATGAAACATGGTGCGGCTTATATCAACACGTTGTAAACTTTGGCATTTTGCAATCGTCATGTCCCAAATGTGAAGACCAAAAACTGAATCCAGATTCAAGATGCGACAACTGTGGTAATCGGTGCATCCTTTGTTCCAAAAAAAGACAAACGCAAAAAGTATATCAACCCTCCTTGTCAGGAAACATGTGGGCGTAGGGAACACATATTCAGTGGCGAAGATGCAGCCAGACAGTTCTGTACCCACATAATGCAAGAACACTATAAGGCTATAATGCAAAGGCTTTTGACCTATATCCCATACTGGAGGTTTTGATCGACCGTCACTCCGTACGCCCAGATAAGATCATATACAACGGCACTAAAGTCATGTACATGCATATAGCAAAGAAACTCAACCTCGCTTTCGTAGATTCTTTAAATTTCCTTTCAATGAAATTGGCAAAATTTCCTAAGGCATTCGGATTGGATGAGATGTGTAAAGGTTATTTCCCTCATTACTTTAACCGAAAAGAAAATCAAAAGTACGTAGGACCTTATCCTAGTACTACAGATTACGGGTGTGATTACATGGATACAGACGATAGAGCGAAATTCTTGATATGGCACCGTTCCAAATCCGAAGAAATATATTATGTTCATATTTATGAATATTAATAGTTGCAATTATTTAAATTAAATATACCTACAATGAAAAACGTTTGGATTTATTTATACAATCAACGCCCACTTTCCTATAAATATATTGCCGAATTTCCTTCGGTATTTTCCGTACATTACAATTATACTTCGGTATCTTCCGACTTATTTCGGTCGATTCTAAATTTGCATACACACTTCAAATACGTCAAAAAAATTAGCCAATGAAAAGTTTCTCGATATACGCGTAGACGATAATTTCCTTACTTATAAAATCCCGAGATACATCGAATGGTAAAATCGGCCATTTTCTAGCATAAATATTTGCCGATTCCATCCCCTGCTTTGATGCGTTAGTTCTAAGCAAGTGGAATGGCCGGAATGGCGGGAAAAACAGTAAAGGTAAAGTATATTTAGGTTTAAAAATTTCAACATCATACACAAGTGTTTAAAAATTTCTCGCCAAGTTAAAAATAAAACATAAAACTGCCATCTTTAACTGAAACTCGGGGTGGACAGGGCTGCGAGACGGAAGAACAGAAATGGGAATACATCAAAAACTACGAGGAGAAGGAGGGTATCAAACTAGACTATGACAAAATCGAAGTGAACCCCGGATTACGCAGTTTCGCCAAACTATGCCTCAACAGCTTTTGGGGTAAATTTGGTCAAAGACTCGGTTTAAAGCAGTCTCGCTTCATCTACGAGTCTGAAGCAGAAACCTTCTTTCAAATGTTATCGGATCCCAAAAAAGACATACAAGACTTTCATATACTCACACCGGAAATTCTTCAATTAGAATGGTCCGACGACCCTCTCTTTCTACCCCTAGATACGAGAACGAACGTCTTTCTTGCTTCATTTACTACCTCGTGGGCTCGCCTTAAATTGTACAGCATTTTAGAAGGGATAGGTGAAGATTGTCTGTATATGGACATATGCATATTCGTTGATAGAGCACACAAACACACCATGCGTCTTCCGGTGGGCAACTATCTAGGCGAGTTGACCAACGAGATTTCGTCAAAACAAAAGCACATCGTGGAATACGTGTCTGGTGGACCTAAAAATTACGCTTTCAGGACTTGCGACGGTACGGAAACGTGTAAGGTACGATGGTTTACCTTGCAATTTGCTAACTCTAGACTGATCAGTTTAGATGCAATTAAAGATCTTGTTATAGATAGTCAGAAAAACAAACTCGATACGAAGAACAAAGAAATGTCAATCAAAAATGGAGGTAAACGAAAGAGAAAATTGGTTGAAAAACGTATCATTACTATCACCAATCCGAGTAAAATCAACAGAGATGCAAGAAAGAGAATACTATATAACAGAAAAGAGGACAAAAAATATCAAATCGTGTATACTAAGAGAGTGGTACAATCAAATTTATGGACATATCCATATGGTTATTGAAAAAGAAAACAAACAACTCTAAAGACAATTCATCATTTATTATGTATATATGTGTAATGATGTAAAAATGTTGTATATAACAATAATAAAATGTTAATATGGAATCCAACGAAATTGTTTTTGCTTCCTGCCTGGAGGTCCTCTTTCGGTCTTTCCTTGTACGTAACCAAGACCCATTTGCTTATTGGGTGTCTCTGTTTTGTGTGCAATAAATCCCATAGGGGTATGCATTTCTTGCAATACTGCCTTGAACTGTTCGTAGCCTGTCGGTTCCCGTTTGGATAAACCATTAAAGGACAAATGACACGATTTTTTATTTTTCACAAAACTTAGTGAAATACTTCCAAAATGCTGTAAAAATAATTTCTTTTTCACTTTCATGTGATTAACGATACGTACAAAGGGATAAACACCCGTTTTATCGCCATTTCTGCTGACCTAGAAATGATGCAGATTTTGAGTGCGATAACGAGGTTGAACCAATCGTGACGTCACATGCGCCAATCATTCATTTCCAAATCAGCTGATTGATATCGATACGAAGTTTCCATAACAAAGCCGTGATTAGCAAACCAAAACAAACATCCACGTGGGTGAAATAACAAGAAGTTTCAAATGGTGTCCTGAATGGAATTAATTGAGAAATTCAAAAGTGTAACCAAATATTTATGATTGTGCCCCTAATTAGAAAATTAAAGCAGTGATCAATAAACATGTCACTTGTTTGATTACTGCCCAAGGCTAAAATATGAGATAATTGTTTGAAAAACATCACACCTGTCACCTTTATAATTACAGCTAAGTTGACTCAATTTGAGACATTTTAAATAAATCATAACAAATAAATTAATCTACTATAAGGAAATTGTAAAAGAAACGAGAGCAGTATTAAAAAATGATTAAAATAAAATAAATCACTTGATAAATATTTCTTGGTCTACTAGATGTAGAAGTAGAATCCTAAAAAGGGGGACATATGAGACACTACGTAGGACAGTCATCTTTCATCTATAAAACTTTCGTAAATT
>MJUT01061967.1:63399-109732 GCA_002080005.1 Gigantidas platifrons
TATTTCAGTTTTTCGTTCAATCGCGTGTTTTCTTTTCGATTATTGTCAACAAATAAACAAAACCTCACCAGTCGGTGTTTATCAGTCTGTCCTGGGCTTGGGAACTTTCATCGATATCGGAGTCTTCTGATGTTGAATGTTCTCTTTCCTGTTGACTTTCATCATTATTCAGGGATTTAGCCAGGATTTTGAGACCATTGGTCACTTTTGCGGAACATTTTTTTTTTCTAATTAAGAATAAACAAGAATGTAATGAGCTTAGTTTTAAAATCAGTTACTTTGCCTTATTTATTGGTTAGTAATGGAGATTGAAAAGCTATGAAAACCTCCTAGGATGTGAACATACTCAGCAAATTAGCAACCAACTGATAAAATATAACATTGGCACTATTTTGATCTAATCTAATACCACACAAATTGTAATCCCCCCTTTTTTTTTTAAATATTACTGTGCTTTGGTTTAATACCACACAAATTGTAACAACCCCCTCCCCACCCTTTTTGAAATGTGCTTTGGTCTAGTACCACAACAGTTGTAATGGATATTATTTCAGTAAACATGATGTCGACATTTTCATAAATGAAACGTGGCAAAAATAGTTCTTTGTGGCGGACATTGTGACGATTATTGTACAATGAATGACGATTACAATCAATCAATATATATTTTGACCGCGACTTTCTCAAAATGACGATTACAAAAATATGTCCATTTAAAATACATACTGTGGCATTTTGAGTACATGCCATATTGATAACTATAAAAAAAATCATTATCGTTGATTGAATTCTTTGTCGGGATCATTATCATTACCAGGTAAATCAAACCAGGTGTCCGTGAGATCAAAGATTATGCAATCAAAACACAAATTCTATAATCCGTTGATTGGCTTGTAAAATGTAATAAAATTGTAGTAACTAGGCCTAATTAGCTTTAATCAGCAAATGAAAAAGAAGAATGGATTGTTACAAACATTTTTCTACGATTTTTTTTTTTTTTGAAAATTCAAATTTTCGAATACTCGTCACTTTCGGAAATCAATCGTCAATGACGAAAGTGACGAGCGCTAGCTAAATCACTGAATATAATGGCTGGAACTGATACGGCTGGATGTCTAAATCACCAACATGATCTGAGATATTACTGTCATCACTGTCCATGATATTTATCGGCTGTTTACTGTCTGATCACCTTCGATCGCTCAACTGATAGTTTATCATGGAAGCCATCCTTTGGCGCATGTGACGTCACGTAATCACGCGGAGATATCAAAAGATAATAATCAATAAAATGGGCGTCCTAGGGCGTTATTTTCAGCTAAGACAATGTTTATAGTTTATTTGATGACCAAATCAAACAAAATCGAGAATTTTATTTTTTGTGTCATTAGTCCTTTAACTGCATGTTTCAATAAGTCTATCAGATGACTACCACGAACAGAAGTTCCTTTAACTGTGATTTTGCCGTTTTCGTTCCAATTCAAAAGAGGCCCTTTTCGATCCTTCAGATAATTCCATAGTCCAAGTGCTTTATTAAAGTCTTTTTTAGGTACGGCATATTTCAAAGTATTTTCAAGGTGTTCGTCTACTGAAAGTGACTGCTCTTTAATGTTTTCGTCAACATTCGTTTCATATTTAGTTAAGAATTCGTATTTAGCTTTGTGTCACTTGTCCGATCGGACAAGTGAAAACAAAACCTGTAGCAACTTGTTTAAATACAAAATATTGTTTATTGAAGTGTTATTTATTTCTTGACTTGCCGACTTTAGAAGAAACATGACATTCAAGTTCTCATTCCACGTATTTTTCCCAAAATCAAATATAGCACAATATATTTATCAACCAATCAGAAGTGATTACTATATTAACCAATCAGTCAGAAAAATTTCCGCTATTTTTGGATCGCTGGTCACGCAATGGAAAACGTGATCGGTGTAAAACAGTGTGCATTGGCGTTTCTTTTTCTTGCAAAAGTTTATTTGCGTTTATATTAAAAAAACATCAACTTTGAACGTAAATAAATATATTTCTTTTAATCTGCTGTGTTTTTCTGTTGCTTTACCTAAATGATGTTTTTGTGAAAATACAAAGTTTTTGTCCTTTAAAAATTTGAGACTAGCACCATAATCTGGTATGAATGGAAACACTGACGGAAACGTGTAATTATTAGGTGTCAAAATGGCATTCTCAACAGCATAAATTATACATGTACTTTAATACATTAACTGGAGAACACACTATTTATATTTATGTAACACTGGCCAACTAAGGCAGCTACAGTGGTACTACACTAACTGTACAATTAGCTTGAATAATAACTTTTTTTGCATTATCTTCCAATTGGATTTCATTTTTGTTGATTTACTGGTTTGAACAAGACCTCTCTGCTTTCGGACAACCAAAATTGTATGGCTACTTACCCGAAGGTACAAGTGGGTAAAAAAGTTATAATGTCGAGCCCTGCATATGGGGGATACTTAAGTTATGTGCATAATTTCTTGCACATTTCTCCTCATTGGGACAACCAGCTTATCACAATCGGCATGTCAATCTAATTTTGAGGCTATAAAGACATGTTTATTGTCAATTAGGTTTTATAATGTTCATACGATCAGGCAATATTTACAAAGAAGATCAACATTACTTAAAAATTGATGACATATCCATGTGACAAAACAAATTGTATTTTGGCACACTTAAAAATTTGATGGCAAATGTTGAAATTGGCTCCTCACCTTGCTAAAATACCTAGGAAACCACTATAATAGTGACGGAAATTTTAGTTGCAGCATTTTTCTGCCCTACTAGTACAAGAACGAGTATTTCTGTCACAAATTGTTTATTAGTGGTATACAAATACAGCGATACTACCCGAGGCATATATCGTAGCATAAATTTTCATTAATTTTAAAAGTGCAAATATAATACTAATATCAAATGGAAAACGATATGTTCAGATTTATTTCATATTATTGCTTAAAGATTATATTCATAAATCAGAAATATTAAATACAAGATAAATATTTGAACACTTCCGATCAATCACTAAATACTATAAATTTCTATTTGAAATGTTACTTTGATTTATTTTTAAACTGAACAGATTATCTATTTTATAATTTATTTGTTCTGCATTGCGTTACATATTGAAA
This sequence comes from Gigantidas platifrons, assembly GCA_002080005.1. NCBI lineage: Eukaryota > Metazoa > Mollusca > Bivalvia > Mytilida > Modiolidae > Gigantidas > Gigantidas platifrons. Next base: position 66,552 of record MJUT01061967.1, read on the forward strand.
TGTGTATCTGTATTATAAAAGTGAGGCTCCAATTTCTTTTCTTTCAAGCCATCAACGAAACAGGAGTCTCCCTCGTTTCCTGCCTAGCTGTTCCCCTGTCATTCCGAAATTATACCATAAAACAATACGGAACTGATGAACTTGATCAAACCCACCGAAAGAACAAGCAAAATAAGTAGTGGAGTGTCATAATAAATGCCGAGAACCGGAATACTATACGCGTACAAGACGACGGGCGAAGGTGGGCTATTTGTCTCATACGTCAATACGTTCATAAAGATGAAGCAGGAAGGATCCGAATGTCCCGAAAAGACTCGTTACGGGTATATTGTTGTTGGTTTTGTTTTCACCTACTTTATTGTGGAACTAATTGTCAGTTCAGACAGCAATGTGCAGCAGCAAGAAATACAATCGGTTCCTACAATAATTAAATGACTGGTAAATATATTTCAATTCTGGACACTTTCAATCATTCTATCGATCGTCCACTCCACCAATGTCCCCAAACCACTGATATGCACAATACTTATCTCATCGGTCTTTGTTATATGTTTCTGGTATCTTTGTTACCGTTCGATAATGTCAAAAACATTTTACGTGTCACGATTAACATTTACCTCCAGATTATATATTATGTGTATACATTGATTTTGAATGAAATAGCACATACATATTGATCTCTCAATACAAAATATATCAGGAAAAAAAAACAAAATTAAATCACGGTTCTGAATTATTGTAATAGTCTCTTTTAACTGATCGATGTCAACTTTATAAATTGCCCCTAAACGAGTCCATCTGTTATCTCAGTAAATACTTTGTCCTGTCACGTGATTCAGAAAAAATGTTATTGACATTAATTTTCATAGTATTAATACTATGAACATTATCAGTCAATCTCATTTAATTGTATCATTTGGTTTGGCAAATGAGTGATATATTAAACATGGATTATGTTTATCTTTTATTAATATTATGGAAGTTTAACATCTTAACAACAAATCTGCAAAAAAACCGCATACAAATATTTTGAATATTTTCCGTTATGGCTTTTCAAAATAAATGTGATAAAAAACATGAAAATAGCCCAAAATTCCTACGTGATCTTACTATACTGCATTATCTTTACTGTCAATAAAAGGTATTGACAGGCAAAAATAATCTGTGTTAACTTTTGATTTTATGGCATACTTATGCTTTAAAGTTAAGCTGAAAGATGTTACCCATTTTCGTTAATTCATAGAAAAATATAAATCTGAAAAATAGTAGTAAAAAACACTTAAGGCAAACCTAATTCAGTTTCTAAATTGCAGAGGTGTTTACTATTACGGATTTTCCGTATTTACCACGGATTTGAGATGCAAAATACGGACTACGAATTTGTTCGCAAAAGTACGGTTTCTGTAGCATTTCAAAATTAAAATTTCCCACACTTAATTTTCCACGAAGCGCTTGAATACTTGTATATATGAATCAACGTATAAAACGTTAAAGCGATCAAGACTTCGAATGCATTCGGAATTCTTCTAATTTATCGTCTGTTTAGCGTTTGAAAAATGTGCTCGCTTGAAAATCCGAAATGAAAAGATGTCAGCAGCCAAAACTGCAAAGGTACTGGATTTGGAGGAAGAAGATCACGATGTCGATCGTACGCCGCCAAAGAAAAGAAAACAATCTTTGCAGAAGTATAAAGACTCCTATCACGATTTGTGGCCTTGTTTGACGACACCCAAGCGTAGAGAATGTATTGTGCAAAAATGCATTTCATAACTTCCCCTGTATACTATATATATACAATATTTTGTTTTACTCTTCCTTTATTTAAATCATTGACATTCAAGCAACTGTGGTTTGTGAATGTGTGAGGTGTGTAATGCTCAACTGGTAACGCATCTGTATAACTTGGGATGGGGAAACGTAAGAAAGCCATGTTACTTCAGTATCAGAACTCTCAAACTTTCATCTGTTTAAGAATGGGAGTCCAGATACTCTAGCTCAATAAGACAAAAAGTATTCTAAACCTATGTATAGCAGCACATGGTCTGCAATGTGGTTTCGGGCTTAAGTTGATGCTCTGGTCCGCAAACTCCATAGTTTCTGAGAACACGACCCATGCATCATATTTGGAATGGGTCTTGTGTGATACATTAGTTTACAAACTCGGACTGTGTCTGTAATCTAATATAACTAAAATTAAGAATGGGGATGGGGAACAAAAACTAGCTCGAGAGGTGTGAATAGAAAATCCAAAACAAAAGATACAACAAAATAAGAATCATGTTTGGGGCTCACTGAAATTCGAGACCATGATTTCTGAGAAAGCAACAAGCTTTGTTACCTCAACAGAATGGGGGGGGTCCTGTTAGCATACAAAAATCCAAGTTTAGAAAGAGTGAACCTTTCCGTGAACAATAAAACAGATATGTGCGAACGCACTGACCTTCCTTACAGTCTCTGAGTGTTTATGTCATTATAATGTATAAAAACTTAGCTATATCGTGACTTTAAAACTGCATCTTGTTTGACGCGATAAAAAAAACAAAATGATCATCTCCCTTATTGATAATGAAAAAGATGAATTGCTAAAATAAGTATTAGTACTCCGCGTCCCTTACAAGTTATGAATAAACTATTACTTAACGACAATAAAAATAAGTGTGATACTAAAACATTAAAAGGTAAGACTTCCTTTTGAACCCCCACCAAAAATTTATAAATTTAACTTTTTAAAATAAATTGAGTGTTCATTCATTTCTTTCATTTTATTAATTTTCATTTCTTAAACAGAATACAGTTTTGCCATGTCTCTTAAAAAATGTTCAAATAAATCTTCTCCCTGATGTTTTGTACGCCATCAAATTACTTGTATGTTTATTTATAATATATTATGGGCCCGGGTGGCTCAATAAGTTAGGTCGCTGGATCTAACAGCTCATACAAGCCTATCACTAATACGGCGTGAGTTCGCGCCCAGCTTTGTAAATTACAAAAAATGGGTGCCCTCGACTCGCAGCCGCAAGTGATAAAGTTTACCAGTTGCCTGCTTAAAGCGCTGTAAAAAAAGAAGTCTTGATAAGGTGTAAAGATTGTTTACAATCATTTACTAATGTACTAAACCAGTTATCTGCCATCCCAGTGAAGCAGAATGGCAGGGCTAATATTGCCTCAGCTTCTAGCATTCGCTGCAGTGTGATGAATGTCATCAACCTGGTCCACCACTTCACTGCTTCAGACTTTCCATCATACGGTTGTAAGGTAACACTATACCTATGCTGAAAACCTGGTGGCGGCTGGACAGGAGCCTGACTGTGATCCCTCTGATGTCGATTGAGCATTGACCACCGTTCTGTCCGTGCTGCTGGTTCCTGGCTGGTTTTCAGGTCTCATGTTGTTTTGTTGCTGTAGAGCTGGTCTGAGCCAATAAGGGATATAATTATTGTGACCCTTTTCTGTTCTCCGCCAGTTGTCGTATCTGACATTTGTGTGTGTGGGTATGGATTTTCTGCTCGACTTTGTTGTTGATATTGTAGTACAGTAGTTATCCTGTGGGTAGGCCTTATTGTTTTTCCTCTGGACAGGAACTGAAAATAGTTGACTACTGAGTAAACATATAAACAACTTTATTCTTCGAGAGTCACAGCATATGTGTAAATCATATAATATAATTTTGTCAATAATAATAAAAACAGTGGGGTTAAGGGCATGACCCCTAATAAGGGTGAACCTTATTTACTATCAAAATGAGTTGAAGGACAGGAGGTCGCACTTAAAATTCCTAACAAGAAAGACCAAATAATTATCGGAGTGGATGGCTAAGAGAAGGCGGGTAGCACCATTGCAATACCAAGTATAAATCCATGTTCGAGAATTTTAACTATGTTTGTGAATTAGTGAGGTGTGTAATGCTCAACTGGTAACGCATCTGTATAACTTGGGATGGGGAAACGTAAGTAAACCATCTTACTTCAGAATCAGGACTCTCAAACTTTCATCTGTTTAAGAATGGGAGTCCAGATACTCTAGCTCAATAAGTATTCTAAACCTATGTATAGCAGCACCTGGCCTGCTATGTGGTTTCGGGCTTAAGTTGATGCTCTGGTCCGCAAACTCCATAGTTTGTGAGAACACGGCCCATGCATCATATTTGAAATGGGCCTTGTGTGATACATTAGTTTACAAACTCGGACTGTGTCTGTAATCTAATATAACTAAAATTAAGAATGGTGATGGGGAATAAAAACTAGCTCGAGAGGTGTGAACAGAAAATCCAAAACAAAAGATACAACAAAATATATACACAAAATAAGAATCATGTTTGGGGCTCACTGAAATTCGAGAGACCATGAGTTCTGAGAAAGCAACAAGCTTTGATACCTCAACAGAATGGGGGAGGCGGTCCTGTTAGCATACAAAAATCCAAGTTTAGAATGAGTGAACCTTTCCGTGAACAATAAAACATATGTGCGAACGCACTGATCTTCCTTGCAATCTCTGATTGTTTATGTCATTATAATGTACAAAAACTTAGCTATATCGTGACTTTAAAACTGCATCTTGTTTGACGCGAAAAACAAAACAAAAAATGATTATCTCCCTTATTGATAATGAAAAAGGTGAATTGCTAAAATAAGTATTAGGACTCCGCGTCCCTTACAAGTTATGAATAATATATTACTTAGCGAAAATAAAAATAAGTGTGATACTAAAACAGTAAAAGGTAAGACTTCCTTTTGAACCCCCACCAAAAATTGATAAATTTCAGTTTTAAAATAAATTGAGTGTTCATTCATTTCTTTCATTTTATTAATTTTCATTTCTTAAAACAGAATACAATTTTGCCATGTCTCTTAAAAAATGTTCAAATAAATTTTCTCCCTGATGTTTTGTACGCCATCAAATTACTTGTATGTTTATTTATTATATATTAGGGGCCCGGGTGGCTCAATGAGTTAGGTCGCTGGATCTTACAGCTCATACAAGCCTATCCCCAATACGGCGTGGGTTCGCGCCGAGCTTTGTAAATGACAAAAAATGGGTGCACTCGACTCGCAGCCGCAAGTGATAAAGTTTATCAGTTGCTTGCACAGGGTCGGTGGTTCTCTCCGGCCTCCTCCACCACTAAAACTGGTCGCCATGATATTGCTGAAAGTGGCGTTAAGCACCAAAAAATCAATCAATTAATGTTTATTTATTGACATACATTTAATGATAGTTTAAAACACCTACCTGACATAAATTTACAAGTAACATATTACCTGTCGTTTATTAATATAATATTTAAATACCATTAATTGACGATAACTGTCAACAATCACTCATAGCCGAGTGGTAAAGACTGCGCTACAAATTAGAATACTTGAGAGTTCGATTCAAAAGCATAGGGATCTGTGTCTACATGTTAATTATGTAAACCCATGAAGCAACCTTATATACAATGTCCTAAGTAATTGTTCAGAGGCCCTTGACCCCATGTACTTAGCATAATGTTCTAAACAGGTGCACTCAAACATACATAGCTACACATTTTAACTTGAAGTGGGACTGAGGCCTTTGTCCCCCTGTACTTATAAAAAGTTCTAGTCAACCTCTATGTATGTAAACATTGGAACAAGTAGTACAGAGGCCCTTGTCCTCATGTATCTACCTGTACAATAATGTAAGGACAAACTAACACAATCATATCAATGAATGTCCTTAAAGCAAAACAATGATGATCCTTTACCCACTAGCTGGTTAAGGAACAATTAAAAACAAAGGAAACCTATAATTTTAACACTGAGGCCCTTGTCCCAAGTGGTTACTTAAGACTCAACAGAGGTATTTAACCTACATCATTCATCAGTACTGAGGCCCTTGTCGCCAGTACTGTACCATACACAAGCCATAATAAAAAAAATATGTACATACATGAAGAAACAAACATTGCACAATTATATCATTAAAAGACATTAAACAATGATAATCATATACCCACTGGCTGGCCAAATAAAACCTAGTACACTGAGGCCCTTGTCCCCAAGTGTTTACTGAAGACTCAATAAAGGTATTCGAATATATTTCTTAAAGGCTTTGCTATTCCAACGACCCATTTGTTGAATTTGTTCTTCGGAAAACCCCTTAGCCCTAGCAGTGGTAGCTGCTCCAATTCGAAAACTATGGGATTTGTAGTTTTTAACATTTAAACATGCAAATTTTAAGGATAGCTGCAATTGGCTATTGAAAAATGATCTTGTAATGGGGGCATTGTCCATGAAGGAGAAAAGGGGCTGGACTTTTGAAGATTCTTTACCCCTTAGTTGTAAATAAGACCATAGAGAATGAACCGGACAAACTGTCTTATTACTGTTGTTACTAGGAAGAAACAACACAGGTATATGTTTTCCTGTACTATGCTTAAATTTAGACATTTGAATTTCAAGGCCCTCACTATCGCCAAGAAGAAATTTGATATCATTTACACTAAGGCAATTACCTAGTGGTTGGGGTAATCCAGTTATTTCTCCAATTCTTAAAAATGCATGAAATGCAAGCAAATACATTGCATGCAACATTGATTGTAAAAACCTTGAAGAACAGGTTTTGGGTAGAGATTGACATAAACCCTTTAATATTGATGGCGTAATGGGCAGTCTGCTGTCTTTAGCAGCCTTTTCTTTATGATAGCCTCGAAGAGCGAGCTTTACTGATAAAAAAAAGTTACCAGTTAAGTCTTCATAACCACCTAATTGTAACAAGAAGCTTATAGCTGACATATAAGTTAAAACAGTAGATGAAGCTAATTTTTTCTGAAAACAGTAAGCAATAAATAAAGTAAGATTTTCCAAAGAAGCTGGAAAGACCATTTCTTGTGGGAAGTACAAAAGCATAAATTCCTTATAAAAAGCAAATACTCGTCTATAAGATTCTTTAGACGATTTTTCTAAGGACCCATGAATCAGATTTGTAGCTACATTTTGTATTTGTTTCAAAGTTCCGGCATGTCCACCGAGTTCACTATTGGAAGTGGATCCATCAATGGAAATTCTTCTCTGAACTTCTGAATCTGCAAGCGAGAAAGATGATCTGCTGCAGTGTTTTTATACCGGGTATATGGACAGCTTTAAATAAAATATTAAATATGAATGTGAGAACAACAAATTTCCTTACAAATTTCATAATTGTAGGATCCTTAGAGGACTGCTTATTGATGATATGGACAACCCCTGAATTATCTGAAAAATGTGACACATTTGTTACTCAAGGCATTACCCCATAATTGTATTGCTACTACAATAGGAAAACATTCCCGAATAGTAATATGGTACTTCAACCAGTCAGTAGGCCATTTAATTGCGAACCAATGTTTTCGAAACGGCCCCCCAAAGCCAATATTGCTTGCATCTGTGTACACGTTTAATTGTTCAGATGTTTCCCATCTATCTGATAAGAAGAGACATTTTCCATTAAAACTCTCCACAAAGATCAGCCAAGCCTGTATATCTGACCTAGCCTCCTTATTAAGGCGACGATAATGGTGAGGTTTTTATAAGCCAATTGTAAGGTCTATAAGTCGCCTTAAAAATGCACGACCTGGAGGGACCACTGAACATGCAAAGTTTCATAGGCCTATTAATGACTGTAGTTCTCTCAACGTGGCTTTTTTTCTTGAACTTAAAATGATTCAATTGATCCTTCAATTTGTCTAGTTTGTCAAGAGGTAAACGGATTTCCCTCAACGCAGAGTCAAGCTCGAGACCCAAAAATGTCAAAGTTGTAGTTGGAAAAACAGTTTTGTCTGCTTTGATAGGCAAACCTATCTGTTTTGACATTGTCAAAAAAAATTCTAACGTTTGCAGACAAAGTGGGGAATTAGCTGGCCCTACAAAAGAAAATCATCTAAAACATGAACACAGCCTGAGCCTCCTAGCTTATGATCAATAATCCAGTGAACTGCTGTACTAAAAATTTCAAAAAGTTTACAAGAAGCTTAACCCCATATGTAATGTTTTATCAAAATAATACTGATCCCCTAGTGAGAACCCTAAAAGCTCATGGTAATCCGGATGTATCGGTATTTTTTTGAAACTATTCTCAATGTCAGTTTTAGAAAGTAGGCAGCCTTTGCCATAAAATTTCATCAGTTTAACAGCATCATCAATGGTCTGATATTTGACTGTACATTTACTTTCAGGAATCCCACTATTGATAGACTCATTTTCTGGGTAGGATAGATGATGTATAACTCGGAACTCCCCTGGATTTTTCTTTGGAACTAATCCCAAGGGCGATACTTGAATATTGGGAAAGGGGGTTCATCAAATGGACCAGATGCCCTGCCAGCGGTAACTCCCTTTGAAATTTTATGTTTGAGAATATCTAACTTTTTTGTTGCTGATGGGAGGTTCCTGTTAAAGCGAAATTTCCTATTACTACTATAGGGGGTTCTTTGATCCCCATTTATATGAGTATAACCCCATCTGCTGAGTCATCCTGACGTATTCTAATATATAACATGGGGTTAAGCAACCCCAAACTGATTATAACCCCCATCTGCTGAGTCATCCTGGCGTAATCTAATATATAACATGGAGGTTAAACAACCCCAAACTGAATATAACCCCCATCTGCTTAGTCATCCTGACGTAATATAATATATATATAACATGGAGAATAAACAACCCCAAACTGAATATAACCCCCATCTGCTTAGTCATCCTGACGTAATATAATATATATATATAACATGGAGGATAAACAACCCCAAACTGATTATAACCCCCATCTGCTGAGTCATCCTGACGTAATCCAATATGTAACATGGGGAGGGTTAAACAAACCCCCCATGAATAATCTGAAACAGTATAAAATGTAAACGGAAGCACATCATAAACATATAAGAAATTGCATACTGTGAACTGAAACTATAAATATCAATGATGTTCATCATAATAATAATAATATAACAAAATGTTATCAACATTTCTTTATTGGATAAAAAAAATCTGTAACAACAAAAATATGGGTTTTTTTTGCACAGAATTCCATGAAATAAATGTAGAGTGGTGTAACATAAAAGTAATGAAATTATACCAGCATCTGTTGTTTGCATATCAACTATTATAAATGTTGATGCTGTTTGAAAGTTATACATTCATTGTCCTAAGTCATGTTGAAGCTGAAGATATTGTTTTCGGATCTTTAACATTTTTTTTGTGTGCTACATCTCTCTGTAATCTTCGTTTTACTCCAGTCATGTGCACATAGTAGTTTATTATCCCACACATGTCTTCAATATTAGTATTTAATATACTCAGGGTATGATTAATCATCCGAATTTCTTCTATTGTTGCAGATCTGAAATTTTAAAAATTGATATTCTATAGTAATTGTTTTAATGGAATTAACAATGTTATACAACTTATTGTATACAATGTACTTAAAATAATAAAATGTTATATAGATATATGTGATTAAACAGTTGAAAATATTATAAAATGCTTTGTGTCTTTATTGATATAAATTTTATTTAGATTTTTCAATGTATGATCTCTTTTACTAGAGATGACTTAATTACTGGACTTGAAATGGTCAACATGGCTGGTATCTTATAAAAAATTGGAAATGCTTACTCAACCAGTGCACCTGATCTCACTAATGGTTTTTATTTGGGTCCATGTTGTTCATCTGTATGTGTGGCTTCCTTTTTGTGTTGTGCTTGTATATTATCCTTGTCTTTGTGTGTTTCTGATGTTACCATTGCTTTAGGTCTATTCTTTTGTGGTATGCAGTGTAGTTTCTTATTTACTTTCTTATTCATGCCTTGGTTTTTCTTCCCCTTTCTTGAAATATTAGATTATTTACAATTATCATCATATATAAAATAACAAAATATGGAAGTTGCAGTAAATTTAACTTCTGTAGATGACCATTTAGACAACATATCTTGGTTTTTGGCATTTCAGATGTTTTGAATTTATCTGCACTGAAGAGACTTCAGTGCAGATAAATTCAAAACATCTGAAAGACCAAACACCAAGATATGTTTAAAGGCTGATAGAGAACACAATACCAAAAAGATCTGAATGGAAAGCCAAAATAAGCTAAGAACAGAACTTTGCAGGATGGAGATACTCCTTAGGTTTAAAATGTAAATGTGATAAATGATATATTTATTTAACATAAATAAGTTACAAATTGATGACTCACCGGTTTGGTTTTTCATTTCTTCTTAGTTTAATGGTTGGCTGAGGTCTCTCTGTGTGCTGAGGTTTATCATTTGGCCTGCTTGTATGGCTTGTAGTGCTACAATTATACACAAAACTGTAATAAATTGTTACAAATGTGACATCTATAGCTCTATTATTAAATTTCCTTCTAATATAACTCACATTCTAAATCTATCCCTTTATAGAACTATTCCAAGGGTAATACTTATTTTTATACTAGAGTTATTCACCTTTGTCTGAATCTCTAATCAATTTAAATGTCATTTGTGCTTTGTAAATATCATGAATAAAATTCTAAAAATCACCAAAAATATAATAATAAACAATGTTTATGAGTGGTAACAGTGGATACATAAAGTAAATACTTACTTTGTATTTCCTCCAATGTCACAGTTTTTAAATTCACTTTTCAATGTCAATGGCTCTTGTTTCATTTCCATTTCTCCTGTTTCAGAATTTATGCTAAAAAAAATGTGTAGAGTTCAAAAATTCATTGAAAACAATTTATATAGAGGAGAAAAGAAACACAAACACATTATCTTGAATTAAAAGCAAATGAAACAATACAAACATAGATACACACATGTAACTAAAATGACAAAAAAAATGATAAATAATCAAAACAAGGACATTGACACTGAATTACACAAAAAGAGAGAAAAATATATATGTTCAGGACCAAGGACAATGTAGTAGTCCAAATATAGATTTTGAAAATAAAATTAAGCAAGAAACCTTAAATATTGAAAAGAATATATGCTTTAATCCTGAAACAGACAAACCAATAACTATTGGTGAAATTAAAAGTGTTCTAAAAATATTAAAGAAAGAAAAATCGAGTGGTCCAGATGGTATCATTAATGAAATATTTAAGTATATAGTAGCGATGTTACAATAAAAGCATTAGCAAAATTGTTTAATTTGATTTTAAAAACAGGACAATATCCAGAGCAATGGAATACATCCTATGTTATCTTACGTTCTTGAAAATGTAGCATATTTGTGCTTAAAAATAGCACGTTTTTAACTATTACACACATGACTCCACGGGATTAATCGCAAAACATGTCAAATAATCACGAAAACATCATGCTCGATTTAATCGTTATATGTAAATATTTTTACAACTATTAATCATTCCAAAAATGCGCTTTTTACAGAATTGAACCATTTAGCTAAATATGCCCGGATTTTCGAGTTATAACCAATACGGTTTCATATTACAAATTGATTATGATTTTCTTTGGTGTTATGGGCTTTTTGTGTCAATTTGTTGGTTTTGTACTACAAATATTTTTCATTTTGTCAATTTAGATTACAGTTTAAATCATTATCGACAGAATGTAATCAATTAGTGGATTATTTGTTTTGGGTCTGTTTGACTTTGGTTTAGTTGGTGTGCGTTTGATTTGTATTTTCTCATTTCATTTTTCTTATTGATCATTGATGTCGATAGACTCGTTTTGTAGGTTTTCTTTCTATTTTTGATATGGTAACACTTGTTTCCATTGTTGTTGCACATTTTGTTTATTGATTTGTCACACGATTGTCATTATATTGTACTTTTTTAAGTTAATTTTATTCCCGTTCATTTGCGAATGAGTTTTTGGTGATGTAGTTTCATAATTATATTTTGAGGTTATTTTGTCATTTTACAGGGGGGGGGGGGGGTTTCTACAATTTTAATGTTTTATTTTTTTCTTATACCTTGTTTTTATATTCTAGTTTTTTCTGAGTTGGTATTTTTGTATATTTTTTATTTATATCTATTGCATATTTTGTTATCTTTGTCTCAAAATGAGCGACAGTAAACTTACACTTAAGACAAAATCAAAAGAAAGTGAGAAACAGCTAAACTAGAAAGAGTCTTTGCCACAGTACTGGTCAAGCTGACGATTTATCAAATTATTTGGAGTAGACTTGGGAGACGTTTAGAAATGCAGCCGAAATAAGAAATGACCTTGTTCACAATCTTCTAAAACACTACTGGAGTGCCTTACCAAGGGATGGATATCAATGACGATGTTATCAAACTTTTACCAGCAAACGTAATCTGAAGTCTCCACTGAAACGCAAAATGGACGACAATGTTAAAGTACCAGTCACAAGTAAACCAGGCAAATTACCTAGAACATATGACCGTTCAAAATGTGTTATTTGCTTAGAAGACAAGTAATTTGATGATAGAAAATATGGGAAACAGTTACGCCAATGTTTGACAGTTGAAGACGGCGTTCCCTAGTTGAAGAGGACGGTGCCAAATGACTGTTTTCTCGTGAAAAGATTGGAATTGGGTTATGTATTTTATATCATAAAACATGCTATAAAAACTTAGAAGGCTTCTTTACAAAGTTAATGAGAACATGGAAAATATATCAGGCAATGAGGAATCAGTAAAATTTGACAGCTCTTTTGATATTTTGGCTTCCGAAATTGAAACAAATGTGTTAAAAGCATGGAAAGTGGTAACTATGTCAGAGCTTTAGTCTCGGTTTCATTTCAAATATGTTATTGATAAATCAATAGGATTGGATAACAGCAAGATGGTCTCGGTTTCGTCAGCTTCTTAGAGAAGAAGGCATTGAGGCCTCAAATTACAAGTCTTTGTATTTGCAAGATAAGATAAAATAAAAAAAAAACGCTTCAGAAATAAACTTTCATTTTGGCGGTCAAATGATAACAGTTCATATATACAAATGTAGCGTATATGTTATAACGTTCCTAAAGGGCAAATAAGTGAAGCGGCTTTAGAATCCACGGAGCAGAACAAATCTAGCGATCTGGAAAGTGTAAGATCTCTCAATAGAAGACGTAAAAGTTTATGTTTATTATACAGCAAAAGCTATCCGCAGATTGACTTTGTAAGAAGTCAAGTCGTCAGTTCCATGCCCCCGACTGGTAGCTTTATAAATGAGCAATCTGTGACCATACCAAATGTGTTGTATAACTTGATTGCATGGGTTCTTCTGACTGAGGACCAATCAGACCGACCCATTTTAAACTTATAAAATGTCAGAGGCAACTGATAAGCGTGATGTATCATTTGTACTGGACGTTATATACAATGTCACTTGTGGTAAGATGAAAACTCCGAAACGTGTAGGTCTGGCTGTACTGCTATAAATCCTTACTGGTTCGGCCGATCTAGTAAAGATTCGCCAAACATTTTCTAAAGTAGTTTTGACATTACAAACGGGGGGGGGGGGTGGCTCAATGAGTTAGGTCGCTGGATCTAACAACTCATATAAGCCTATCAACAATACGGCGTGGGTTCGCGCCCGGCTTTGTAAATTGCAAAAAAGGGTGCACTCGACTCGCAGCCGCAAGTGATAAAGTTTACCAGTTGCTTGCCCATGGTCGGTGGTTTTCTCCGGGTACTCATGCTTCCTCCACCACTAAGGCTGGTCGCCATGGTATAGCTGAAATATTGTTGAAAGTGGCGTTAAAACACCAAAAATCAAATCATTACAAACGGTCTCCTCCTAGATGTGGACAGTTTCCTATTTGTTGTCTACGCTTTTCCATCAATTGGTGATATTAATGAAGTATGACTCCTTTTTTTTGGTTAAAAAAAACCCCCACAAAGTGTCATCAGCTACCAACTACAAAAGACGCTTTGCAGAGACACAAAGAGCAAATTTCCAGGCAGCAGTTTGGAAACGCACCTGTCAGTCGATATTCGGTCTACAATAAGCAGAAAAACATGGATGGGCGATAGAGAAAAATATGGTGTCTGTTAACTGGATGGACTAGCAGCCTGCATCTGAGGTATTGATGCTGCTCATTAGTTGTGAGTGTAAAACACACTGCACCACAAAACGTTGTTCTTGTATATCACAGGGTTTATCATGCACAGATGGCTGCAGATGCGCTGATCTTTGCCAAAACAAGAATCAGAGATTCTCTATTAGAAAGAGATAGTGACGACAAGGAAGAAGATTAAAACGTGAAATCATAGTTTGAGGAAAAAGTACTGATGGTTTGATTCCAGGTTTTTGAACACAAAATTAATGTTAAAGACACCCCACCTTTTTTTTGGTCAAATATATAGAATTACTCCCATTAACGTAATCTAAGAGAGATGGGAATACAGTATCTACTGTAAATATGAAGACTCGAGCAATAAAAGAACTTGTAGATACTAAATTATTTTATTTCAACAGGTGAAAATTTTCAAATTATATAGTAAAATTACCCCCGTTTTTTTCTGAATTCACAACAAGTGGTCTTTACATGTATGATTATTATCTTTCTAGCATTAATGACATCACATAAACATATCTAAATGACTACTGAGGAATAAGTACCGAAATGGTGCACGTTAACTGATGGGAATGCTTGACTTAGTTTTTTTTTTTTCTGTACCCTTAAAGGGGCGCCTGTTGTACTATTGTTCGCATATTTTAGCTGAATACAACACTTGAATAAATATTCTACATATATTTATCCTTCGATTTGTGCAAAAAAAAAGGTCTACAGGGGTATCCAGCACCAAAATTTTGTTTCTGGGTCTACACAGTATAGGAACCTGTACGCCTGAAATCTCTTATTGACGTGCTCATCTGTAAACTGCATTACGGTTTCGGTGGAATTCGACATCTTACACTTTCACGGCAGGTAAGTTTTTCTATGTTTTCATTAAATTCTAATAACCTGTATGTCCAAAAACTTCACAGAATGCGTATGATTGATTAATGCAAGGACTGCATCTTTGTTTTTTTCATGTATTAGCCATATAGCGTCATATTTACCATTTTAACAGGTTCTTTTGAACAAGGATAACATAAAAATGTCCCGTTTGACCCTTTATCCTTGAATAATATTCCCGATACTTGTGTTGGTAATGTCAATAGATATGAACACAGTTTATGCAAAATTATAGATATGAATACCTCAGCATTACTAAATAAATAGACATTTTAAAATACAAATTTAGCACCTCAATCAGGTTACAGACCGTTTTCAAACGCGACGTCAAACAGACATACACAGCTACAGCAAACAGCCGACAGTAGGAACAATTATGTTTTCTTTATCGCTTCTTTGTAAAAAGAATGCTTCTCACATCCAAAACTATCCGTGCAAATACAGTCTAAATTGGAAGCCATTTAGGCATAAACATTGGAATTTTTACCTGTTCTGATAGTAAAAACAAACGTTTGATACTCCATTCTGAATTTGTTGCGTTATTTTATCCAAAGAAACTTTAGCGTCTGTTAGAGTAATGAATCATGTACATTCTGTAACATTTTTACACAGATACATTGTATCTGTCGATAATAAATTCCGAAAAACNATTGGTTTTCTTAAGTTGTTGATATATAATAAAAAATTATGAATTATGAAACATTAAAGGGCAAAATGATACGCGGAAAACAACTGATAGTTATGAACGGGGAAAATCCAATTTGTTTTCTTTCAACAGCCAAATGGTTCTGTAATATCTCTGAAAGTATTTTGGGGTGTATAACCTTCAACACTCCATTTGGACCCATCAGCCATATACCCCAGAGTAGCAGCAGCAGCAGCAGCAGCAGCAGCCATATACCCCAGGGCAGCAGTCATATCATTGAAATTCCACCCAAAACACGTATAAAAGACCAAATCTGGAAATTTTCAGCTTTTCTAAACATTGAAAATGTAAAACTTCGAGATGGCAATGTACTCTTAAGAGAGTACTACACAACATATACATATACAGTATATATATTATATTATTTGAAAATAAAATGTGAACCAGTGAAATGAAAATCGCGGTAAAGGGGTAGATAACCAGGGTAACCACGGATAGGACGCGGACGTCGTAGAGAACACCCCACTACTATAGTAATGTAATGGAGTACTACATGATATGAAAAGGATGGGAAAGGGGTAGATAACCACGGATAGACGCGGACGTCGTAGAGAACACCCCCCTTGCACTAAGGAAAAAAGCGCGGGAAATCCTCACTTCCGGTCACCCTTTGGGTGACCTTCGGTCACTTCCGGTGGCCCTGGTACTTCCGGTCATGCGCAATGGTACATTTTATACTACTACTACAGTAAGAAAAAAATGCGGGAAACAGTTGCGCAACTTCCGGTTGCGCATGCTCAGAACATACTTCCGAACAGGGCCTCTTCCGGTGGCCCTGGTACTTCCGGTCACGTGACTGACGTCACTTCCGGTCACGTGACTTCCGGTAGCACCACCTCACAGCACCACCTCAAATCCGACTTGAGCTGTCCCCATATACTACTCACGTCGCCATTTTTTTTTAATGGCGTCGATGCGCTGATCAATTTCAATGGCAATTTAAAAAAAAAAATGCTATTTTAGAAATAACAGAGTTACTGGTCAATTTGCAATGTGCGAAAATTTACCCTGACACCGTTTTCAGTTCAATTCCCAAATTTCAATTTACTTTGATATAAAACAGTGGTTCCTGAGTGATATCAGACAAATGAATATTATTCTTTCAATATCTATGCAAAAAGTAAAAAAAATCACAAGAGAAAACGTTGTGACACAATAAATAACTGTTACTGTTGATGCGATGCAAAATTATAAAACTTCCGGTCTTAAATATCCGGAAGAAACATGCAAAAAAGGCAATAAATAAAGTACAAAGGTTCCCAGCAGCTTTAAATTTCAATGAGTTTGATGTCCTGACTACGAATATATGTCAAGGGTCCCTTGAGGTATGTAAAACTTACTGGAAAAAATATATATTCCATACAGAATTCTGTCTGCATCTTGACACCGGTTGAAATAAAAATAACTAATCACGTGATCAAAATAGAATTTGAGGTGCCGTAAAGGGAATACAAGCACATTTTTGTAATGAATATATTTTCAAAAATTAAGTCACGTGACAATAGGCTCATGAATTAAAAAGTAGCCGTGGTTTTGCCATATGTACACACCAAGGTTGGATACACCAGGTAATCCTGGATACAGTGGCCGAGTAGAATATAAAGCAGTGCAGAGTAAAACAACATAAGTATAAAAAATTCAGTCAGGTTTGGGCAAACTAACCACAGTTTATTTCAAATCATAATTTAAATCTGAAATAATGCAAGAATAAACATGAAAACACAAGTTTTCCAATTAATGAATAAAAGATAAACTGTGGTTCTCCAAAGAAAAATGTCCAAACCTGAGATGTAGTAGTAGGGAAACATGATAGTAAACACACAATTATATTATTATTTTAAACAAACCAACAACAAGTTTTAAGATGTTTAAAAAGTTAGTGACACAAATTATAAATTACTGTCAATAACATTATCTGCTGCATCACTGCACTAGAGTCCGAATAAAACTGGCAAATTCAGGAATACGAGTGGCAAGACCCTAACCAACAAACTTATAAAATAACACACACATATAAAAATACAGTAACGCATATGTAAATAAAATTAATACATGTATCAATATTAATAGCCAAAATAAAGGGTCTCCAACATTTTTACACAGTACAATATGTTTACAATAGCAGAGCAGCTAATATACTACAAATAAAATTATTTAAGCCTGGCATAGAGCTTGTGCAAAATGATTCATAGCCAACTGGCTAGGTTGAAAGGAGGGGTCTAAGTATTTTTTGTAAGTGTCACTCTTCCAGTCTCCATGGGACTGGATAAGTTCAGAAGGGACACCACATTCTAAAGCGAAGGAAGCACCCCCTCGTCTGAAACTATGCCCTGAATAAAGGGTGTTGTTAATGCCCAAAACTGAAAGGGACCTTTTCAGTTTGGAAAGGAACACTGAATAAGTTAGAGGAATAACTTTTGTGCCGTTTTATATAAAAAGACTGGAGAGCAAGAACTATTGGCTGGGGCCATTTTGAATGATAATAAGGCCTGGGCAGGGCAAAAGAGGGATTCGGGGCAAAGGAATTTTAAGGACTCTCTGCATTTTGAATTGTTTTTGTCTTAATTATAATTAAAATGACACCATCTTTGTGAAAGACTACAGCTTCTCTGCTTAAATGGCGAGCTGGGTCAAACTCGGTTTGTGATGGGACAAAAAGATTTGACTTGCGAAAAAACGAGAAAAGGGCCACCAAGCAGGCAACTCAAAAATGTCGGAACTATGACCTAAATTTAAAATTAGAAAACATTCCTTGTAAAATAGCTGGGATGACGGGTGTCCTCTAAAAGACGTTTTGCTCCTTTCAGAACCCCTTGAATATAATGAGAATTTGTAGGGGAGGGTATTGCGCTTACTTATGAAGGAGGTTTATGACCGAAAGATAATTTTGCATAGATTTAAAACATAAACGGCCAAACAAAAACGCTATATATCTTGCGAGGTTAAGATCACTTAAAGGTATATTAATCTGAGTGCAAAAAGCGCAGTAAGATTTAAAATGAAGCAAGTTAGTCTTTTTTGTTGACTCCGCAAAGGTGTGACATCGAAACAATGCAACAATGTTGTCCAGAGCTTGAATATTACTGGTGTTTAACATGCCTGGATAAAAGAAAAGATAAGGCTGCGTTAGACATGTGCTCATGAAGGTGGATTAACCTTAAAGGGGCAGGGAGTCAATAATGCAAAAAGTATATAAAAGAAAAAGATTCATGCAGGCGGGATATATTGTCTGCTAATACATTATCTTTCCCCTGCACATGAAGTGCTACTATATGAAAATTGAAAGATGCAGATAGCCAAAATAAACGCCTTAGGTAGGACATTAGAGTCTTATTTTTTAAGTACCCTTGTTGAGGCATATGACTGTTGTCATGTTGTCAGAAAAAATAATCACTCTTTTTTTTCGCCACTGCCTTGCCCATCTAATGGTTGCTAAAATTACCGAAAAGGCATTAAGCTCATTTATATGAAGACTGTTTACGAAAGGAAAATCTACCGCCCAGTTTGCATAAAACCAGTCATCTTGATAATAACCCCCTGCACCTGTGCGACAAGCATCTGTGTAGACAGATGTAATAGCCAATTTATCAAGCAGTAATGATTTGCCATTAAACTTTGCCACAAATTTGCGCCACCGTGCAATATCAGCTGAAACCTCGCCTTTGAGGAGTATTTTGTGCCAATCACGCTTTAGTGATGTAATGCAGTCAATAATTCTACGGAGGAATACTCTCCCGCCCCGAATCACTGCCGATGCCCAGTTTAGCTTCCCAGCAAGAGACTAATTGGTTTTTTGAAGCTCGTTTGCGAACTTTAAAATCGTCCAACTCTAGCCGCAAGAGGGACAGCGTATCTGCAGGAAGCCTAAGTTCCATGGTTGAGGAATCTATTTCTATCCCCCAAAAAATAATTGAGGTGGTGGGATCAACCACCTTTGACCAATTTTCTCAACAAGTGAATCAAGGTGTTTAAAGCCAATCTGCACCTGTCTTTTGTTGACTCGCATATAAGAAAATCATCCAAGTATGCAATTATGGTAAAACCCCTGCGCGACATCATTCTGCGCACTGCTTCAGAAAGCCTATGGAATATGCCCGGAGCTAATTTTGAACCAAAATGGAGTTTCTTGTCAATAAAAGTATATTCTCTGCCATCAGGAAAAGTCCATTGAAAACCTGTTACCTCTTGACCTGTAGCACTGATGCGGACAGGCCTGTATGCCGATTTAAGGTCAACTTTACTCATATAATAATCTTTTGACACCAATTTTGCTGCATCATCAATTGTTTAAAAACGTTGCTTTTCAATGTGGCTAACAAAATCGTTTACAGCTGTGCCATCCGGACGGCTGCAATCGTGAATCGGACGTACACCCCATCTGGTTTGGGAATTACCCCTAAAGGACTTATAATTCTCGGGGAGGATTCAATCAAAACATAATTCCCACATTCAATTTCGTTTAATATTTGCAAATGGGATTTTTCGCATAATAGGCTACCAGGTAAGGCAGACGGATGATTTTTCGCCAAAATGTCAACAGGCAGATTTTCTTGATTAACAATGTCAAAGCCAAATTCAATGCCATAAAGTAAAAATATTTTATCAAAGTCTTTTTCAAGTTCAATTTCCCAAGCATCAAGATTAAGATCACGCATAGGTTTTACCAAGCCTGCTAGTTTTTTGGATGTGGAAAAGAGTGTGTAGAGGCAGAGTGCAATTTCCCACAACCTGGCATGTTACAAGAGTGCTCAAATTTGCATGCAGATAGAGTGCAACCCTGGCGTGAGTTAAGCTTCTTACATATCTCCTTGCCTGATGCCGATTGCAAAGTAAATTTCCCCTGATATTGGACCCCACGCTGTGGTTGTTGCTTGGAGGGGCCTGCCATCTTGGGTTTAAAAAAAACAGTTTGGATATGAGGTATGTCTGTACCCCATCTGAACTTATGTCTACCCTGTAGACGCCGATATTCTCTGTCATAGAACAGAGGAGGTCATGTCATGCGTAGTAATCAATTGATAAATCCTGGTCGTGTAATAGAGATAATCAAGTATATTTGCCTGGTTTAAACTGCCTTCCTCAAACATTTTATACAAAATGGCCAAACTAGCCATAGACCATTGACATAAAGAAATTAATTCCAGCTTAGGCTTGGAAGGCCGATGTTTAAAAATTAACTGCCCTGTCGACGAATGAGACAACAAGGTTTCATTATTAAAACTTGTGCCAGAGGCACATACAAAGTCAACAATATCATGGTAATTATCTTGAGTATTTGCTAAAGATTTAATATAAATTTGAGGGTCTTGCCACGAAATATTTTCCCCAAGAAACCCAATGTTTCTACCTGAATTTGCTGTAATTGGTTGTCCATGTTGCTGCTGTTGAAGTTGGCACAATACCTCATCTACATAGGCATCACCGGTGTTTACAGAATTGATCACATTGTTATCGGAAGATCCGGTTGCGCATGCCCCGAATGTGATTCGTCCTCCGCCATTGTCGCGTCTTCCGACAAAAAGTTTGCTTCTTCGCCTTCATCAACAATTTAATCTGTCCCATTGGAATTTTAGATTTTGCAAAATCTTCCGGTGAAATCAGCGATACCGCCTCCATGGAATCAAAACCCAGGGAAATGATGGCCGCGGTCGTGGCTTCACTCAGTTTTTTTGCGGCAGCCCACATCTTTACTTTCCCAATGTCTGACATAGCATTTACTGTCTCGTCGGCCATTTCACGAGTCAATTTTTTAAAGCCAAATTAATATACACATGTGTCACTTATTCTCTCCTGTGAAGTCTGCACCACAGCTCTGTACAAATTTTATCTACGCATAAAAAAACAACCATCACAACACGTAGAACAGTCTAAACGAATAAAGAACAATGTTCTTGCAACATCTCCTTGAGTTTCCGTTATATACTCAGCATAGCGGTAAATTTCTTCCTCTGAAGGCACATACCATGTGGGTATTTTAAGAAGGCTTGACACAACTTTCGAAAAATGATCAAAGTCCAACCACCGATCTTGCTGTGTTGTATTTGTGTCCATTATGTACAGTACATGATGTTAAATTAACTCCAATATTAAGACAAGAGCTCGATATATATAAATAAAAAGGAGATACGTTTTTTGCAAAGGCTAAATCGATGCTGACTGCTTAAGGCTTAACTGGCCCATACATACGCACTAACATGAAACAAAAAAGCCATAAAACATGAAGGTATAAAGCATCAGAAACCGTCCCGTGAAATCAGGAGTCGGGCAAATCAAACAAATCATGATAACATTATTGGGCTAAAAGTCATAAAACGTGAATAAGGCTGAATAACACAAATGCCACCAGAAGTGTTAATGTGGCTGATGATATACTTCCTGTCTTCAATAAATGTATAAACAGCTAAGTCATTATGGAAGTTATAACAATCAAGTAGTAAAAAAAGTGTGATCTGGTACACAAACTAACAGTTAAAACTTTTAATAACAGCGATAGAAAACAGTCGTTTCATTGGTGTTGCTAGAACATTTAATTTAAGTTTGTGATATGTAACTGAACACCGATGTCATTATCGGAAATAGTTCTAATTCGTCTATTATGTTTGACACTATATTTCTAAATTATGAGGTGACATACCAGCGGTTTCTGACCGATTTGGGGGGAAATAAATGCTACAAAAGTATGCTTTCCCGACTCACATTTTAAGTACAAAACATCTTGGGGACTTCCTGTTCTGATAAATAGGCTCAATGATATGGAACAAAACAAGATTACTGACATAAGGACATCAATTCATGGAGCAGAAGATGAGACGACGGAATAGGCTTTTGACATTTGAAGTCGCATTTTAATATCTGTGACATCATTTGTGTTGTGTTCTCTCCACCCATTTAACCTAGCTCTATCATTTCCTAGTGATTGCATTGACTCAACGACTGCCCTTGTTCTTTTTAAATTGTAATTGTGCAAGGTCCGTATTAAACCGCTGTCTCCACAGTATTATAAACTATGACAGAAACGTATAATTTTTAATATTGATTTTAGTTCCAAGGAAATGCATTTTCTAGTGGAGATAATGTGAAAATGTACAAATAGGTTTAAATCTATTTATGATGAAATAAATCAAATTTAAAAGGACCCTGAAGTAGAACCACGTCCACGTCGTGGGGTCTGGACATTCATTTGATTATCTCAAATGTGTGACTAAGAGTTCTAAATCGTAATTCGATGTTCGAAAGTTTATTGTTACTTCGTTACTTATATATACCAGAAAAGTCAATCTTGCTCATCCAATATAGACTCAGAAACCTGTCGACCGTTTCAGTTTCACTAAATGTCGTAAATATATATATCGAAGTTGTTAATCCGAGGGTGGTTGTTTTCCCTTAGGGCGTTAACCCGAGGGAAACAATCTCATGAGGTTGCCAACTAAATGTTCGCCTCGTATGAAGGCAATAATTGTTTTATTATACTGAAACTAACTTTAAGATCTATAATTTGAATGTTTTGTCTTGCGGAAGACCACAAAATAATTTTCGGTATAGAAAATGCAAGCTCGGAATGGAGAAAAACCCGATTTTCAACACACTTCCGGTTGTCAGGAGTTGTAGACCGGGCGACAACCTATTGTTTCCTGCCACATTACATATGTTTGGGTTGTTCGCCGGGTTATCTCCCTCCTCAGTAAATTTTTTCGTAAAATATCCAAATTTGCCTTATTACTGTTATAGTGTAAGGTGTAATAATTATAGATTAATGCATGCCCTTTTCCATATCAGGACTGTTATGAGACCGATATCGGCGAGAGGGCTTAGCCCCGAGGGTCGATATCGGTCGAGTCCTGATATGGAAAAAGGCATACATTAATCTATTTATCACATTTCAACATTGAATTAAAAAGAACAAAATTAACTTCACACACACCAAACTATGAGCGATTGATATCGGTTGAGGGATGATAACAGTCCTGATATGGTAAAAGGCATGCATTGTTCTATTTATAATAGAGAGGCTTGTTATCATGTTATCAGAGTTTAGTCCCGATATCTGCCCATGAGCTGATATCACTATGGCACTTTCGATGTTTACGTATGGACAAAATATTGACGTTATTACTTATAAATGTGTGATAATAGTTGTTCAGGCTCAATAAAGAGTATCCGTCTTCGGATTTATCGGACATGACGTGTGACATTATATATCCTGAATAGAACCTGAATAACACATTATACCTTACATATTTTTGCTATATAAAAGTAATAAGATAATTTGGATGTTTTAGGCAAGAAAGAGAGACAACCCAAACATATTATGTAAAAGAAGACAATAGGTTGTCACACGATCTACACCCCCTGACAAGTTCGGTTCCGTAATTGTATTTACTATGCCAGAAATTATGTTGTTATCTTTTACAAAACAAAACATTCAAGTTTTTAAACATCTTAGAGTAATTTCGGTATAATAAAACAGATATTGCCTTCGAAGCGATATAGCTGTGATAAATCCATTCTAGCAAAACAAAATAAAGGTATATATTTATCGCGTGTAAGGAGAAAATGAACAAATAATCTATAATTTTATTACATAACAACATTTGTAACATTATCAAAGTCAAAGGCAACTCTGAGCTCGTCTAAGATTTATCTGTAAATTACAATATTTGTTTTCATTTCTCTTCATATAGTGTCTACATAAATGTCCCTTTGAATCTATGTGCCATTTGAATATCCTAGACCTTATATTTCGAGGAACGTCAACAACACCATTATCAACAAGGTCTGTTGAACCTGTGTTTGCGGAATGTTGTTTCACACCATTTACTGTTGCGGACGACCGGAAGTTATCAAATACTCCCGACTGCGCACGCTCGGAACAAGAATTTTGTTCCTGTGATGCCAGTCTATTTGAACGGTAATATCTAAGGTAGTGATTGTAAGGCCGTCGTCGACATACACGTTTCAATATTTCAGATTGCACCTGTAAATGACATTAAACAATTAGAACAAGCACATGAGAGAGAAGGAGAACAGCTTTTATTCACAATGCAATATATCGTTATTTAAAAGATACAGCTAAACGTGTGTCGCAAAGGATAATAAGTTACGATCGAACTAAAATTATATCCACATTATCTTATGAAATTGTATTCATTGTGATGTGGAATTCATTCAAGCAATTCCATAGAGACAACTTGCACATTTGTAGCCAGTCAGACTCGTTCAAATCGCATCGGTGGTGCATTGGTTCGCATTCTCTTCTCGACTACGGTAGGTCGTGGGTTCGAGCCCCGATATGATAAAATGAAAGACTAAAATTGGTATCTGCTGCTTT
The DNA here is from genome assembly GCA_002080005.1 of Gigantidas platifrons. Classification (NCBI taxonomy): domain Eukaryota; kingdom Metazoa; phylum Mollusca; class Bivalvia; order Mytilida; family Modiolidae; genus Gigantidas; species Gigantidas platifrons. Next base: position 91,438 of record MJUT01061967.1, read on the forward strand.
TCCGCTAAGCATGTAGTATTACGGAGAAACAGCAAAGACTGGTTGGCTCGGAATCAGGATAATGTGTCCGAGTGAAGCGACATGTCTATCCGAGGACTGTGAGCTGGCACTATAGAAATCCAACTTAGCGTGTTGGTCTGGTACAAAGTGGATATCATTATCATCTCATTGAAAATCAACTTGTTATCGTGATGATATAACTGAAAAATTGCTGAGTTGACGTTAAACAACAATCGATCACGCACTCCAATGAAATAGCTTTCAGGGATGAAGAGTTATTGTAGGTATTATGTTACTTGTTGATATATACTTTATCTTTCCATATTTGATAAATTCTATTCAGTTTAACCCTGCCGCCTTTCATAGAAGTGTATGTACAAAGCCATGAAAGTAGGATGTCATGTATGTGTGGTGGATGTTTCTAAGATTAGATTTTGGAGCTGTCCTGATGATGTGCTATTTTTTTAGTTTCGTTTTTTTATCGGGTTATACAGTAAACTTTTTAGAATTTCTTAGATATGGTTGTTGCTGATCTCGAAGCAAGCATTATCTGGCTATACGAAAATACTTTATTTTACACGTACTTACAACGATAATTATTTCGTGTGCATACAATATGACATCAAAATCTATCCTGTTATTGTTTGACCGAGTGGAAAATGTTGGGTCATCTACACATGCATTTTCTGCAAAACTTATTGACCACGTGGAGTGGGCGGGGCAGTCTATCTCATACGCATTTTCTGAATAAATTAAGATCAGGATTATTTGTGTGGTGTGGCATCTCCAACAATGATTCAGTTATATTAGGCAGGTCAATGTTGTTGATGAAAGAAACCGAATTACTATTAGAAAACAAGTGCTCTTTCGTTAGCAGATTTATATACATGTAGCTGTATATTGCATATATTCGATATCTCGTGGTAATGTTACATTCATGAAATACACAAAAGAGTTTGTATTTGTCCTATAGAAATACCACATGTACAGTGTTACTTATTATCAAGTTAAATACTCACCTCTCCGTTCATGAAACAAAATAGAATAGCAACCACTAGTCCCTGAAATAACACAATTGAAATGAAGTTTACATTTGCTTACGCCAAAAACGAAACCATATTGTAGGGTTCTTAAACTAAAAGGTCAATGTCAGAATATTTCATGAATATTTTAAAATAGCTATGTTACACAATGATTTTCGACAATACCTACGTCATATGGTTTTCCATTAATTACAGTAACGTCGATATAAGTATTATTTATATATATATGGAGCGGATGTGGAGGAGTGGTCTAGGGCGCTGGACGTAAGTGTGTTATATCTAAGAGTGGTAAATGGAAATTTATTTGTAAAATTTGTCCAATCATAATAGAATGTCACATTTTTGTAATTTGGCTTATTTTGTCGGCACAAAGCATTGTCTTACCCTGGGGTTGGGTGGAGTTGCGGATGATATTCCTTTGAAAGAAAACTGAATTTTGTTCAAAAACACACCAAGGGGTCGATATACTCTCTCCTTCGCTGCATGGCCTTTGTAGAGTTTTGAACATGAATTATGCGTCGACTCGGAGACGACAACATACTTCTGTCCGTACAAAAAAATTATAACCCCCCTCCCACGATAAGAAAATGGTTGGTATCTTACCTGAAATGAGCTAAAGAACATCTCGAAATATAATTTAACAACTTGTGCAACTGGTCCAACAGTATCTGGTACCCCTATAAACACAATGTAATGTATACCAAATAGCGGTATGAGTACTAATGTTGACTTGGCTAGGCGCCTGCAATATATAAAAAGAAGACATAAACTTAACAGATATTCATTACAAATGAGGAAAAGTGAGTTTATATCTAGACTAAAAATTTATCTGAACAGTTATTCTATACATATCAATGTGTTTAGTTTGACATTCTAAGTGTACAAAGACACACCTCTCTTGTCACCGGGCTGTGCTGCAAGTGGACATTCATTACACGTTTTGCTTTTTTCGACGATCTTGTCAATATTGTGTTCAGTTCTTCTTGTAGGATTTGGGACAAGTGCTGTAGCTTTCCCTCCTCTAATGTCACCAATAATAAGTGCAATAACGAGATCTTCCGAAATGATCTGGATTGTTATCTCACGCTATGACGTGCGCATTGTGTGCCGACACTTCCATTAAGTAGAAAAATACTCTTCTCCACTATTTTTGGATCTGTGATTGAGTAAATAATATCCAACCATTTGGTCATAGAGATCCACTCCTTTCATGTTTTTTCTGGTAGTCACTCAACAGTTTTAGCACAACAACCGGTCTCGGAATGTTTTATTCAGGATCATGGAAGTTGGACAGAACACAAACAGCTTTAGTGTCCAGTAAAACATAGAATGTTAACTCGTCCTTCTATGCAACTCATGTCTATTAAGTTTTCACTGTTTATGGAGCAATTACTTTGGGGTCCTCTGCGATTTGTACGAACGGCACCACAGGCTAGAAGACCACGTGTGTGTGTGGAAGTCCTTCAACAATACCACGCTTGTATAAAAGTTATCAAAATCAACTCGAATGTTTTTGCCAAGCATATTTTACATAAATCCATCACTACTCTGTACGATAATCCGTTTTCTTGTGCATCCTCCATATTTGGAAACGGTACAGATATCCAGTGTCACTGTCTGCCATATTCCACCATTTTACACCCCTTTGTTGGCTTAGCTGGCAAGTATTGTCACTGCTTCATTGTCCTGGAGATGTAAATATTTCCAGCTCAGGTCAACCATGTTGCGATACATTACTTTGTTTAATGATGTTACAAGCATAAATTTGGCTTGTCGCCAATAGTTATATCTTGCGGGTAGTCGCAGTATGCACATTGCAAAGCATAATGTTATAAATGCTTTCATTGCCAATACATCGTCGGGTCTTCTTCTTAGGGGATTCGTACCTGCGCTCTTGTTCGGCATATCTGATTTTGTTTCATCCACCATTTTGTTCTATAAATCATCACACCAGAGCAGTTCATATTAACGATGGGCCTCTGTTTCCTATAGGTGTTGAACCGTTGCACCCCCGTTCAATTGGAAACGTGATGGAAGTAGACAGGCAAAATTACGTCTCATTGTCTGAATCACTTATCAAGTATGTAGCCATTAGTCGGCATTTCTATTAACTTCACGTCATTCAAAATCATCTTTTCATTAAGATGTCCTATACCAATGCCGCTTACATCACTGTCAACATCAGAGTTATCCTCGATGATTTTATAGATCGAGTTTTGGTCGAATTAAACACCTTTCTGACCACATGTGCTGATAATGTCGTTGCTCATGCGTAGATCTTTTATTTCCTTATTTTGGTTCAAAATACACAATTATTGCGGCGTACAACACAGCTCAAGGGTGCGTGTACACAAACTGCGACCGTAGTAGTATTCAGGATAAAATGGGACACTACGACTGCAGTCGTGTTCAGGATAAAATGGGTTAAAAAGAGATGGTGCAAGCTAAATATATAAAAGATCGATTTAATTCCGTAATGGCAAGCATTAATAAATATATATATTATTGTTAGGAGCATAGATGGTCCGCAAAAATAAACATAAAACATTTTAAAATGTAGGGTTTCACAGCTCGCATGAATGAGGAAACGGTAAAAATGTGTACGATTCCAAAATGTGTTATTCCGTTGCAACAGTTGTAACATACAAAAAAGCTTTAAATAATGCTTTATTCCTGTTAATTAAAAAGGAATGCAGAAAAAATATTGTCAAAATGTATCAGCAATTCAGACTTTTTGCTCTAAATGTAACAGTTGAAGTTAGCCAAACAAAACAACACAATGTGTACGGTATCTTTCCTTCTTGTTGCTTTCGATTATAGCACACAAATAAGGTCAACAATAAACAATCAGAAAAAAAAATGCATTTAGTGATCAAATATATAAAGTTTCTTCCTGATTATTGCATATTAAACAGATATGAATTCGCATGCGTGACGTCAGAGCAGGTGTACCTCGTTTTCAAGATGGATATATGCATATCGAGGTCATCATGTTTACACACGGCGTTATCAGACTCCCTGCGAACAATTACTTAGTGTAGAATGAATGCACATAATTTATTTATATTATTGGTGTTAGATGCATCGACAGAAGATGTTTGAAAGTTTTATGTCCTTTAATATACAAATAAATAAAGTTATGATGCTCAGTACTTTTTTTAAATCTTTTTTAAACATTGAGTTCTACATTAATCTGATGTACATGTATTCTAGTACATAAAGGATAGGGACCGTCGTGGTCATGATCGTATGGTAGTTTGATCTACAACTATTTAATCAGTGAATATGACCACTAACGTTGTGAGTTCGATTTGATTTGATTTAATGTGTTTAACGCAAATATTTCAGCTATATCATGGCGACCAGTTTTAGCGATGGAAGAAGCCGGAGTACCCGGTGAGAACCACCGACCATGGGCAAGCAACTGGTAAACTTTATCACTTGCGGATGCGAGTCGAGTGCACCCGTTTTGTAATCTACGAAGCCGGGCGCGAACCCACGCCATATTGGTGATAGGCTTGTATTAATTGTTAGGTAATCCAACTACCTAACTTATTGAGCCACCCGGGTCCTTTGGTGAGTTCAAATCTCGTTCATGGCGAGGTGTACTCGATATAACATATGATAAAGTTTGTCAGTGACTTACGGCAGGTCGCTGATGTACTCTGGGTACTCCGATTGCCAGCATCAATAAAACTGCCCGCCATGATAGAATTGAATTATTGTTGAAAGTGACGTTCATCACCATAACCTTAACGCATAATGTATATTTTAAATACCTGTATTTGTTTTTTCTTGCTGATCTAGATAAAGCCTTCCTCATTTTAGTATTTAATGACCAAAGTATTTTTATAAAGAAAATGAAGTTGATCTGAAAAATAAAATAATGATATTCATCAGATTTTATTTTAAATATGTATAAATCCATGTCATGACAAAGACATTATTCTCGGAATTGACAAAAAGGAATGAACAGTGATGAAGGACTATCTTTCAAAAAAAACGAAAACATGAGTGACGCATCTGAACTTTACACCCCAAAGAGAACATGACAGAAACTGAAGGATATATATACCTGGAACAAGCACAAAAACTGGTTAAATATCAATGAATGAAATCGCAACCTTCTATTATTGATAAGAAATATCAACGATACCAATGACCATTTCGTGCAGCATGTGTTTATTTCTTTAATTAACGTCTAGATTGGTTGGTGTTTAATTCCAACTCTAGCAGTATTTCAGCTATATCATGGCGTTTAACTTTTAATTCCAACTCTAGCAGTATTTCAGCTATATCATGGCGTTTAACTTTTACAAGTTCACAACCGTCAAACATTTGTACATAGATATGTGGAAATCAAATATATACGCAAATAAACAAAGCATACACAGCTTCACCAATTCAAAAAGACCTCGCATTATGTGGTGTGTGTTTGGAAGACATGCCATTTTTCATCGCTATGAGAATTTCGCTCTTCATATTTGAACAAATAGAATAAAAAAGCAAACAATACCACTATGTTAGATTAACAGTTGCAAAAGCCAATGGAAAAATCGTTGAAAGGTGTAAAATCCATAGCCCTAGCACACAAATACATGATCGTGCACTTTCCGCACAGACACTTTAACTAAAACAAGACTTGTTTAAACTAGATTTTAGTGCATTGCTTCTGTAGGGTGTATCTCTCGCTTTGGTGAACACGTATGTAGATTATAGGTACCAGTACTCCATGTGAAGATTTTCCGACATAAATATGATATTATTGACGATTCGCAAAGACACTCAGTTTGCAACCATCAACTCAATGATCGAGGTTTTAATTTAACGTTATCTGCTTATACATCACCCTGTCAAGGCTAACGTTGGTTAAATGCTTTTTTTATTTCTAAAATGATAATGTTATCTTCGTTGATGTTGCAAATGAACAGGTACAATGTTGAAATGATGAAAATATAGTTTTCAGTTACGAAATATCACATTATCTTTTAATATCATAAATCGTTTTCAGTCATGAAATGTTGTTCTTTAATATCATAATCCTTTCAGTATATTAAATATCATGACATGGAATATCAGTATTGTGCTACTCCCTAATTAATCAATTCAACGTGAAACTGTAAATAATATTTACCAAAATGCTTAAAACAACTGGTCCTCTAAGAATCCAGAAGTAACCCGATTTTGAATTGGTGTTCCAACAGCTATAAAAAAAAAAAAATCTTTTTTTTTTTAAATAGCTATATCAAAAAGGAAGATAAATGTAGAAATCAGTAAAACAACATATTCTATTAGCATTGAATGTCCTCCGAAAAGTAAAGGCAGAAGGTTGTTGTATAGATACATTCAGAATCACCTGATCTCATGTATAATTTTGCTATCAAGTTTGTTATTGTGTTCTTTTAACTTTGTGTTTGTATGCTCACTTTCGGTCCATGATATCGTGGGTACGATCTACAGTGGGGTCAAACCACGTGGGTACGATCTACAGTGGGGTCAAACCACGTGGGTACGATCTACAGTGGGGTCAAACCACGAACTATAAAATTGGTATTTGTTGTTTTTCCGTTAAGCAGCACGCAAAATTAGATCATGTACATGTCGGAAGGAGCCAGATAAAATTCTTGTTGACATAGAGCCTGGATAATGTGTCTGCGTAAAGAGAAATTTCTTGTTGACATAGAGCCTGGATAATGTGTCTGCGTAAAGAGAAATTTCTTGTTGACATAGAGCCTGGATAATGTGTCTGCGTAAAGAGAAATTTCTTGTTGACATAGAGCCTGGATAATGTGTTTGAGTGAAAAGACATGTGTTGTTGATATGGAGTTTGGATTGGTTTATGGTGTTTATGGAGAAAACCACCGACCTGTCACCCACAATCTTTATCACATAATGTTGTATCGAGTACACCTCACGATGCACGGAGTTCGAACTCACAACTTTAGTGGTGATGGGCACAGGTAGTTGTAAATCCAACTACCATACGATCACGACCATGACTGTCCCTAGTCTGGATGTGTCTTAGGGAAGAGACATGGCTTGTTAACATGGAGTCTGGATAATGTGTCTGAATTAAGAAACATGTCTTGTTGACATAAAGTATGGATAATGTGTTTAGATGAAGAGACATTTATGTGGACATGGAGTCTGGATAATGTGTCCCAAAAACTTATTTCTATTGGCTAAGTTGAAGTCATCACTTCACGAAATGTTTACTTTGTTAACCGTTACGAAATATCTGTGTCAAATATTACCACGGATGTGTTCCACTTGTCTTCAATTAAACGACAAATGTTTATTAATATGCTTATGTTCAAACTACGTGTTTTTTTTCCATTTGATCTCGTATCTTTTGGAATACAAAAAAAAAACAGTTTTGCATATCGGTTGAAATATGAACTTTGAAAAATATATGTCTTACGGAATAAAAACGTAGATATCTAATTTTCTCCCATTATTACGGCGTTTTAACCCCGCTGAACCAGTGGTGGAAAATTCTGTAATCCTTTAAAGGATTAAAATGTCTCGTGCCTTTCCCCGCATTAATTTCAAATTTTGAAATAAAGTTCGTGTTAAATAATGGGAGAAACAAATTCTCCTTCAGTTGCCCATGTGGGTTACGAAATTTCTCCACTCTCGAGAGTTAAATTCAAAATTTTAATCACTCGCCTGACAGCTTGTGGTTAAAATTTTTAATTTAACTCTTGAGTGGAGAAATATCGTAACCCACGGGCAACTGAAGGAGAATATATATGTCTTTACCAGTTACGCTCATAGTCACTACATTAAAAAACCAAATATTGTTAAAGTCTTTGGGAGCCAGTAAACTAAAGGGCATAAATATGGTAACCAAAATCATCTACGGTTACTGTTGCTTAGTTTTAATAAATTACATTGAATTTTCTGCTCCTAACTAATCTTAGCAATATTAAAGCGACGGTTCTTTTCCATCAGGCATAGGTTACCTTAGTACAATTTGTATATCTTTGTTATGGCCTTCTATTTTGCCTTTCATTTCACCTGATGAAAGTTGACCCAGAAACGTGGGCACTAAATTTGATATCTAAGTGTTCATTACTATCACTATATATATGCATTCATCCTTGAAATCTCAACTTCCTAATAATGTAACTATTATCAAATTAGTTCCCCTCCTTCAGACATAGGCTATCATCATTATACCTTTAGTTTTATTGCTTAAAAATGCTTTTAAATTATTTCGAACTTAAGCGTACCTGACGACGGTTATTCCAGAAATTTCTCCAAACTTTTTTTTTTTTGTTAAATTGTTTGGCTATTCTAGAAACGCCCCATGTGTACTAAATTTGATATCAGTGTTTTTTAGGAACTACAATTAATGGTTTTACACAGTGCTATTTTGTAATGATAACTTACAGTGCGTCTTCATATGTTAGTCTGACAACTATCCAAGGTATTATTGAAAGTACCGGAAATCCTGTAATAAAATAAGTACATTATACACCATTTCTTAGTTATACTGTTCTCTTTGTTATAATCAAGGGCATTCTAAATCACTCAACGATATATATTTTTAATTTCATTAAATCCTTTTTCATAAACAAGACACATTCGTGGTCGTGATCGTATGGTAGTCGTATGGTACTTATGCTATCACCACTAAAGCTGTGAGCTCGAATCCCGTTCACGGCTATGTGTACTCGATACAACATTATGTGATAATGTTTATCAATGATTTGAGGCAGGTCGATGGTTTTCTCCCGGTACTCCGGTTTCTTCACCAATGAAACTGGCTGCCACGATATTACTGACATATTGTTGAAAGTGGCGTTAAACACCATACCCTGACCATGACCCATCTTTCATGAACGAAATGTCGAACGATTTTCATATATGGATTTAAAGAGTTAATATAGAGCAGACAAGAATTACGTCAACGCTGATCTTTCGAATTATCAGGGGATAGAAAAGTTTACAAATGATACAATTATACCATAGCTTTAGCTGAAGTTATTAACAGTCAAGATAAATACTTGCTTGACCGCACCATTTCACTAAGAAGGGAGGTTTAGATAAAAAAAAATTATCTTGACCACGCCAATATATTATGAAGTGTCTGGACTCAGCAAAAAAAGTGAGCGGTCATGTATATACGTATTGGTGATATCGATAATGTGTTTGAACGGAGCGACATTTCTCACTTTTGAGACAGACCCGTTCCTATTTTTAGCGATGTGAGATTGTCTTATCTTGCACTAGTGCAAGACAAAAAAATCACGTGCGTTTTACCGGCAAATCCATGCTGTACAGTTTATGTCAACTGCCCCCCAGTTCTCCATGCTTCACCAATAAAACCACGATTCTATTACATAAGTATCTTTTTAAATTAATGTATGTATACTATTCTGCTAGCTAACAATTTAACTATAGTGCACCTTTCGTGTTTCACGGTGTATGACTCTCTTCCAGTCGTTTGTTTACTTTGAGTAAATAATAGAGTGCTCTTCCTTGTTAGTAACTAACGCTACCTCCTTTTGACCAAATTCAAATATTTTTTCACAGCCACAGGATCGCTGTTGTAGTGTGGAGTTACATTTATCATATATTTATTAAATACATTGTATTTTATTATGAAATACATTTAAAATATTGCCAAGACACGGATGCATATGAATAAATTGAATATTTACTTCAGCAATGGAAACAAAATTTGCGGGAAAACGCTCAATCGGGAATGTAAACAAAACAATTAGGTAATGGTCAGCTGATAAAAGTGAGAAATAAAATCAAACACCGGCAAAAAGTGCAAGACAGGGAAATCTCCGATACCCTCGGGTGTCGGAGATTTCCCTGTCTTGCACTTTTGCCGGTGTTAGATTCTATATGTCTATCTCTGGACAGTTGTTTGAGTGAAAAAGTACAATAAAAATCCATCAAACCGGCCATCATCATCATCATCATCTTATCGAAATGTAACTAGTTCCCGTCATTATATAGCTGACAAATTGCTCACCAGACGCTAGGCAGCACTCCCCCACGACTGAAGATACTACATTTATCATCCTACATTTCTAACATTCACGTCTATATACTTCTATTGGCACTTATTGTACAATAATATCATGATCTACTCGAATATCAACGAAACAGTTAATACACTAGGACAAATTATAATTATATATCGTAAGACCTTTAACGAGGAGAAATATAAATTGTCACGAATTAGACCACATACTGTTATACTCAGACGTATTATTTCGTCCTAAGAATGGACGACTATAAGCATATATTATTTACGGTCTCATTTATTAACGTACATATCTATAACCTTGTTTAAATGAGAAAGACGGTTAGGTCTAAGTATATATAGTGTAAACCGTTTTATAGTAAAGATAAGAAGAGTTTGAAGATACTAATAGTGGTAATCAGAAGTCGTAAGTCAAAGGACAGACAATACAATGGTCAAATGAAAAAGGATAAACAAAAATCTACAAAACATTACACAGAAAATTAAAGATCATTTATGAGAATCGCCATTTACAAAGCACAATCTATTTCATAATTGGGGAATTGTTTAACTTCTATTTTATTATATTTCTCAAAGTTGTCATTCTCAAAATTATAATTTTTTATTTAGTTACGTTATAGTATGCATACACAATATCTGTTTATTGTCGGAAAATATATAATTTATTTGCACGAGCATTAGAAACAGGTAGAAAAGCCGTTTTATTTTAGCTTTTCTAGCTCGTTTCGCAGCGAGTTAAAATTAATTGTATATTTAACGTCAATGCACGTATATTGTGTTTATCCTGCAGTACTAAAAAGTCCAAAACAAGTGCCAAATTGTCTGAAAATAGCTGAAACAAGCGTCGTTCTCAACGTTTAGCGCTTATACTGTTACCGTTTCTTTCTGTTGCTCGACAAGAATTAGGTACCAGAAAAGCTATATTTTGGTCAGTGACCGTATATAACAAAATATATCTAGTCAATGCAATTGGTTTGCTCAAATACAACAAATGCAGGATCTTTTGAAATATGTAGAAAAGCGAGATTTTCTGTCCTTTTCCGCAGCGAGTGCAAATGAATTTTACATTATCCAACAACGTACGTATATCGTATGCATCCTGCAATGTCAAAAAAACCAAAACAACTGCCGAGTTGTCTAAGAAGAGTAGAAACATGCATCGCTCTAATAGTTGTTTTATGGTGTCCTCTGTGTGAAGTCCGCGATTATGCTGTTGTCGTTTCTTACCGTTGTTCAGCATGAATCAGATACAAGAATAAATATATTTGTATGTTATAACAAAAACTTATCAAATCAATACAATTTGACCGCTCAGGATAAATGTATAGATTGTCCTAGTTGGGCAAATGGGGAATCATCCTATCAATAGTTATTGAATCATTTTCTGCTTGTTAAATGACTACTCCCAGAATGATGCGCAAGTTCCAAGTAAAGCGATCAGGGATTTCACGAAAATTGATATTCTAAATTATTTGCTCTCTGTTTGAACCATTAGTATCGTATGGTAATAATACACGAAAAACAGGAACAAAATACCACACCGTCAGAACAGTTCAAAGTTCAAATATCTAATTAAAAATCGTAGAAATAGAGGAAACATCGATACCCCTAACACACATACATTGATATACTTTGATCAAAGCTTTCTCTTAAAACCAGAAAGAATTTCGTAACTGGGAAGTGACATAGCTTCCCATGTAGGAGAATTTAATATTGTCTAGATATGAAATAAGTTCCGGTTTTCAAATATAAAAACATTTCTTATAGTTATAGTGTAATAATATTTTCCCGCAATTGTTGTAAGTGCAATATAGTGTTATTACTTTATCTACATAACCCATGTGGAGCAGAAACTTCTTTCCCTTCCGGAGCACCCGAGTTCACCCCTAGTTTTTAGTGAGGTTCATGTTGCTCGATCTCTACTTTTCTGTGTAATGTTTTATAGATCGTTGTTTGTCCTTTTTCGTTTGCCCATTGTGTTGTCTGTTCTTCGATTTACGGCTTCTAATTGTCCCTTCAGACATGTCTTATGCTCCTCCAATAATAAGGAAAGAACTTAACTGATACACGAGATAAATCTTTTACCACCAATACAGGTGATATACCCTAATAGATAACCTTCTGACCTTTAGTTTGATATTCAGTTGCGCAACATGCATGTTAAGTAATATAATCCCAGCCTTATTAGAAAACGTTTTTCTTATTGTAGACGGTTAACAGAATCGAGTACCCACAATGTAAATAATAGAGTAAAAATAATAATGTTCTATTTGACTATTGATATTATCTTCCTATGCATAAAGACGAATAACATTTACAGTAGAAGAGACTTTATATGAACAACCTAGTTGTACCGGAAGTCAATACTCCATCGGATTTGTCTGTAAATAGACAATGTGTATATGAACAATCTAGATGTACCGGAAGTCAATAATCCCTTGCATTTGTCTGTAAATAGACAATGTGTATATGAACAATCTAGATGTACCGGAAGTCAATAATCCCTTCCATTTGTCTTTAAATAGACAATGTCATGTGTAATGGAACATATGTATTTATAGGGTTATGGTTATGGTGTTTAACGCCACTTACAATATATCTATTTATAGTATGAAGACATATTGCGATTATTACAATTCACGTGATTACTCCAGATATCTTTATTTAAAATGATCTTAGAATTATTTTAAGCATAAAACACCATTTACTTTTAGTACAATTTGTATAAACCGTCACGACACCATATATTATTGGAAACATATGTAGGTACCATCGCACCTTAAAAATCGTGAACTAAAATACCATAATTTCGGGGTACATCTACTCTAAAAATAACATTGTGGGTCCCAAACATTATGTATTTATAGGTCACGCATCAAACCTTCCATCATGTCTGGGGGCTCGAAATAATCTTAATATATAAACTGCAAATTGCATAATTGTATATATTCCATTCCAATAACTATTTTGTCTTCTTTCAATTACAACAAAGGAAAGGGAACTCTTCTTTAAAAGTTCTATTTTTGAATCGACCAGACACTCTTTCCGACAAATGCGTTGCTAACTTACAATACATTTTTTTTCTATTTCTATGTATTTTGATAACTGATACGTGTTAAACAATAATTTGGAGTAATGCATTTAGTATATAGTCGTTGGAGGAAATCAACAGGAACTTCACGCTCGATCTACACAATCAATGGGAACACTTATCATTTCCAATAGCGAATTACATATTTGTGGCATTAAAGTGGAAGGAATATACAGTCAAACATGTATTAAGAGGTAATCCTTAGGACAAAGAAAAAGTGACCTTATAAGACAGATGACCTCTTAAAAGAGGTTAAATTCATATGACAGGACAAGCAAAGGGTGACCTCCTAATACAGATGACTGCTAAATAGTGTTGACCGCATGGGTAGGTTTCACTGTACTATAATGTATATAAAGTAAAGGAACATATTTCCAGGTCTATATTGGTTCCTGACAAATCTCTCTCAAAGTGTCAAATAAAGTGTTTATTGCAAAAATGAATGTAAACACAGCTATATAAAACAGTCCGCTATCAACTCTTAAACTCCATTAAACAAACAGAAAACGATAGAAGTTAATGAAAATCCGAATAATCACATACGTTGATAGAAATAATGTAAACATAAACATGGACAGCGCATTAGAAGGATAAATAAATCAACTGGTATCTTAGACAGTAAAATCGTTTTCTTGTTGGTAGTTACTCTATCATGACAATAAAAAGGGATATACTATAGATTTTATATAAATTAGATACAATGTATGAACATTTAGGACAATTAATTGGTTTCTTTTGAGTCCAATCATGAATCTGTGGACCGTTACGAAATATCCAATTCATAAAAGGCAAAGATTTCTCCCCTTTTACGTAAATGTGTTCTTACTTCTATCACCAATAAGACTTTTACCGGACTATGTGTAACAAGATGGGTGTTTTATAAGAAACAGGAACTACTTTACCCTTAAAGAGCACCTGGATTCACTTCCGGTATTTTAATGGGATCCGTGTTGATCATGTTGTTAGCTTTTTGTGTTGTAATTATGTTTAGTTTTGTCTTCATTCTATGCCTTGTGCCGAATGTTGCCTGTGTCTTTTGATTGTCCATTCTTGATTGCTGTTTGGTTTTCTCTAGCCATTTATGCCTTACTATGTGGTCTTACTGATGTGTGGCGCTATATAATATTCCTAGAACTGATATTTCAATAAGTCGTATTGATACTCGTTTTAATCGTGAAAATATGTGTTTCGCGTTCTGGGTTTTTATGTTGATCGCTTGATGAACACCATTGCCCTTGATATAATGTTTTAAATACAAATTGAATGTATTGCTTTGTCATTACCAGACAATAATATGATATTGTTCCTATTACACCCCTTCCTGAAGTTGACGTAGTATACAACATTTCAATATCACAATAATAATCTAGATTGTGATTGTCATAATTGATAATAAAATGAAAAAACCAAAAATACCACGTTGTGGGAACAGTTCCAAAATCCACTACAAAAATCCTAGAAAAAGGCAAAATCGATAATCTTAACACAAATCATGCTGATTTTAATTCATATTTACCCCAACCAAGTAGAATGTACCATCTCACACAACTACGTTCTGAGAAAACAGATATCATTATCAAAATGTAGAGATGTAGACCCTCCACAAATATCCACATATAACTGGCTGATAAAATGTAGTAAAACGTCGTGAACAGAAGTTTACATTCCCAATGCTAAAAGATAAATATAGAACATATATGAGTACATACAAAGGCAGAACAAAACAAAAGAACAAATAATATTCATTCTAATTGAGAGTAGATACCCTCACGTGTTTGTGTAAGTGAGGATATCTAATTTTAATTAGATTTACAATTGTTCGGATAATGCTAATTCCAACAAAAATTGGATGTTAAGTCAGATGCATCTGAAAGGCCATACAATGTTACTTCCGTTTTAGCTATTTATTGAATACATTCATAATGCTAATATATAAATTACACGCAAATATAAAAAAGGGAAAAGGAACAAAAAGTTCAGGCAACACTAACGGCAACAAAAATGTGTTGTCATATCACATGCCTCGGAAAGGCTAGACTGTTACTCCGCTATGGGGACACATCATATTTCAAATTTCAGGAATACTTTAATTGAATAATGGACAAATGTATTACATATGTTCAAATATATCTTTTGTGCAACATGATTTTATGTGCATGCATATTCTTAGACCTGACATCATTTAGAGTAAATATTTGACGACAGAGGCATGTGATATCAGTAGTTGTGGTATGTTTCATACCAAAAATAAACATTTATGTTGACAAAGGAAAATGTTGAGTCTAATTAAGAGTATTCCACTATTTTAACCTTAGGGTATTACGGAAACGAGTCGTGATTACGGAAACGAGTCGTGCTCTTTAAGTTACTGATCTACTTTGTAATTTGTTACGTATGTAGTATAAAATAAAACCTACGAAATTGGTGACATGTATTTAGAAGGAGTGAACATAGCATAGCAAAAAGATATTCACGCGTACAAATTTATTACAAACATATATCATTTTGCATTGCTATGACGTCGTAAAATTAGTAAATATGACGTCTATCACGAGCTATACGGACGACGAACGATATTATAGTATTATTACATGATGTTTTTCATATTGGCCTAGTTATAAGTCCGAGGCCTGCTGTATTGGCCTGAGGCGTAGCCGAACGCCAATGCTGCAGACCGAGGACCTATAACTAGGCCAATATGAAACACATCACGTAATGATACCTTTATTATTTAACCAGTCCAATATCTCTCGGGATTTGTCCTTGCAATTGTCGAAATGTGTAGCGGATTCTGATCTAATTGTTATTGGACTGACTGGACTGGTTTTTTCCGTATTGGCCCAATGAAAGTGTTTATATTGTATTGACAGATTGACAAAGTTAATTACTAAATAACACTATGTGAAATCGATTATTTGGTGCCCATCTGTTTCTATATTCAAAACAATGCTTATAAAGATTATATATATTATTTGAACTTACTGTTCCATTTTGTATAAATATCACAGTATTATATGGTGTCTGTTCTACATCCCCTGGTAAGCCTAAGCCCTGAACTAAAACATTGTCTCTTACAATGGTCACCAATGCACGCAAAATAAATGACAGAAACAGGTTGACATGTACTGTATTTCTAGGACAGTGAAGTCTTCTGAAATTATTAAATTAAATATAACATTTTAATCGTATGTATTAGCTTTAGGTGTTTTTCTTAAAAGAAAAAAAATATATGTAGAATATTATTTGAATAGACAGGAAATTTCACTAGGCCATACTTTGTAGATCCATAGTGAAAACTGAATGTCTTATCCATCCACCCTGTCTAAATATCACAGGTTTGGATGTGATCGGGTGCAGCTGACGTTTTATCGTAATCGCTTAACTTATCGTTAATGCAAATGGCAGGTTAAAATAGGGAATCGGTTTTGAGATAAAATATTTAGTTGTTTAAAGTATTTCTTTCTTACAGTTGTTTTCTATACCCTTTCCATTATAATAAATCTATGTAATAGCTTTTGGATATGTTGTCCATTTATGATTTGTGAAGATGAATAGCAGACTTGTCTTCGTTAAATGAGGTTTGGCAGTGATCTCTATTTTCAGCTAAACCAAAACAAAGAATGTCAATTCGTAATTGTTTTCATAGATACTTATTCCTTTTATGAGTGTTTGTATTAATCCCCGAGGATATCACCCGTACAATAGTCAGCGTTTCGGGACTGACATGTTTTATTAGTCCCTTTCTTTTTATTGGTCCAGTTTTAAATTATTTGGTTTTCCAATCTGTCGACCTTGAGCGTAAGTGATGAAGGTTATTTCAGAACCGAATCATGCGCACTAAATTAGATATCTACGTTTTTATTTATTATAGCAGCTTCTTATACGACGCAATAATTAATAAGTCAATCGTTTGCTAACCAATTGATGTTTGAAAGGATGCATATACTTTTTTTCTCGTAACTTGTCCGTTTCTAATCATTGTTTGTTGTGAACAATAACAGAAATGGTTTATATCGTCATAAAAAAGAATTTGATTGAATATGTCTGCACAAACTCAATTTCAGATAAAGTTTGTGATGGACTATTTTGCTATGAATGACAAGCATATTAACATGTTATGAATAACAAGCATACT
Source organism: Gigantidas platifrons (assembly GCA_002080005.1). Lineage (NCBI taxonomy): Eukaryota > Metazoa > Mollusca > Bivalvia > Mytilida > Modiolidae > Gigantidas > Gigantidas platifrons. The sequence continues at coordinate 108,714 of MJUT01061967.1, forward strand.
GACATTGTGAGAAAAACACCAAATAAAATGTTATGTTCAATTTTTATTATTTCTTTTACTTTCCTTCTGAACTATATATCCTTCCGTATTACAAAACAACATCAGTTACACCTGATCAGTTCATCACACAAACCATTGATTGATTGATTGGTGTTTAACGTCCAGCGAGCAATTTTTCAGCTATATTCAGGACGAGAATAATTTAAACGCCACGAGACTCGAAACAAGGAAATGTGATGGGTAGGGACGGATAATTTAGCCAGTGCAACAGGTCTCTTATGGACCACTCATCATGAGCATAATGCTCATAGTGAGCTGTTACACTGGGTTCTTTAACGTGCGAAGAGGATGGCAATCTCTCAACACGGGACCTCGGTTTTATTTACGTCTCATCCGAAGGACGGGTTGGCTGTGAATTTCTACATCCCTAACAACCGACGGACGATCCTTCAAGCCGAAGAAGCTCTCGGTCCCATTTCTATACCCCGGGGTTCCCGCGGGGATGACCCCTTTTAGAGGACTAGTGCCTCTAGGACGGAGAAACCTGGTGCCTATTCTACCCCGGCACACCCTCTGGGACGGGGTTGTACAAATAAAAGAAACATTAAAAATATAAAACCATACATCTAGAACATATGTTATATGACTATATTTTTGCATATAAATTAATTTCTTTTAAGAATCTCAAAATTGTGTCGCCTGCGACATTTGTAAATAAATTAGATAAACTGTTGGCATTGTAGAATGTCTGCCGAACATCGGCAACATCCACACAATCAATCAAGATATTAATGAAAAATTAGAATTACACGGAATACATTCCGGTCGTTCCTCATTATTTAACAAATAGCTATGAGTAAGTCTACTATGACCTATACGACATCTGGTCAAGACTACCTGTTCCTTCCGATTTTGACCGTAAGAACAAGGAGTCTTGCCAACTAGGGAATGCATTTCGTGTAATTTGTTATGAATTTGCTGGTCCCAGCTATCTTGCCAACGTTTTAAAATATATTTCA